>BQMF02000433.1:0-372546 GCA_027922465.2 Turritopsis dohrnii
GTATAAGTGTCCTCCAAATTCTACAATCCTGTTCTATGATTTACCTTTACTATTCCCCAGGCAACAGCATTAATCATGCTACAACTGACGGGTGCACTCTTTCAATCGCAGGGTTCATCACGGTTTTGGAGTTTCTTTCATCAAAGTCTCTGGCAACAAAAGAGAAGATCGCCTCTTTTCCTCGACTTGAGTTTATTCACTTTTTGACCATCTGCAAGTGAGGTCATGCGCCATTTTGTTTGGTCGTCCGTGGGGTATTTTCCATGTAAGTGCGATGGCAATTCCATACTTGAATGCTCTTGCACCGATTTCAGCTTTTTTGTCGGATATTTGACATTATATGTACTGTTCGTTTCATGATGACATTCCTTAGACTCTTCCAATTTCGATTGTTCTTTGTTATGATTTGTCTCATTTTTTATAAGACAGGTGACAACATTGTGCAAGCATCTTCAGCTAAATTAATTTAAAAAGATGTTAAAAAAATTTCTTAAACAAGGTACAGTATCATGGCTTCAAATTGAAGTCATATTATGGTGTTCTCTTTCTTGTGATTTTTGAACTTGCATTGATGTCTGTTGTAATCTTTGTAGTTGATTTTGGCATTGTCATTCACCTCTTTAATACTCCAATGTTGCAAGGTCTTAAGATTTGTTCAATGAATCTGATATTAAATATCGATTCATTTGGAGAATCAGATTAATTTTTCATGTTTTGTCAATTCTGGATAGATATGGCGATCTTCTTGTGTGTGGTTGGGAATTTATGTACATGTAGTTATTTTGCTTGTCAGTTTACGGTAGCATCCATTAGGTCTGGTGTTTAGATATAGGGTGATGTCCAGCGAATTTATGAATATCAGATCACGGGTTTTGAGTACTTTCTGGTCTTTTTTGGCATTTGATTTTGTGGACCAGAAACAATATTAAACAGCTAAACCATCACCTTTGTACAGATTGATGCCTTCTTTATTTTATTAGATACGATGTTTGAAAGGATAAAACATAGGGCTATAGTTCAAAAAATTCAGTCTCTCTTTATGTGCCCACCATCACAGCAAATAGCTGAATCAACATTCATTCTTGTTGAAATGTAACAATTTGCAACTGCAAAAGGTGAATTCCTTGTCATTATTGTCAATTGGTATGGAATTTTCAACAAATTTTTTTAAAGTAAAAATGTCTAATTTCTTTGATTGTTGTATTCAGAAAATCTCATTTCAACCACTACAGGGTTCCCAGCAGCTAGGTGAAATAAATTTCCCTGACTTTTCCCCAGAAAAAGGCTTTTTTTTTGTGCAAAGGTACCTTTTTTCCCTGAATTAGAAAAAAATTTGGACTTTTTTCCCTGACCATTTCTTAGACAATTTTGTGCCATAAAAAAAAACATTCGCTGACAGCATTGTCACTTGAAAATTCCTGGACACAAAACAAAGAAAAATGACGCTAACAGCGAATATTTAGTATATATTTTAAACATACAAAAACATAATTCTTAAAAGTAACTCTCAAAAAATCATGATTTACCCGTTGAAAAAAATCATTATATCTTAAAAACGATAAAATACAATATGCAAATTGCTTTCTTTGTACGTACTTTCCAACCACATCTTGCCGTTTTACCCTAGAGTTTTGAGATATGAAGGAAGCATTTCTTGTTCATGTTTTCGAGAATGCACTCTCATCAAGGTAAACAACACAAATAATTTCAGATAAATTCAATTAACCATCAAGCCGTCAAAAGATTTTAAAGAAAAAAAAAATTAAAAACGTTTAATATCAAATATTAACAGTCATAACATCATTTAGTAATATAAAATAACGGTGTTATTACAACAACAACAATAGAAGTAAAAAAATGAATATCAATTATTTAAAAACAAGTTCCTAAATGACACCACAATCGTAACTATTTAAGTTTTTGGCGCTTCTATTTGAATTCGCAACTCTTTCAGATCTTCATTCAATTCATTTTGCCTCCTTTTCAAAGAATTTGCCTTGATGATTAGAGTACTCATTTCACTTGGCTGATTTTCTGCCTCCCTAACAAATTTCACAAAGTCACTTTCTAACGATTCGCATGTTGCTTTTAACTTTAATTCTTTTTCGATAAGACTGTTGATTTCTTCTTTTAGTAGCTGCTTTTTCTCTTTCTGTGCATCCTGAGCAGTAGCCTTCACCTTTTCCTTCAAACTAGCTTTATACCGAGAATGAGCTGATTTGCAAGATAATAATAGCTTGGTTGGAGCAGAATAGGTATTGACATCAACTTTATTTGCCAACAAATGATCCCGGACTAGCTTTTTACCAATTATAGATTCTTCCGATATGTTGGTTTGTAAAGACAATTTTCCAATGCTAAACCCTCTCTCAACAGCTGCCTGCCCAAGTCAAGTCTTGTTTCAGCTTGATCAAATAGTTTCAACTCATTCAAATGGGTTCTTTTTAATTCTTCTACAAATGTAGAGTATTGTTCAAGAGCACTATCTGCTTCTTCGGATGAAATCAGTTTCAATTTAAGAAGGTGAGTCAAAATCAAATTCATTTTCTTCACTAATGACTCCAAATCTGTCTCAGCAATAACTCGAGGGTTGAGCGAATCAGCATTTCGCACCAAGACTGACCCTAGAGGACTTCTATCAAATAACTTAGAGATTATGGATGTGACAAATTCGATACATTCATTGTAAAAAAACAGTAAGAATAACCACTAACAACGTCAGGTTTTGTGACAATTTGAAAAGTTCTTTTTACCAAACGTAAAAGATCTTCAAGTAAAAAAGGCACCATCGGCTTATCACTTTGATATTTGGTGAGAAATGGCTGAAAAATTCCAGCAAGGTAGCTGAAAAAGCTCAACTTTGCAGGTGTGAGGTTGTCATTCACACTTGTTAGGACATTTTGATAGCTTTTTGAAGAAGGTCTCTTAGACTCTGATAAACTTTCCCAATGGTTGACAATAATGATACTTGGCCATAGTTCTAGCAAACAATCTGCTACTGGTCTGTCTACGATCCACCTTAAATCGAAATCAATAAACATTCTATTGAATAGAATTGAATAATTCGTTAAAAAAGTAATAGAAAATCAGACTTCGAGTTCCTGAACTTTTCTTCCGGTACAAAATTGTGATTTTACATTAAAAAAAGTTATTTAGTAGGAGGCTTTGGCTAGTAGAAAATGAATTTACATTAATTTTTCTGAAAGGCAAGAATCTTTAAATAAAATAAGCAGTTTTTCTAGAATTTTCCTTAGAAATCTAAACCTCACATGTTCGTTTTGTACAAACCTAGTTGTGCAAAAGCTTGAAGGAAATTTAAGTAACTGTGATGAAGTCCCCGCGTCTCACAAGAGAGTCGTGAAAAAGTTGGTATGAACCGTTCAGGGTCTTTTTCAATCTCCACCCTGAATGTTCGGCCCCAGTCTTGAATGCATTATGTACAGTATGGATGCCACAAGAACCTATATCGGCTAGTAAGTGTCTCTCGTTTTCCTCCCTTTCACTTTGCACAAGTTTCAGAAGTTTCAAATTTACATTCGGCCCGTCCATTCCTATCTGAATCGATTTGTTGGGATCTAGTCCTTTGACAGCTTCATCAAAGTTCTTTTTTAGATCATTAGAAGTAGCATGGCCAAGAAAACAAGAGTCTAAATATCTAGTCTTAACCATCTCCTCAAAAGCTGTATTCGTCATGCAGTGAAGATAGGTTTAGTAATCCATTCTCGAAGTCCACACCCACCAGCTTTCGAACAATAAAATTCCGCCACCTGTTTGTTTTTAAGTTTAAATACTATACCTCAACAACGTCGTTACAAGTTCTAGAGTTGCTTGTACTTTCTCTGGTACTTTCTCTACGGATCCTTCACCACTAGTTGTCTCAGGTTTTTCCTTCTTTTCGACCTTTGCTTTAGTTTTCGGTTTGAAAAACATCGAATTTTAATGTCTACCTCTGTGTGTTTCTTTCCACTTGCGTGACTCACCAGTGCCTGTCTACCCATATTTGAAAGCTCAATATCCTTTTTGCACAGCTTACATCTTGCTTTGGTGGAATCTTTGCTACTAGTAATCCAACTCTTAAATTCAACTTCTTCAAGCCACTTTACATTGAACACTGTTTTCTTTTTATCTTTACTCATTTTTCTATTTACTAAAACGATACAAGAGAAACTAAATGATAAGAGACTAGCAAGAAATAAGAGAGAATACCAGATGACGTCAGCCACGTCTGGTCTGTCTATCCTTAGCAAGGCTTCGTACAGATGTTCTTTGGTGGCATCTCTTCCCGCCACAAAATAATCTAACAAGTAGTTTTCAAAAAATTATTATTATTCTCAAAAAATATTCCCTGACTTTTCCCTGACTTGCTACTCTTTTCCCAATTTTTCCCTGATTTTTTTCAAAAATGCCACTTTCTCCAGGTTTTCCCTGACCGCTGGGAACCCTGCACTATAATATTAATCAAACTGTCGCAAATCATCTTAAATGCACTCTGTAAACCTTTTCAAAAAATGTTTGGCTGGTCGAGTTTAGCAAGAACTTTAAACCTCATTCATTTGAACCTGTGAGCATTTTGGTTTACTGTGTCATACCCAATACTCTTCAATAATAAACACTACATCAAATAGATCTTACGGAATAAAGGAAAAGATAATCTATTTCTTAAGTTCATTGTCGGACATAACAATAATAAATAAACAACCATTACAATGACAGTTAAACGTGTAGTTGTCTTGTTGAGTCAATTTTCCTTCCGTTAGCTTGTGCACTCTATCCACTAAGGCTTTGTCTTGTTTGTTATTGAAAAAGGGTTATGGAAAACGAGTCTATTTGTAGAGGACCACACATGGAAGTTTCATTCTCCTCAGTGCACATTTTGATTCCCATCCCCTTACATGCTTTGTATATTGTTGTGTCATAAGCAAATTGTAAGACATAGCATGATGTTGTTATTTCCATATCCAAAGGTCAGGAGGTCTTGTGAAACTTTGCAAAGGGCATAGATGTTGATACACTCTGTGCTTAGGTTAGTTCAGCACATTGAGTTGGTACATTGGAGCTGAATGTAGGGAAATGCTTTTTCCCCTCTAGACTATTCATATTAAGTTAAAATAACTGTTATACTATACAAGGAGACAGTCATTAAAGCTATTGGAAACCTTATTTTTCAACGTAACTAATCCTATAACAGTTGTGACGATTGTCAGAAGAACAACAACTTTAGAAGATGAAATTTCAGTTAGGACCCAAAAATAACCCTAAAGATGTAAAGATAAGTTATAAGTTATTATGTATCACAATAAGCCGTAAGTATTTCATCATATTTCAAACTATAAGCCATTGTTTATATCCTTATCTAATTTGCTTTTTGTTTGATAATTTATGCTAAATCTACATTTTAAGATGTACATAGATGTTTTCAAGTTTCAACTGACTTATAGTCTTAAAAAAGTTCATAGTCAAGCTCAATTGAATCCTATTAACTATTCAATTAATCCCTTTAAAACAAACTGAATCTGCCAATTTGCTTTGACCCAATATTTTGACTTTTGTCCCTAATACTCAAGTTGTGAATGGCTTTTCAAGCAAGTTAGATATGCTTTAGGGTCCTTAGGTACTTCAACTGTGGTAGAAAAATAATTGGTGAAACAAAATTTTAAGTATTGTTTTTTTAAAAAAAAGAAAAGTCGCTGAGGCCAAAGTTACCCTGCCCCAGACATCTTTGACTCACCCAAGAAATATCAGTAAAATAAATTAATGAAGTATTATAATATATTTTCAGAAACAAAAGTTAAAAATATTTTACAAAATTATACGAAGCTTTTCCTTCTCTCGAACATCTTCAGGTATATGTTACAATTAAATTAAAACCATACTACAAGTATAAAATTGTCTAGGGGATTCTTAAGTAATACTGTTTTTGAAAAGTCGTAAAAATTTTGTGTCTAATTGGTCGTTAATGGTGGGTTTATATCTCATGATGTAGAAAGCTTCCATGGTTTTACGCTTCTTATTGTTCTGTGGTGCCTTAGTAACTATTTTCCATGAGAAAGCATGACCATTGTTGTTCAATATATGTTTTGCCGGTTCCGAATTACCATGCATTTTATCGTGCTCAAACCACCATACTGTCGAATTTCTTTTTGTTACTACCACAGGAACATGTCCCTTCACAGATAACGCAAGACTTGTGACATACCTTATCCTTCAAAGGAAACAGCGACTTAATTTTCCTAGTTTTCCTAGTTTGTTCTAAAGTTTATAAGCCGAAAGCTCATTTTTCCGACAAAATGGAATCTGCAATGACACAACCACCTTCTCTTTCTCTGCAAATAGCCATTAAAAAAAAGTGAATCGTATAAGGCAACAAGGTGATAAGAAACAAAAAATAAAACAAATAACATTTAGTAATAAATCAATTGAATTTTTGAAAACGAGCATGACATAAAAAATGTATATACAGCGCACAGAAATTCTGGCAGAGGAGACAACAAAAGAACATCTTGACGTCACAAAGAATTACTGGCTTCGTAAAAAAGGTTAATAGAAAATCGTAATCTAAGTCATCTCGATCTTTTAAAAAGAATTAACAGATATGGGCGGGCAGTCAGAATTTCACAACACAATCCAAATTTCTTTACAGAAATTAATGAAGTAATGTTTACTATCTGGGGATACATCAGTCCATTTTCTACTTTTAAAAAATTTCAAAATAGTGTTTTTCACTTGTCAAATGTGAAGTAGCCTCGCTTATCCAGATATCCTGTCACCAACATGTCTTCCGCATTATGAGAATTTAAATCGTCTTCTTTCAGAACCCACTTCCCATATATTGCTTTTGGAAGTAATTGATTTCTCATTCATCAACATAAGATTTGGTTACAACTGTTGCATACAAACTAGAGAATAATCCATTAAATTTTTTGACATAGGACCCTGGTTGAGTTTTCCTCTTCATACTCCATCCATACTCCATCCTCCATACTCCATCCATACTCCTCTCTTATTTCCTAAATGATTGCATTTCTCTTTAACTTTTTAGCACGTTTTAGTCTTCTGGTACGTAATTCTGACAAGTATCTCAACTAATGACTCATCTGCTGCTTCAACATCATCTTGCTTTGTAGATTCTGTAGGAATTGTAGCCATCAGTGGAGTTACATCCTTTGATCAGATTGGCTTTGCCATTTCCTTCTTCTAATGCCTCTACAAGTTTCTTTAACAGATGTGGAAAAATATACTATGGTATGCTTGACTTTTTTTGACCAACTTAAGTTTATTGGAAGTCATTCAAAATGGTGTGTCAAGTAGTTTGAAATAAGAAACATCAAGGGACTGGGTTAGATGGGTAAAATTTGGTGGAAGACATATAAATTGATGTTGTGTCTTTCACATTTTCTCGCACTGCTTTCACTAATGTGTGATGATAAATTATCCCCTATCATGGCTTATGGACCTTATTGTTTTTTTATTCTTGGTAGCAAAATGTCATCGAAGAAGCATTCAAAGGTCTCTTCATTGAACTAGCCTGGTTTAGTTCTTCTGAATTTGGTTTCATGATGAGTGCCTCTCACCCATGAATCCATAATAACAGAAGTTGATTTGTACACACATGTGTAAGAAGCTCACCTACATTGCCACAAAACATAATCGATACCCCTTCCTTGGTGTGGTTCATAACTCTTTCAGGGTGGGTTCCCCTTTTCAATATTATTTTCATTATTTCCCGGGATCATACTAGACAAGTTACATCAAAGTTCCACATATTGGAGGGTGGGATTCCCTCTAGCTCCTTTTTTAGATGCTAAATGTATTCACAAAGAACTTTTATCATCCACTTCTGCTCTTGCACGCTCTTGCCCTTCCTATTAAGAGCCAATTTTCTCAAAGGGAGAAATAATACTTTCTATTTGAAGTTTTACAGTTACATTTCTTGTACCGAGCCATTTCAAAATGGAGAATGCATGTCAGAGTTGTGGATTATAACTTCTGAACAGATTTTCTGTCTTTACATTCACATTGCCCTTTACACTTCATAAACTGTTTCTTTATTTTTTGCCTTGTCACTTTGATCATTTCTTCCTTCTTGTTTTGCTCATTTGCTCTTTCGATACCTCAAGCATCTTTTTGCCTTCCATTTATCCCTTCTCTCTGGTCAATATAGCCATTTTGCTGGTGGTGGTTTTTTGAGTCACTATTGAATAATAGTAGCATACCAAGAATTTGTTTAATTGGCATTGGAGATTCAGAATAACGACAAAAATAACATTAAAAATGTTCTTTTTTGGTGACACATTGTAAACATCTGTTCTTCTTTTTGCATATTTCACAATGTTTTAAATTATCTTATTGTATCAATACTTTTTTTTCGAGGATAAAATTCCCAAGTTTTTGAGATCAGGTGTCATTTACAATTTTACTGCAATATATTATGGTAAAATCAAACACCATTTGAAAGTTGCAGCCTGTGAACACCTTGTAATTTCTCATCTTACTGGTAAGATCACCAACGCTAGTATGTACAACACAATGACCATTAAGGAATACTTTTAGTTTGTAATCACTCTCTATTACTAGAAGATTTTTCCATTGTTTGTTCTGATAAAAATGATTTCAAATTAACTTTGATAGAGAGTCTTTTGACTAATATTGACAAGCTTCTCTCAATAGAGCTAATCAATCAATGCCTTTAGAATTATTCCAGTATTTCTAATTTGCCATGATATTGTTATTTATTTATTTTGAACTAAAGCATGTAAAATATGTAGTATCAGACATAAGCTAGTCATATACATTGATATGCCAAGAGATTTCGTCTTTTTTGTTACTCCCTATCCTGACTGGTGTTATCTTTCACCACTGATTTCTTTTTATTGGTAGTGTCTCAAGTCACTTCACTTAGGGGCTGATTACATGATCGCGGTTAGACGGGATGAAATTTCATCCCGCCTTGCCGAGATGAATTTCAACTCGGTGTTACATGCAAAATTTTCATCCCGTTTAGGCGGGACGGGACAAAACTAACCCTTTGTGTTTTGAAGTTTTGACAAACTACGCATGCTCAAACCTCAAACTTGTCCCGGTTGACCGGGACGAAGCGATTACATGGGAAAATTTCATCCCGTCCTAACCGAGATCCCGGCTCTTGATAGCCGAGATCTCGGATAGGCGGGATGAAAATTTTATCATGTAATCGCGATGGGAAATTTATGAAGATTTGACCAGGAAGCCAAGACCTCGGCAAGGCGGGATGAAATTTCATCTTGGCTAACCGGGATCATGTAATCAGCCCCTTACTTTCTCTTACTGATTGTTTATATTTTTTGTTTTAGATTAGAATAATAATGAAGGAAAGTTAGTTACTCGTGGTATTTCATCATGATAACATGAAAATATGTATTGAATTTGGAAAACTGTCAGTTGTGAAGGATTTGCATTCAGGTATACTCTTTGGGATGATTTCTTTAATTTAAAGGCCCTTGATTGGGTTTGTGTCACTCATGAGAGTGTCAAATACTTCGGAGCCTCCAACCTAAGCTGTGGCCTCTCCTGGAAAGCAGATCCAATGGCAACTGAGTGAGGCTAGCAACGTAAAACAATACCAAATAAATGAATAATAATAGCTTTAAGCGCAGCTATTTTGAAAGCGCTAGCGTTCAATGACTATTTTCGGAGAAATTCCGATTTTAGAACTGTCGAAAAAAGTTGAGGAACTTATTACTTCTATAATCAAAGATTGAAAAATTGATCATTACTGAGCTGCCTTCAATATCTTACGAAATGGTTCAGAAATTTGTTTGTGACAATGACGTTAGAGATTTCTGATTATTTTGATTGAGGCAAAGAGAATGAAGGCAATGCTATTAATATATGAAGTACTGTCTGGAAAGTTACTCAACATGGCTTTCTTGTAAATCAAAAGTATCCTTGGTTAGATAAATATAGCTACCATAATGCATTGCAGTTTTAAAGAACAGAAGGGGAATTAGGAGAGAGTATACAACGACAGCAAGCAATTGTTTTTGTTTATATCTGCTTATTTTAGCGGAAATCCTGGTCAATTTGGTCGAAAGAAGAAAATCAGGAGTTAGACAAAGCCTTCAAAGCGTTCTTTATCTCAAAGAGAAGACCACAGCACCACGATTTTTTGCTGGCTCTTAAAAGGTTCCCCTTGCTCGATAAAAGAGGTTTAGCTAAAGTACGTGACAAGGTGAACAATAGATTCAAAAAGTTGGTTTGAACTCTGAAGTTTTTATCTATTTTGTTACGTTTTGACGAAGACGAAAATGTTGGATTAGTTCAAGTTCGTTTTCAAGAGAAGACTACAGACCATGATATTTTGCTTGAAAAGATTTCTGTTGTTGTCTATTGCATTTGCGTTTCCTTAATTTGGAATTAGAATTCTTTTTGCAATTGGAATGCAAACGCTAAAAGAATACATTTTCGTGCTCATCCTGAAAGTTTGTCCAAGTGCGAATAATTAATTTCCTGAATTTCTGTTTAAACACCGCGTTATGGCAGGTCAGTTAGTATGGCCTCATTTTAAAGATTTTAGGTGCTTTAAATTATCCCACTGTGGAAATGAAACATTAAGTGAATATTACTAAGAAAAACAATAGAAAACATAGGAACGAGGCGAAACTTGATGACAAGGCATTAACACAGTGTTTAAAACAGAAATTCGGGAAAGGTCTATTGTTAGAATGTATGGATAAACGATTTGTAGAATTAGCACGGATCTGTCTTTATCTTTTGTTGTTTCTTCTTGTTATGTTTCAGACGGTGTATAATTTCTTTTTTCTTTACAAAAAAGGTCGAAATTCTGCTTTCTTTTTATTCAAAACAATTAAACTTACACACTCACTCCGACATAGCATCCGTTAAAAAGAGAAAGAATGTTTAAAAACTCTATAGAATGATTTTCTTAACACACATACATTTAAATGATTTCATCTCCAACAACTATCCCAGCCGTCCTTAAGACCACTCAAGGAAGCTTTTCGCAACCTCTTACTTCATGTTAACTGCGCCTTTGAGATGATGTTTCTGAACAGCTATCACATATTCTCATGTAGCTAAATGTTTTTTGTTTTTGTTTATATTGTTGTTTTTGAAAAAATAGAAATCGATACGATAGGAAGTTTCTTCACTCCCTATTAATGGTCATTACCAGTAACAGGAGAGGAGGATCGGCATTTATTCTGTTAAAAAAAACTTAAACCTTTTGCTACTTGTAGTAATTCTAGTGTTTAAGACTTGTTATAAAGAAGTCATTTACTTCGAGAACATGATGGGCTGTTAATTCATGCTTTTTCATGACCCGTTTGTCGTTTAGACCCGATATCTTAGTAATTTCGTAATTTCGTGAAACTTCTAATATGGCATAACCGGGCCCATGCATTGCCGTCCGTTTTTTTCGAAACATGAATATATTTGTCGATTACCGAGGCGGAGTGTGGTAAAAATTAAACTCGGAAAAGGTCTATTGGAAGCTTTTATGCCAAGATGTATTAAGTTTCACTGGGCCCGCTAAATATGGGCCCGAAAAACCTCCATATGTTCCTATGTATGGAAGTGGGCCCGCTAAATAGGCGTTATCATATGGGGCCGAAAAACCTCCATATGTTCCTATGTATGGAAGTATGGCTGCAAGTTGTGGTCTAACGCGTCCGACCCGATGCTTTCTTGTAAACTGATTCCAGATGATCCCGAAGCGACAAAGAATTATCCAGTTTTACACCAAGATATTTGTAGGTGTCAGTTTGAAGTAATTTACGGTGGCGATAATGTATTATCATGTTCTTATTTTTCGCTCTTTGAGGGGTGCCAAAAACCATGCATTCAGTCTTGCCTTATTTCAGATTATCAAATCATTCAACTGAAACCAGTCAGCTAACTTGAAATCATCTTGCAGAAGTGGCTGTATATCTTCTACTGTTTTGCCAGACGCAAATAATGATTTTACAATGTTTTAATGTGCTCGATGTTTTCGATGTCATTGAAAGCAATGATAAAAAGGAGTGGACCCAAGATGGAGCCTTGCGGTACTCCACACAGGACTGATTCAGTTTGAGATACTTCTTTACCATAAGAGACAAACTGCTTTCGTTCTAAAAGATAATCTCTAAACAGTTCTCTCTCAATTCCGAAACTACTTAAAGATTCGATAATATGGGCATGACTTAATGTGTCAAATGCCTTGCTAAGGTCAATAAAGATAGCGCCAGTTAATTTTCCTACGTCCATGTTTTTTCTAATATCGTCTAGAAAAATTGTTGCTGCAATTTCGGTATTTCGTTTCTTGAGGAAACCAAACCAAGTTATGTTGTTCTAAGAATGATGGCAATTGAACACAGAGGTAATATCGCGGATTGGGCGTTAACTGTCTAAATCGGTTTCCAATTTTGAAATCAGATGGCACAATTCCGTTTTTCAAAGAGATGTTAATAATGTTACAATAAACCAGGTGGAAGTAGGTCGTGTCCCCTTGCTTTTTGACGAGATAGATTTTTCAAATGCTTATGTACTTCGCTAACGGATACCTCACTGAACTTAAAATTTCGCAATGTTTTTCTTTTGGTGGAATAGGGTGTAGCCCAAACAAAATTCTTGATTTAGCTTTAAGACTAGCTGCAATATTTGAAAAGAATGTGCAAAATTTGGAAGCGATTGTCTTCGCATTTTTTGAAATAATATTGTCTATCAGAAAAAATTTTGAACAGGAAATCTTTTCTTTTATTAGAAATATGTTTTTCAGCGTTTTCCAAAATCGGTTAGCATCGTTCACGGAATTATTTAACATCGACTGCATTGACCTTGTTTCTTTGAGATTTAAAAATGTCAAAGAATTTACGATGCAAACAATCTGGCAGATTCATTTCAGTTTTAACTTATGTCGTTAACCAGGGAGATCGTTTTCCCTTAACTTTCGCTGTGATCACTGGTGCATGGCTGTCGCAAATTCGAGTTACAGTTGTTTTCAGTGCTGTCCATGCATGGTTTAAATTTTGAGTATTATATTCTTCATTCCAAGATTCACATTCAAGATCATGGCATAAATCAACCGGACTATAACTTGAATAATTACGACATTGGATTGTTTCACGGGAGACTGTTTATCGTTATTCAGTTTTCTGAAACAACCGATTGCATGCAGTTGGGACAACTTTAATTGATTTCAAGTTTTCTAGTTTTGCTGACAAAATAGCATCAATTAATGTTTCTTTTCTATCTGTAACTCTTGTTGGTCCCTTGACGAAACAGTCAACGACATAATTTGTTTAATCGATTTGCCTCTTGATTTTCTAGGTAATTACAGTACACAATGTGTTTCAGAATGTTGGAAACGGAAATTTCAAAGGTGTTTTTTTAAATGAATATACCGAATTTCAAAATAACTGTTACATCAATGGAAAGCCATTTTCAAGTTTTTTCGACTAATGTATTTTTGTAAAAAATGAAAAAGTGGTTTTTAAAAAAATGAGGAAAACCAAATGAACCAAATCGTTGAGTTTTTCTTCAATATCTTTTCGAAGAACAAATATTTTGGCAAACATTTTATATTAATGGACAGAACATGAAAAACTCTTTCTTGTGATATAAAATTCACAATATTTTATTACACATGTAATGAGATAAACGCCTTGAAAGTTGGTGGATAAGACATTTTGATACACACTGTAGTTAAATCTTTAGTGGTCGATTAACACGTAGTTTAATTACATCATGCTTATTGTTTCAAAGCGTTAAATCCATACAAATTTTTTATTAATTTTATCTTTGCGCTGAGACCCCCAAATTGATATTTAAAAACATAAAAGTTAAACGTTTTTCGTGAACACACAGCTTAAATTTGTTTATTGTTTTCCAAAAATCTTTTCTTTTCATTGACTGATCTTGAAAGCACTGCTCAAACATGATAAAGAAAGCCAAAGCAAAATACTGGAGAGGAGTTAGCAATAATATACAGTCTGAAGAGAAAGAAGAATAACTAACAAGTTTGACTGCATTTTCCACATTTCCACGGTACGTTTTTTTTCTTAAATGTATCTTAGGAATGTTCTCACATTCACGGTGAAACTATCCTTCGCATCCTTTACATTCAGCCATGTCACCATCTTGTCTCGGGTTATAAGGCATTCTACATGAGCAGTACAGCTTAATAGATAAATGGTCTCGTTTACATCTTGACACCTTTCTTACATCAGTTGCAGGAAACCGTGATAAAACTCACTTTTCGAAGCATGATAGTAAATGAGAGCGAAGTTTAGTGGTGTCATAAGCAATTTTTATCACCATATGCCAGAGATGTTGCAAAAGCAATTGCAAATAAACCACAATCGACTGCGTTATTCTGTTGCTGAACAGGCTGTATTTTGGCAATCATCTCATCTTTCTGACAGTTTGAATAACAAGAAATTTGTTTAAGTAGATCGTGCTTTTTGCCTTTTTTAGAATATAAGCTGTCGCATATGCAATGAAACTTATTATCTTTTTTCTCGGGCATTACATTGGCCACACAAATCCAATGAAGAGAATCTAAATGCAACAGCTGGATGTATTTTCTGGTTAAGGGAACAATGTCACATTTTTCCAATTATCGTATCCATAAAACCAGCAAAGTCGGGAAACTGATCATGTAGCATATTTTGAGCGATATTGATCGACTCATCCGACAGCATTTCCCTACTTACAAGCGTAAGCCTCTGACAGGACCAAATTTCGGCGAGATTTCTTTGGCTTTCCAGTCGCTTTTACAACTTTAGTGAGTTTAATGTCATCATTCTCATCATTCTCATCAATTATTTTCTTAACATCGTCGTTGTTTTTATATTCTTCTCTCGATTCTTTGGAATCTTGACCGTTCATTGCTACATCAAAAAGAGCATCATCACAAGGGGCAATTTCTTCCTCAATTATTTCATGTTTTTTTCTTTTTGGGAGAAAGAACATTGATAGAGGAAAGATGCTATCTTTTTTCTGCTGCAATACCCACTCTACCAGTGAGGGCACTTTTCTTTTTCATCGATGGCAAATATTCATAATTGAATCCTGCTGGATTACCCTTCAAAAAAGAAAAGAAAAGGAATCTGTAAGCAATAAACATTGTGGCCAATCAATTCATAATAATAATCCAACAATGTAATGTATTTTAATGACAATATATTTCGATATCTTATAATAATAATCCGCGCTGTGTGTCACACTTTTATTTTGGTACTGCCGATATGACGTCATCGAAATCTTTGATCAGCGATATCTCTCTAACAGTTGGTCGTAGCGAAACGATCCCATACATTTTTTTGATCAGTTTTTCGAGCTCTACAACATGGTTACATTTTCGGTTTCCAATTCCTAAATTGAAATTTTCATCACGGGGATTGTTCACGGGAGAGGCGATTTTGACCCATCCTTTAAGAAGTTAAGTTCGGTAAAAAGTTTTTACCCGGGATACTAGTCTACTTATACTAATTCACGTAGTGTGTAACACATTTAACTTAGAGAGTGTTTTGTTTTTGTTTTTTTAATGGTCAAAATCTTCTTAATTCTGGTCATAAAGCGACAGTTCGCCCACGCAAAACACATTCACGATTAGTATAATAGCACGTGGCATCATTTGACGTCAGATGTTTTTACGATCACGGGAAAAGCATTGCATCCCCAATCGAACGCGACGTTTTTGGGGAAATATCTCGAGAACCAATAAGGATAACTGACGTTTTTTAGGGTCGGTGACACAGGTGATGGAGTGACGCAACATTTGGTCCTAAATTTTACTTGGTACTGCGGCTATGACGTCATCAAAATCTTTGATCGACGATATCTCTCTAACCGTTGATCGTAGCGAAACGATCCCATACATTTTTTTGAACAGTTTTTCAAGCTCTACAACATCAGTACACTTTCCAGTCCCGATTCCTTAATTGAAATTTTCGTCACGGGGTTCTCACACGGGAACGGGGGATTCTTGAACATCCGTTTCGAAATTAAACCCGTAAAAAACTTTTACGCGAGATACTAGTCTTATTATAATAATCCGCGATTGTGTGTCACACTTTTATTTTAGAGAGTGTTTTGTTTTTTTTAAATTTACGGTCAAAATCTTCTTAATCGTGGTCATTTTTTCGTTAGACCATTGACAATTGACGATTAGTATAATAGCACGCGGCGTGACGTCAGTTATTAGGGACCTTACGAAACTACGAAGGCAACGTGGACGACGACGTGAGGCAAACAAAAGATTCACTTTACTCCATAGATTTGCTTTAGAATGGAAGTCATTTCACACTATACTATTGGGAAATGTTTTTAATCATACTAATATCATTATCAGATTTGCACGTTCTACACACAACGTGAAAAGTAATATTTTGAAGTCGTACTGAAAACGAAGACGTGAGAATAGCAGTACTTCCGATAAATTTTCCTTGGTACCTTCATGATTCTGTGTCTCAAAGTTCAAAAAACAAACTTCAAAGGCATTATAAATAAACCTCTTAACCCAAGTGTATAGTTTCTGCTCCTTTGTGATTCATTGAAGATGAATATCTTGTACGTCGTCGTCCACGTTGCCGTCGTAGTTTCGTAAGGTCCCTATTTTTATCGCATCACGGGGAATTATTGCATTGCAACTCCAATCGAACGCGACGTTTTTGGGGAAATATCTCGAGAACCAATAGGGATAACTGACGTTTTTTGGGGTCCGCGATACGAGGGACGGAGTGACGCAACATTTGGGCCTAAATTTTATTTGGTACTGCAGATATGACGTCATTAAAATCTTTGATGGATTAATGACGGCACGAGTCAACATCTAAAACGACTCGACGACTTGATAAACGAGATTTTGGCGTCGATCTAACTTCATACCGGTAATCTGCATGTATTTCGTGGTATTTAAAGAGGGGTTGAAAAGACACTGTTCGACTCTGTCGCTGCCTAGCATTCCCTGTAAAATCATCTAAAACTTCATATGCACGCAGGTAAATGAATATATTCCACAATGCACGATCAACGGAAGCGGACCAACTATTACACTTGAGTGATACCTCAATCGACAACAAAAAGGTTGTTAATGTTTTACTGATTTCAAAAAGGTCTTTGACAGTGTCTCTTATGACTACCTAGCAGATTAAACGATGCTGTATCAAACAGTGCATTGGTGGAGTTTGGGACGCCACAAGAAAGGAAAAGTATAAAGCTGTAAATAAGTGAAAGGTTTGGTTTTTGGTCACTCACGATTAATCCATGTCAGGTATTTATTTCATAGCGCCCTGGCCACCTAATGATACAATAAATATCTCTAAAAGTTCCCTCATCAAAGTGAGCACTAATTGAAATCTACTAAATGGCTTATATTAAAATAACAAGGAATCAAAATGGTAACTAATGTTTTTTCTAGTGATTAGAAATTTTATAAAAAACATTCCGCAAAGTAAAATATTTAAGAGCATTTTTTCCTCTATATATAAGAAAAAGTTTTGCTAGATCCACAGTTTCCAAAAAAAATCTTTTATCATATGTTTGTAGTATAGATTGGAACTATACCTATCATCCAAGTCAGCATTCATATAACTTATATATAGTTTAAAACGAAATAAATGAGGTCGAATGTTGAGGCCACTTAATGTATCAATCTTATGAAATACCAAATATATCCTCCCAAAACTTAGATATCAATATTTTTGAAAATAGAATCCCAGTGAAATCAAAAATCGAGCAACAAAAAGATGGTATGTCCGTTATTCATTTCTATTCTGGCAGTAGTGCGGCAAACGTCTGAGAGACCACAAATTTAATTCAAAATATTAGGTGGACATAGGATTGTCCACTTAAAAGCACTGGCCACCAAATGGCGCAATTCTTTTTACAACATGTCTACTAATGTTGCTAAAAGGAATATATATATATATATATATATATATACAAAACAAACTTCCTTGATTCCGTTGATTTTCTCTGTTTATTTTCTTTCAGAAGATCTTCCCTTTTAAACTTCCTACTCTCTAAAACCTTTCTCCGTACTAGCTTTTCGTCATATCCTCTTTTTATTAGCCAAGCCTCTAGATCGTTGCACCTTTTGTCAAAAAATTCATTATTAGAACATATCCGATTGAGCCTCAATGTTTGACTATAAGGGATAGAGCTTTTGCAGTGCCATGGGTGACAAGATGTTGGGTGAAGGTACTGGTGTACCTATATATATATATATATATATATATATAAAATGTATTTCTTTGCTCAATTGCCAGGCTATATGCAACGCGTACGGCCAGTTTACTAATGGTGAAATCAAGTGAGCGGGTAGTGTTTATGACGCCAGCGTGTTTGCTAATTGTAACATTCAAAGAAACTTCACAGAAAATAAATTCAAATTGTTTCACAAAGAACTTTTGCCTGGGAGAGAATGCGTTCCACAACTTTTGTTAGGCGATCCCGCATACTTGCTTTTGCCTCACGTGATGAAAGAATTCGATACTTGCTCCACAAACGAACAAGTTATATGTAATCAGATGTTAAGAAGTGCAAGAAACCACATTGAATGCGCGTTTGGGAGGCTAAAGGCAAGGTGGGAAATATTATTTAGATCAATGGATATCCCAAAGGAAAGATTGCCACCTATTATTTTTTCTTGTTTTGTTCCACATAATTGTGAAAAACAAAAAGCAGATGTTGATTTAACAACGGTTGAAAGAATAATCATAGATGAAAGAATGGGGAATTTAAAGTCTGTCAGAGTCAATACTTATACCACCGCACTGGGTAAAAAGGTTAGAGACACAATTACGAACTATTTTAAGGAGTATTTCTAATTTCAAACTACATTTGTTCTCAAAGTAAAAAGAAAATCATTGTGTCTACAAATAATTATAATGTTTCATAACTGTTTTCTTGGGATCCTTGAGGGCTTGAGCCTACGACAAAGCTGCAAGATGATTGGTGATCGGCACTGTGATACTGATGGTTTCGGTTCACATTAAATTGCATAAGGTGGGAGCAATATTGATAATCAAATGACTGAGGTGGCTGAGGTTGTGTTTGCGGATTTTCCATTCCACCTAAAGCTTGGACAAGTAATGCCAGGCCGTTCCCAATTGATTCTCCAACTTGTGCGATTGATGTTGAAATTTGTGCAAAGACTTTATTTGATTCTTTTGTGGCTTCAGCCAAG
Organism: Turritopsis dohrnii; assembly: GCA_027922465.2. NCBI lineage: Eukaryota > Metazoa > Cnidaria > Hydrozoa > Anthoathecata > Oceaniidae > Turritopsis > Turritopsis dohrnii. The sequence continues at coordinate 19,169 of BQMF02000433.1, forward strand.
AAGTCCACCTTTGACTTCTTTAATTTCAAATCATCTTTAGCCAGATTTAAATACACTTGGTCTCGCTGACTAGCCGATCGTTTTTTTCAAAATTATTTCTCTTATTGTCTACGAAAACAGCAGTTGGATATTATTTCTTACCTTTGGAATTGCTTGAGGGCTTACTTCAGACATATTCTCTTCCTCTATTTCTTCCGATATTGGATCTTCCTTTCCTTGAAATGACCTTACTTCGTAATCACCGGGCTAATTCAAAGTCTTTTCTTGCAAATTCATAGCCTCGCCAAACTCCGACCGACTACATTGCATTATTGATAGTCTTCGTTGCCGGTAAGCCGCCCCATATGTTTTTCAATATTTCCCAGTTATCTCATACTACTTTTCCGCTCCCAGATCGTCCACCTTCTGTCACTGCCTTTCTACAATCTTGTGTTATGTTTTTCATTTTCTGCTTCACACGGTCATAGCCTATTTTCGCTCCCTTCTTTTCTTGTGCTAACTTCACTTTAACATTTGATAATTCAACATTATTGAGATCCTCATCGATTTGGATGGTGGAAATTAGGCCAAACTCACTATTTTCATATCTAGTGACCGTAACAATACGCACGTCAGAATTAAGACGCACTTGATCTGCCACGAAAGCTAGTCCTTCAAATCCGTAATTTGTCTTTTTTTCCGCTAACCATTTTAGGAGGACCTCTTGCATACTCCAGTGGAACCTTTACTGCTTATAGTCTTGGTTACTTGTTTTTTTGTTTTTGTTTTTACCTTTTTAGGAGGTGGTGATGGTGGAGATCGAGATTAATCTGATTCATTGTCACTGCAACAGTCACTATAAAAAATAAAACAAAGTATCGTTCTAATATTTTTCTTCTTGAAAACAGTATTACAAAAGATTTGATAAAAATACTTGATCAGGCTTGTTCTGAACTCTGCCATCTTGATTCAAACAGCGTGCACGGAGAAAGAATAATTAGGTTTATTTAAAACAATTTCAGCATAAAAAGGTGAGTTGCGCATATTTTAAACCTTGCTTGAAAGCAATTTTGTGCTTACACGTCAAAATCCAACCTCGAACCCAGGGTTTCTTGTCTGTTCGATATACGGATAGCGACGAAGAAGACCCTGGTCCCGGCTGCTGCGTTCTCTGATTTCATTGGTTCAGCAGGATTCTCGAATAATTTAAGCAGCGCGTTGTTTATCAAAATGGTAAACACAGAAGCGAGAATGATAGTCCGAGCACGTGGTTTGGAAGAGAAAATTTTATAAATTCCTTGTTTTTGGAAAACCATTATATTTTTGTTTTTCCTTAATTTGCATACATTCCAACTTATCAACCCTTCATCTACATGTGTTTTTAGCCAAACCTGTAGCACAATAATGATTTTATTAAAATATTTTTGAGTTAAAAAAGGATGCTAGTGTGACTTTTAGTTCTCTGACTAATATGTGCCGTTCCTTCTCCATAATTTTCATGTAGCATATCAGTTGCTGATGAATATAAATTTTTAGTTACATAATGAATGAAGAGTTATTGAAAATTACACCTAAAAAAAGTCTATTCTCGAAAACCTAGAGTTGAAGGAACATGCTGATTGTGCAGAAATTACTGACAATAGGTTTTTGTTAAAAGTACATTCTGTGTCTGGTGAAAGAAAAAATTAAGCAGAAAAATTTTAACGGTATGTGTTGTAAACATACATGATGGTGACGGCCTTCCAGAAACTATTTGTCGAAAACGCAATGCCTTTTTGGAGTCAAATTGAATAAAGACAAAAATTTTCCATTGAACGAATGTCTACTGGTTCACCTGAAACCAGCATGTAACCACCTGCAAAATCAATAGTTACTACAATAGAATAAAAAACGCAGCTTAGTTTTGACACAACGCAATCATATACATCTCATATCATGAACACTATGATGAAATCATAACTACATCAATAACACTGATGCAAGAAAAAAAAGTCCTGTCAGCTTTAAAAATACGAAACAACCATTAGCCATTGCTGGGGTCATTAACGATCATTGCCCACACATACTTTTGGGAATAAAACGAAATATTTTCAAAGATATGAAAACAATTTATGAAACATCAATTTAAAAATTTTGTATCAGGAAGGGTTCACCATCAGTCTTGAAAAAAACTGAATATGAAAGGTTAACGTTTTTAGTACGTCTAATACAGTTTTATTGATTGAAGGAGGTTGCAGCAAGAATGTAAGATTTGTTGTTACTGGTATATAAAACCGAATTAAAAAACAAATATTACGTAAAATAAATAGCTACATTATAATTATATTTTCATAGTTTAGTATGTATAATTGTCAATGATCTTAATTCTGAATGACCTTCCCAATTCAAAAGGTGAAAATAAACAAAGATCATGATTATAAAATGTAACAGAGTAGAATTTTTTGTTTTAGTTTGATCCAGAGTGATGTGCAGTGTTTTTAATTTAAAAATGTTTGGAATTTGCTTTGACTTACATTCCATATTGTTTGTTGTTGTGAATTAGGAATGGTAGATCATTTTCTTCCTCATAAGTAGTACATACAGCTACTTTCTGAAAAAAATATTATCTGTATAGCAAATTCTCTTCCTGCATTACTCTTAGGAATACCAATCTTGTTTAAAAAATTCATCTGGTTTTCAATGATCGAATTTAGGGGACTTATAACGAAAAATATGTCGTCTTCCTAGTATTTTTCACATAATTTATGCAGAACTTGCTTAATTGAAAAAGCAACTATGAAAATGTGGGGGTTACTGAGGGAAATATTGCATAAATTAAAATCAACACTTATTTTGTTGATTTTGAGCAGCCGGGACCAGGGTCTTCTTCGCCGCCATCCGTTTATCGAAAAGGCAAGAAACCCTGGGTTTGAGGTTGGTCAAAATCATGCTCAAATCGCCCCGGGGTGAATTTTCGCCCCTTCGTTTAAGACATCTTTGAAACTGAATAAATGCTGTGCTCAATAACATACAATTGAGACAAAGAGTCTCAAATTCTTCATGATATAAGTTATGCATGACACATTATCTAATTTATCTTCCAGTTGGTTGGGACACTCCTTGCAACATCTGCACTCCACAAATGCGACATGATACAGCAGTATGTGAAAGAGCACCGGTGTATATTTTCTAATCGGCTGGAATTCCCATCACCATCTTCGCTTTCTCTCCGTCGGAAGAATCACTTTCTGAATCTCTACCACTACACTGAGTGTCCACCAAAGATTCATCAAAGCGTTTGTGATAAACGCAGATATATATATATATATATATATATAAAATTTATCGGCGGTGCCAGTATGTCTGGCGCAAAAACTAATCGCGTCCATTGAACTTTATTAAAATGTTTTGAAGGATCAAGTACACAGAAACATAGCAGCAGAATAAATTTTGAAGAGGAAGATGTGCTTGATTTTTTTCTTGTATTATTGATACGAAAAAGACGTCATCGAAGAGCAGAGGCTCATAAAAAGAATGCCTGGGTACGGAATATTTGCAAGAACCGAGAACTGTTCGGTGCAGCAAGACTTGTAAATAAAATGAAAGTTTCGAATAGGGAGGGCCAATCCAGTAGCTGAACGTTTAATGTTAATTTTATAGGGTTTTTTTGCATCTGGTGATTCACAAAGATCGACGAGTTTCGTGTTCTTAATTGGAAAAAAACCGCCAGTCGAATCATCAGTGAAACATCAGAAACTATTTTAAAAGTGTTACAGCCAAATTACATGTCTCCACCAGAAAGTTCTGATGATTGGAGAAGAATAGCTGCAGAATTTGAAAAAATTCGGCAATTTCCTCATGTCTTGGGTTCCATTGACTTGAAATATGTGCAAATAGAAGCTCTAGCACACACCGGGACGCTATACCACAATTATTAATGCTTCTTTAGTATTGTTTTGTTAGCAATATGTGATGCAAAGTATAATTATATCCTGGTAGATGTGGGTCAGTACGGCTCTAACAAGCGGAGTCTTGGCCCATTCAGCTATAGGAAATGCATTTGAAAATAACACTCTGAAACTACTATAGAATGAAACATTTGGTGAGAATCAACTGGCCTTATCTGCCTTATTATTTATTAGGTAATGAACTCTTCCTTTTAAAAACTTGGCTGGTTAGACCGTATGAATTCGGTTCGGTTCCATGGTAGTTACACCACGTGAGAAGTGTTTGACGATGAGAACATTTGGTTATGAAATATTTTCTGCAAAATCCTAGAAGTACTATATAAAAATAAACAGAAAAACATAATCTAGACGTTTGTTTATTGGGTCAACTCATTAATTTTAGCTTGTGTACCATGGCCTTGCTATTGATCCATTTTCGTTTTCTTGAGTTTAACTACTATCATAATGTGGAATATTTGATGCAGAAGACGCAGTTGAATTTAAAGGTATTGATTGGTTATTTGCCTGCAGAAATGGGTGGCCACAAACATCTTGTTCTTCTACCAACATATCATGATAATTAAATATACTGCTGTTGATGTCGTGTTTTAACCTGTGCCTTAACTTTTTGGACAAAGATTTCAACTCCGAAGCCACTATTTCCCTGAAAATATCTTCATCAGTTTTTTTTTGTGCACTTGAACTTCGATCAAGTAACCTATCTTGAATTGCAAGCAATATGTCATTTTCTTTTTTTTTCTTCTGTGCTTGTAGCCTCTGCACGCTTGCGTTTCTGAGGGTTTTGCCGTTTTACAGACTGATTTTGCATTTCTTTCCTTTCTTCCAATATGCGTTCCTTGCTTTCTTCCTACTTATTGTATGTTGCCGAGGCTTCATCTTCATCTAAAGGACTGAGTAAAACGTCATCAAAATTGTCAACCTCGTCCCTTATATCATCAGATTCCTCATTTGAAGGGTTTACATTATTTCCAGAAGGCAGATCTGTTTTTGTATTACTTCTCAGCCGTATGTAAGGATTTAGCCAGAAAAGAAAAGAATACTCATTTAGTTGGTTTTCAAAGCGAACAATATCAGGTTTTTCTGCTCCTGAGTGTTTCACTTTTTTCAGGTGATTTCGTTTTTTATGATATCTTTTCTTTAATTTTTCGATTGACTTTTGTGATTTGCCTGAAAAAATTTAAGAAGATATGAATATTTTATGCATAATCAGACAAACGTGGTGACAATTAAAAAAATGTACTTCCTAGTCACATACAAAAACCTAGTTTGTGACTGTCGATAAATGTTGATATGGGACATCGTAAAAAATGAAATAAACCTTTTTCAGCTCCAACGGTATCATCAAATGCACTCCAAGCGTTTTTGTTCTTTGTCTTAACCTGTCTTAACCGCCTTTCCCTATCACAATAGATTTTGTGTTATTAAATAAGATCATCGGCATTTCTTTGACTTTTGAATATTTTTGGCGTTTTGCGCGTCCCTAAAATCTTTTGCGTTAGTTATTTGAGTTAAGGTGTCCATCTACCCGCGAATTTATTTTTTTGCGTTTGTACTTTGCGTTAATGATTTAGCGAGTTGGTGGACACCAGGCTTTAGAATAAAAAAATTAAAAATTAAAAGTCATTTCTATATTGAATATCCTCTACTAATGTCATATCAACGAATATTACGATAAACTTTTATCTGACGTTCGTTCTCCTTTAAGAATATTTCGGAAAATCTTTAAATTCTGTAGATTTCCGAAAATTTGAGCAGACTCCATCAGGAACGAAATGTTTACCAGCTAAAGTGTTATGAAATTCAGTTATGAAATTAATAAGACCATATATGTTGTTGTAAAAAGCAATTTTTTTAAAAAACTCTTTCAAATACTTTTAAAAGTTATGATTTTAATTTAGCAATTCAGCCAAAGAAATGGACAAAATAGTTCTTTGGCAATTCATTGGTTTAATGGCCAAACTATATGTAAAAACATTTCCATACGTTCTTTAACTCCAAACATTTGCATGAGGTTGACTTTTATGGGCTGCAATACAGGTATGTATTGAAATAACCTTCAATATAACGAATTAAGAACTGGTTTCAGGATTTTCCTTTTCATTACACATGCAAATCCAAAAAAACTAAAGAAATATTTGTTTCTTTCTTGTAAATAAACATAGAACATTATGTAAGATTAAGAATTAATTATTGTGTTCCACTTTTTCACAACATTTAGCATTTTGTACTGTCTTCCATCCACCATTTAGTAATACAGCGTTCATTAACCTTCATATTGATCTGAACGTTTTCGAGATAAAGTTCTAATAATTTTCAGGTTGTTTTGAAAAGCTTGGTATTGAAAATGGAGGTTCCGATTTTCAGTTAAGTGGGTCTGAATCGCCAACAGTTCGAGAAAATGCTGCAGAAGGACGACTAAATAATATGATGACATCCTGGGTGAGCTCAAGTATGTGAATCTGAACAATTATATTGTAAATAAGTTAAAAAATAATAAAGTCTGTGTCTTTAGGAATAAATCATATCATCTTATAAGCTGTCAATGCGCCGTAATTCTTACCCGCTTCTTGATTTTCCTCTGTAAAAAAACTCTGAAAAAGTTTCTGAAGACATCATTTTTACTTGTGCTTTTTAATTTGTCTTTCAATGCAATAAATTTCACAATTTTTCAAATTCTCAGTCAAATTGTTGATTCATTCAAATTACTTAACGAACTTTCATCCAAAAGAGTTCACGATTTATTTTGGTACATAGTGTAGAACGTATTACTTGCATATAGTCATGGCATAAATGAAGTTCAAAGATACCAATTTATTAATTAAAAGAAAAGATGGTAATATAATCTAGCTTGTCTGTTTTAAGTTTTCCTAAATTACAAATCCTATTAAGGAACATTTTATAATAATAGTATTATACTAGTAACTTGGGCAAAATTTTTTACCGAGTTTAACTAAGAAAGGAATGTGTCAAATTCACCATTCCTGTGTGAAAAACCCCTGACGAAAATTTCAATTTGGGAATTGGAAAGAAAACTGACAACTATGTTGTAGAACTCGAAAAACTGATCAAAAAAGTGAATGGGATCGTTTCACTATGACCAACCGTTGCAGAGTTATCGTTGATCAAAGATTTTGATAACGTCATAGCCGCAGTTTCAAAGTAATTTAGGCCCAAATGTTGCATCATCCCATCACTGGTATCGCGAACCTTAAAAAACGTCAGTTATCACTATTGGTTCTCGAGAAATTTCCCCAAGAACGTCGCATTCGATTGGAAATGCAATGCGATGATTTCCCCGTGATCATGAAAATAACTGACGTCAAATGCAACGTGTAAAAAAGTCTCTCGCTTCTACGTAGTTTTATGCGCTCATAAGAAGTTGACCGTAAAATTTAATTAAATATATCATTCTATAAAACTGGATGCACAGCGCGTATAAAAATATAGACTAGTAAAACGGGTGTATTGGACAAAATTAATCAATATGAACAGAACTGCAAGCTGATAAGGTTTGGTAAGATAAATCCCACTTTATAATTGGCATAAATGCATATGCACATAATATCACATGTAAACAAATTTACGGATTCAATCAATACTGGAGCTAAGCCGAATAAATGTTCTCATTTAATTTTTTCCCAGCACTCATGAAGCAACAAGCATTGAAATGATGTATGAGTAATGTGTTTTCAACACATCGAAACGCTTAAAGGAAAACCATATTTTTCATGCACAGGAAATGAAAATTAATTTTTACGCAAAACAAATCATAACTAATTTAATGCAAAACTATAAACCCAAGCATCCAACACCGCACTAATATAAGGTGTATGTTAATGTATATAAGACGCATAATATTTCCATGAGATCACTGGAGCTGGTCCAAATAAGAATTATTTTTTACCCTGGAGAGTCAAATTACAACCCAACATCGCAACATTTAAAATGCCTTACTGTTAACCGAAAACTATATTTTTGATACACACAAAATGCAAAGTAACTTCTACGTAAAACAAATCATAATAAAACTAATGGAAACCAACCTATTCACCAAAGCATCCAACATCCCACTATTATAATGTGTATAAATGGATATGTGTATCACTAGAATGGAATAAAGGTTTTGTAAAATTACTTTTACCCTGGAGACATGAAACACAACTGTGTTTTGTATACACAGAATAAAAGAAGTAACTTTGTCTAAAGTGTAAAAAAAGCAATACATAATACAGACCTATAAACCCAAACACACAAAAACATTGAATAATATTACAAAATGTGAATTGAAAACAAATCGATACCTTCCAAATGTGGTTCTTTTGTGCCACATTTGCTGCTTTCCTCGTTTCGCAAAAGGTAGTATCTCAAAACTTTCTCTTTTTCCAGAATATTTTCTACTGTAAACATGTACTAAATAGCTCTGGAAACTTATATACTGTATACACTTATATACACTTATTTACTGACTTAAAAGAAAAAGATTTCAAGGCATAACAGTGGTGAAGAACAGCTAATCATACTACAATCATATTGAAGCAAAAAAAAAAAACAAACAAACGCAAAAAAATATCTGACAGACAGGACAGACATATCATATCATACTAAATTGAATTAATTGTATAAGAGGAAAAATTTCATATAAAGACAGACAGTCGCGGCAAGTTCTCCTTGCATTTTTTTCCAAAACTTCATAACTGGAACCATTTCGAAATAAATAACATAAACAAATCAAGATAAATCTTCTATGCTAAATAGCAGCAAGTTCGTTACCAAAACATATCAGTAACTGTTCGTCTTCGTAGCATATGTATCCTAAATAATTCAATCTGTTTTTGACTCATGTACTTACGTATATTTCTTTTATCTTTTCCAAAGCTTTTCCCACCGAAAAGAAATAAAACCATTCTTACCAATATAAATAAACATCGTCTTTTCTGCAGCTTTTTTTAAACAACTTCACTACACTTTCATCTGTGTAGCCTCATTTGATAACTATAAAAAAAATAAATAAAATCAGCACACGTTTCTATCGTATAAATAGACTTTCTCACACTCGTTCTTTGTTTTCCCCTCTTGGTAGAAAATGAAAATGAAAATGATCATATTTTACATTGTACAAAAGAACTAAGTCTTACTTTTGTTCAAAAACTCACTTATGCATGCACTAGCCGTTCTTTTATTAATCTAAAATTCTATAACAGTAATAGATCAGCAATCAACGTTTCAAAATACTAAACCTTCGTAGGTATACAAACTTGTGTTTCTTTGTGAAAATGACATACGATAATAAAAATCCAGTATTAAACGATGGAATTTTTTGGAATTTGTCAACCTATCAAAACGGCGGATTTGAAGAGTTTTCCTTTATTAGCTAATGAAAACGATCAGCGGCGGGGTTCCCTAAAAAGTAATCGTAAAAAGTGTCTCTCGCCTCTACGCGATTCTACGACGAATTGGGAAGAAATAAGAAGGATTTGAACGTGAAAAAAAAAAATTAAATTTATCACTCTCTAAAATATAAGTGTGACACACAAAGCGAATAAGTATAATAAGATTTCGATAATTGTCAAAAAGAAAGAAATTCAACCATTGCTTTCTCTGACCATTACTGTTAATTTTAATCACTAGGTCTTACACATAGCTGGCTACAAGTTTGTTTCAATTCTGTTCATCTCATATCTGCAGTTGCTATACAAGGGCAAGGGAAAGGAGGTGATGGCATGGTTACAAACTTTGAAATTCGTTATGGCTACTCAAATGACACCGTCAATATAGAATATAAACTTGATGGTGCTAAATATGTAAGCTCATACCGATTTGTAATTACTTTGAAATCATGACAAAATATAGATCAACATTGGTGTTGAACGTTTAGATTGTGTATTGCTAACCGGCCATGTTATTTACGAATCACTACACGGGTATTTGAGAGTTTCTATTGGTCGAGCACTTTGACAACGGGCTTTACTCTGGCCGGGATAGCCCGTTGTTAGAGAAACCATTAATATAATAATGGTAATTTAAAATGTAAACATAAACGCTGAAGCGGGCGAAGTAATATGTAACTTAAACATATTATCAAGTGTGTGGTTTCATAATCGTAAAGTGAAGACATTGCATTGATTTTGTTGTTCGATCAATCTTTCGACGTTTTATTGAATGTGCCACACATGCTTCGCATAATGATCATGATAAATGGCTTATAAAAGATTCCAATGAAAAATTTTGAATATGTTAGGTTCCGGTTAACAAAAACACGAAACACGGTCAAATTGAAAGTTCCAGACCTCGTATGCGCAGTCCGGAACTTACACCTCGGGCTACATTTCCCAGTAAAGCCCTCACCATTCGTTTATTATTGTGTTAGTGTAGTGTAAATACACAAAGTATGGAGGAAACTTTTATTCTCTTTATTTATAAGTTGTATATCTGTACAATATAAAATGTTTCTGAATTTCATTATTATAATATAGTTATTTGATGGTGCTCGCACAAGATACGGAACAAGTGTTAGCAATTTTCCACATGAGCTTTATGCCAGATGTATCAGATTGCAAGGCATGGTTTGTTCAATACGTTGTGCTGCTCGGATTGAAATGCTTGGCTGCAGAAATGGTAAGTTGAAAATATAGGTAGCTGTAAGATTTGTACATTTTGCTAAAATGCTACAAAGTATTGTTCGAGGTTTATCGAGGGAATAAGTACACTTGAATCAGTACTAAGTGGAGAGATCAGTTTTTTAACTTTCTTTGTAGCAACTCTTCCCACACTGAAAATTACAAGATCTGAAAAAACACTTCATTGTGTTGTCAATAATTCTCAACCAAAATTATCTTGGAGAGTGAATGGGCAGGATATTGATAACAACCTCTACGCCATAACTACTACAAAGGACAGTAATGTGAATGGATATGTCAAATCAACATTGACGTTTAAAAATGATATCAACAATACCATCCTAGACCTCAGGAACTGTGAAGATGTTCCAGCCAGAAATATTTTGTTATGTTCTGCAAAATATTTTTGCAATGCTGTTTATGGAGATCAATCCAAAGAAAAAGAATTTCTCGTTACAATTGAGCATAAAGGTAATGGAATTGATGCTGAATTATAGAAATAACAAACAAGTAGATATAATTCTTTTCTTTTCTTTCTGCACTTGCTGCTGTAGAAATCCTCACCTTTATGATTTTGCCTTAAAATTTATGATGCTGATGTTTTCTAGAGGATGCGGCGTGTGTTAAAGACATTTCCATAACTGCATCAAATACATCTGCACACATAAACTGGACAATCTGTCTAGCCAGACGAATTCTGCCATTATCATTTGATCTATTACTTGAAAGAAATGGATCAATTATATACAAAATCAGCAATTTAAATGGAACAAATTTGTTTATTGAGACATTAACTCCATTCACTGAATACTATGTTAAGATAACAAGTCGGAATAAATATTCCATCTGTCTGACTGCCAATGAAACATTTTCTACAAAACAGGGAGGTAATACTTGTGTTGTTTTTATCTGAAAGCATTGTAAAAATGCAATGATTGATCAAATCAAGCATACATTGTATGACTGAAATTGGGAATGTTCACATAAGTATTTTTATAATTTTTAATAGTCAGTTGGTTACAGTATGGCATCATATGTGTCGTAATGTATTTGTTAATATTTTTATTTTCACATCAGAAATTTTAAAACTATTTATGAATTACTTTTGATTACATGCCAATATTAAATTCAAGTATTTATTTTAGTTTCTGAGCCTCCAAGAAACTTCAGCTGTGACCAGTTTAACTATACCTCTCTGGTATTTAAATGGAAAAAACCAAATATTACAAATGGCATTATTCATAACTACAAGATAATGTGTTGCAGAAGCAACTGCAAAGAAAAAGTAGCCCGTGATGATATTTCAGCAAGTATGGAAAATGCTACTGTTTATGGTTTGGCTACCTCCACAGAATATCATTGCAAGGTAGAATATTTCTGTGTTATACTTCTGAATGGCTAAACGAGTTATTATTTGTTATTCTTTTATCATTTTTATTCTTGTTTTGTAGATCCAAGCATATACTGGCGAAGGGAAAATTGCTGGAAAGTGGAGTTCTGTTTTTGAAGCAAAAACAATGTTTAAAGGTGTTGCTTGACATTCTAATATTATTCATCAGTCTTCACTATAAATTATGTAGAAACAGTAGTTTTTTAAAATCGAAGTGGTTGTGAAGAAATAACATATAATAATAACACACGTTATTTTCAACTTCATTGAAGAAATTTCACTTCTGAAATATTTAGATATTTGCAGCTTACCTGTTGGGATTGAAAACGGACTAATTCCAGATGAACAGTTGCAATACGGTGGTGCGTCCGTGCCAAAACCACGCTTAAATAGTGAAAAATTTCCTTGCCTGCCTCTGCAGAAGCCGGCATATATTGATCTTGGTAAGATAATGACAATTACTGGGATAGCCTTTCAAGGAAACTCCAGTGTCGAAAATGTATATATTCGTTTCGGAACTGAGAAGGACTCAATGAGTTTGCTGATGAATGGAACTGTAGGATCATATACACGAAGGGTATGTATTCTGATTTTTGATTGATGGCTGGTTGTTTGATTAAATTGTAAAATTTCAATATTAATCATCCAAGATACTTATCAGGACTTTATGTAAGCAAGAAAGTCTTAAAACATTCATATCAAACTTTGTCAATATTATAAAAGCTATTAGAGATTCAATTATGACTCGCTCATGAGTTTTGATAGGCACAGAGCACAGTGTAGGCTGTGTATATGCTGACTGTCCTTGGTATTTCGTTATCACAAATCTTTCCTTGTTCACAGCCATTATAAATTAATGCCTTATCTTCGTTAAGTCTGTTCTTAAAACCATTAAAACACTTATACCACAACTAACATCAACTAAAATTGGCACTAACGCCATATCTGTAGACCCTGCCCTTACCTTTGTCACCACCACTAACCACTTTTGTTTTCTTAAAACTAACTGGTAGCCCTTAAACTTTATTACACTTTTCACATCTTCAGCAATATTCATTGTAACTTTGAGCCAGGGCTTCAACTGGAAAGCTGCTTTTGCTTCATAAATTTTGACATGGCTACCATTTGTAACTGCATAGCCAATTATCAGAAACTCATTTATTTCCTTCGAGTTTGTAATTGTCCATTGATTTATCTTCTATTCAACATAATGATTCACAAGCAGTGAAAAGTTTGTCACTAATAATAATTCACATGTTATTGATTATAGTGTCTTACTATTATACGGTGAAGATATGATATCAGAAACAAACCTCATTTTGACAACATTGTTTGCTTATGTTACAGCTCTATCGATATCCAGCTGGTGAACTAACGTTAAGACACTGGTTTGAAATGAAAGACTTTTTTACTGCTAGATACATTGAATTGAATTTCCAAGGTGCTGTTCCAATTTGTTTCAAGGTAGAGTTATATGGATGCGATGAAAGTAGGTTTTTGATCTTACTTTGGTGATGTCATGTAGAAGCAATGCACCTATAATTGGTTCAATAAGCAAGTCATTCTATTTTTCAGTTTGCTCAGAAATTCTGCAGCCAAAATCGAATTCTGTTGCTTATTCAAGTAATATCAACTTTGATATGAAAGAACGAGTTACCATAACTGGAATACTTGTGAAAAAAAATGAAACACAATATATCAATATATATAATGTTTGCGGAGTGGGTGCGTGTAATCACCCGTTCGCCAGCGAAAATATGGAATGCGTGAAAGCCGGATTTTCATTCACAAAGACAAACCGAGCGAGTTAAATTCGTAACTGTGTGCGTGAATGCGTATCCATATCAAACCAAAATAATGTTACTTTTGTTGGCAAAATAATTAATGCAATGTAAGCCTATCAATACAATGTACTTTTGAGTTATATTGCTATTAATAATACTCCCGTATATTATTTCAAATGTCGAAATTTTACCAAACCGTACTCCCGCCTCGTTTTGATGTGGTAATTTGATGAAAATAGCAACTTTCATGTATGAAGAACTTATTATCAAGTATATAACTAGCATATCAAAATTATAAATAGTCAAAATGTGGTTGGGTTTAATAGTCTGATAGTGCTTTTTTTTAAGAATTTGATAATGTGAACGTGAGATGGAGATGGAAAAGAGAAGGAATAACAAAATAAAATAAAATACTTTATGAATCAATAATATTCAGTTCTTTCATACATAAGTACAGATTCAAAAAATTTTGACACTCACAGTTGTAAAAGTATCCTGCGTAATTAAATAAATCAGGAAGAACAACAAAATGTTAAAATTATTTTTAACAAAGCTTTCCGTAAGTAAAACTGTTACATCGTCAGGTAATCCTGCGTAAATAGTAGATATACACACTCAAATATTATCAAATAAAGAAGAGCAGGAAGTTGAAACCAACAAGAAATACAACAGGCATATTCCAAACTTTTTCCAAAAATGTTTACATTAACCCAGAGATGACAATCAACATTCAGTTAATTGAAACTTTAAAAGTCAAAGAAAATTCAATTTAAAACATGCTTTAATGTGTCGTTCCTTTCAAATGAATTGTCACTGAAGATATCTTTGAAGGAATGCTTCCGGAGTATTATTTTTTAACACTGGCTGTTAATGCTCAACACTTCACTTTGACATTAGTTACTCCTATCTTTGGTTCAGCCCTTCCATTTCAAGTGTACGAGATGTCCAACAATTATACATTTCCTCTTCATTCATACATTGATAATGTGATATATATACACCTGAAATAGTAAAACAACATATTAATTAATAAGAACATAAAATTTCCCATTCACAAAATGATAGTAATAAGTTATTAATGTGATTTTTCCTAAGTAAAATCATTTTATGTAATGTTATATTATTAGAATGAACCCAAGTAGTAACACAAAGGCGTACAGTTATAGAAAAACCAATTTATTGATTTACTTTTCAGTTATCTAATTCATTTAAAGAATTTTGAAAATTACATTATCATTAGACAAAAACATGTTATAAAGTTTCACCTGCCCAAATGTTATAAATTCTAACAGTACAATGTAGTTGCTGTATATTGAATAGCAAATCAGACAATAATTTTCTGCCATTACAGGTAGGTAATGTTGCTTACATTCTTTTATTGTAAAGCAGTTCAATTTGATAATAATAACTGTACAACAGTGTATTATAACCTGAAGATGTAAGAGATACTTACGAAAAGTTTCGTAAAATAAATTAATAATTGAATGTTCATGTTTTTATTATTAAAAAACTTATGGTTAATAAAATACCTAATAGATTGATTATTTACCCAAAGTGACACAGATTTTACCCTTTCAAATTCCATTATGATGTATGCAGTTTTGATTTTTGCTGAGTGGATTACATTAGAAATAATCAAGGTCAATTTTTTTCTGTATATATATTATCCTACTAGCCCAAACAGAGGGTAAAGCCTAATGCGCTACATTTCCAACTAGCCTTAAGAATTCAAAATCTCTAAGAACCAATTACCAAAATTTTGTGGTGTAAAAGTGGTCTCATTGCATGCAGCAAATGATGTTGTGTGACTAGTTCGGTCTGTTGTGTGGAAATAAACTCTTTCTTGTGCCAGTGGTTCAAAAAACACAAAAGGCTAAATAAAAATAGCTGAAACGTAGAAGCAAAAGGAATGGATAAGAAATACGTTTGGATCGTATGGATATTCCTATAGCACACAGCACAGCTGTTCAGCACATTGATGCTCAGTCAACAAATAATTTTAGTGTGACTGTGCTTTAAAAAGTATAGAAACCTTACTTCTAGAATATAAGAGATTGTCAAAAAGGTCAACAAACAATCTATTCCCATCCTCAACTTACATTGAAGGTATTGGTTTCCCAGAAACAAACCTCAAAGCAAAGCCTTCCCGGGGAAAGGGGAAAATGTCTACTTAACTCTAACTAAGAATGACAACTTTGCATTTTGGTAAGCAGTCCATGTACCGTAGAAACGGGAAAATTTGCCTAAAAGCCATACTTTGAAAATTTTTTTGCTCGCGCATTCAAGGTGTTATCTGAGTGAATTCTACTTGGGAAATCTGATGTAAGTGAGCCAAATTGCACTTTTTGTATGACCCTGTAGGAGGTTTCATCGAGTTACGGCAGCCGAAATGCATCTCTCTGTTAGTATTTTGATGACAATATTTGATCTTGCCAAATGAGCTCCGTTCCGCTTAAAAGCTACACTCCGCAAACAGCATTAACATTGGGAGTAAGCAAAGATGTTTGTCTGCTTTGTATAATCAGGTATGCTCGAAATTTGTGTTGCAAACTGACGTAGATAAGAATGGATATAATTTATATTCTGACTTATTGCAGGACTTCCGAAGCAACTTCACTAATGAGCTGCAAGTAATGCATTGGTTCAACACAACAATTATCAGTGATTTTCTTGTAATTATTCAAAATACAGGCAGTAGTTTGTTTCAGATTGTTGGATGCAAATCTGGTTAGTCACCACTATTTTGTTGTTTTCTTCTCTGGCAATCTGTGCTGTTATTGCTATTGAAATGCAAGATGAGTTATATATAATGAAATAATATATTATATACTAACTAGTATCCCGTGTAAAAAATTTTTACGGGTTTTAATTCTGAAAGTGACGTCTCAAAAATGGTTTCGAAAAATTAAATCACAACATGACGAACAGAAACGGTATCAGTGCTGTAAGTACTTTAAACTTTAAATATAGGAGCGCAGAACAGTCGTTTTACTTGGAAGACTTGAAACATATCAGAAATCAAAATACGCGCTGTACATCCGCTTTTTCACTTTGTAAAATGTTTCGATTGAAGATGCAATGTAATGGTTCCCCGTGATAAAAACAATCTAACGTCAATACGGAAAAAACAACGCTTTTCACCTTTTTAATTAAAAAACTGTAAGTAGTTTGGCTAAAGCATTTTAGTTCACTATCAACCGAAAACTTCTTAATTGGAAGATCTGAAACACATCAAAATATTCATAATACATCTTTCACGATACGATATATACCGTAGCAAAACAGGAAAACAACAGAGAGATTAATATCGCTTTAACTCGAATCCATACCCCAACGTAAATAAAAGCCAAACGCGTAAATTGAATGAACAATTTTATACCTGCACGAACCCAGAACGTCATGATTTGAAACCATGATCTTCATTTCTTCGATCGTTTATATATTGTTTTTATCTGTCTTCTCTAAAGGAAAATGCAGAAACCATACTATAAGAAAAACAAATTAAAAGAACAAAAAACTTCAAATGTGAACTTACCCTAAAAACATTAATAAATCTTCGTGCAATACTTTCGTTGTTGTCTACCGTTTCTTGATCAATCAAAATATTGAAAACGAATACGAAACGATCAAAATAAACGCAATGTAAAGGTATCTTTTCCTTATACTAATCGTAGAAAAATATTAACCGTGGTCTGACATACTTTCATGAATAAGTGACCGCAAAAACAACCCGAAATTTTAGAGAGTGAAAGCGTGAAAAAAGCAGATGCTCAGCGCGTATTAGTATGTCCTAACATGTATAAATTCTTTCGGTTTCGAAAGCAATGATCATCTTTAAAATAACTAAGTTTTTACGTTACCCGTTCATACAGAAACTCCGTTTAATTAAAACGAGTTTTAACTAAAACAACATAGCGAGATAGTTTTAAATGTGTTTTATTAAAGTAAGCATGGAAGAATCGTCGAAAACCATTACTAAGAAGAAAACATCTTGCCATTTTGAAGAGAAAGAAATAAAGATCTCTGTTTTAAATTGGGCTGAAGAAACTAATCAGGAGAGGCTTCTTTCGTGCTATAGAAAGAAAGCAATGTGGCTTATTCGTTTCTATTAAGCGATTTATATCTGCGCATTAAACAAATAAAAAAATGAATTTTGTTTATTGTATTCATCATTTTGCATTAGTTATAAGAACAGCATATTGTTCTGTGAAAAACAAAACTCGAAATTCTTCTTCATCATGAACTGGTGTGAAGGGGTATATTTAAAACTAGATGAAATTCAAAATAAAATAAACAGGTTTTATTGATGTGAACAGGGCATTAGTTTTTTCAGAAGATAATTCCAAATAAAAGCAATGATAATTGAAATATATATTATGAATTGTGCATTGCACCAATCACTATAAAGTAAGTCATTTTTGTATGAAATTTTAGAATGTATGATGAAATTGTGGACAAAATCAAAATTGAAACCATTAATAACAACATCAAATTCGGCTACTTCCACTGATGACTTCAAGTTAAATGCAGTTGGGAATCCAAAAAGGATTGGTATTTTAATTTCTTATACATACACATGTTATCATCACTAAATGGTTCATTAACATTTTTGTTATGATTTATTCAAAGGTAGCGCACCTTTGAATTGGATCCAAATCTGTTTCAATGATTTGAAAGTTGTTAGTGCTATTGCAATCCAAGGAGGTGGTCCTGGCAGTTCTGGAAAAGTAAACAGTTATCAAATTTCATTTGCTTACAAAAGTGGTAGTAGATTTTGGGACTATGTGTTCAATGGTAAAAATCAGGTAATATTTTTCATCCCTTTATACCACAGTCATCAGAACATTCACTGATGGTTTTTGTACAAACTGTTTATATATTTTTTTGTTTTCGTATGTTACAGTAAACTGTTATTGTGTAAACTGTTATTGAGTCATGTATGGGCTTGTTGTGTATATTTGATGACATGATAAGTTGTAGCCAATTCCTAATAACTAATTACTGCCATGCTACAAACTATGTTTATGTCCAAAGCATAGGAATAAAGCATAGGAACACTGTCTCCATTAATAACTATGAACGGTGTGTTCTTATCAGCAATGTTTTGTTGTTTTTATTAGTCATTTAATGGTCCATACAATCGATATTCTACGAAAGTCAATTATGTTCCTGTACCAGTTACAGCTGCCTGTCTACGTCTTACTCCACAGGATTGTGATAAAATATGTGCGATTCGCTGGGATCTCTTAGGTTGCAATAAAGGTAACCCAATGAAATCTTAGTTCCTTAATAAATATTGTATGAAGATTGGAAAGCCTTGTGTCTTGTTAAATCCGTTGGACCATTTCATTTTTAATCAACTTCTGTGATTTGAAATGTCCATTAGTGTTTGGTAATGTCTGTAAACACTCCAACTAAAATGATGATTGGGATTTGAATGAAATTGTGACAGAAAAATGTTGTTGGTTCTTATTATGAAACATGTAAAATACTTTGTTATACCAATAATTAATGTAAAATTTACACAAAAATAATGGCATTCGTTTGTTCTGGCAATAACTTTTGTCGCGTTAATAGTACTTCCATTAATCTTTCTAGTGTTGACGTAATCACTGGTTTCGCTTTAATTATATAATAATTTGTTTCCAGCCTGCCAGAATAATCTATTATTATGTCTTTTTTGGTGTTAGGCTCACATCCAAATATACTTCCCATTGATCCTATCACTGTTTATAAAGGAACATCAACATCATTACAATGCAACATTGTATCTCAGCCTGGATTTTATCATGAGTGGATTTTGAATGGCAATTATAGTTTACCTTATCAAAAATATCATCTTCAATCAAAGAATGAAACATTATTCAAGGAACAGAGACAAATTAACGGCACCTATGTGTCAGTATTAAGAATACAAAGAAATATTACTGAACTCATTGGTAACAGCAACTTGCCATGCACTCTTAATTCATTGAAAGATACAGCCACATGTTATCTGAACTACAGTTGTGTGGCATTTTATAAGGACACATTTAAAGGGTATCAACATACTAAAGTTACCTATGAAGGACTCAATGGTATGTTTATGTTTTTCTTAGTTTCATTTAATGCTACGTTAATATCTTTGTGAATATGTGTTTTTGTTATTGAAATATAAAATTCCCATTGGTGTAAGGTTGTTGTTTTGCTATCTGTCGATCTGACCTAGGGATCGCTTTTATTCATGATAACTGTATGAAATTGATAGATAATAATGAATATTTATAATTTCTTATAGCTAAAGTTGTTCCACCATCATTGGAAACCACAAAAACAAATACAACAGCAACCTTTACATGGAATCATACAGCATACAAGGAAAATTCTGACTTTCCAATTGTTGCTTATGTCCTAATATTCAACAGAACCAAATGGAAAAGCAAAGTTGTATCTGCCACCATGTCTAGAACACAAACTGGCTTACTTCCACATTCAATCTATAATGTTTCTTTGGTTGCTTATAACCGGTTAAACGTATCATCCACATATGTCACTCAAACATTTCGAACAGAACAAGGAGGTAGCTTTCTATAAAATCTTTAAAAGTCTACCATGATCTGTATTTTTTGCGATTAACTTGTAATGATTTGGTAGTCCCACGGTAGTTGACAGAAAAAAAATTAGTTACTTCTTTATTTATTTCTTTATTTAGTTATTTATTTTATTGCTTAACATGTACTAACATTCAACCAGAATGCAATAGTTTTCTTTGATTTTATTTCGTTGAGTTTATATTGCGTTTAAAGCAACCTGAATGCAGATGTATAATTATTCAAATGTGATTTTAAGTTATGAATGAAATGTTGTGTTTGTACTCTAGTTCCATCAGTCTGTCAAGATTTAAGTTTGGAGGTAAAATCAAAGGAAGAAATTACTGTTACCTGGAATCCACCTTTTCCAGCAAATGGCGTTATCAGCAAATACGAGATAGAATACATGATCAATGGAACTGCAAACAGCTCCCTGGTGGCTATAAAAAATTCCACTGAAGCTGGAAATAATGCAACCTTATCCAATCTAAGGAATTATGAATATTACAAAGTGCGAGTAAGGAATTTGTTTAAGTGTTGTTCAATTCTATTGTATCTGTTCTTGTCTTCATGCCATGAATTCCGCTGTGTTCATTTACTGACAAATTCTTTTATATAAGAAACATTAATATAAGAAACAAAAGGATGAAATCTGGCAAAAATAATGAAACATCAAACATGGTAGGCTGAACTCCTGATGAACATATTTTCACCAACAACCAGAATATTGAACATCAGTGAATAAATCGAAAACGTTTCCATCAAATGTGTGTATTCCACCACCATGTCATCTTCTTGGTCAGTCTCTATGACAATAAACTCATCATCGGGTTGTATGTCATTAACGTTTTTCAAGAACTCAACGTCCTTGCCAAGGCTTTGTTTTTTAAATATTTTTTAAAAAACATTTAAGAAACATTTCAGGCTGAAGATATGAAATTATTAAGAAACATTCAGACTCAACTCAAATTGTTTGTTTCTTGTATATAAAAAAAACGTGTAAGTTTGCTTTATGATGGATGGTTGTGGTTAATTTGTTGTTTACATTAAAGAAAGTTGATGTACATAACCTAAATGTGTTTTACTAAGCTCCTATTTTAACTAAACTTTTGTTTAAAAAATTAATGATATTAAAATAGATACTAACAGAAAAACAGTTTTTATTATTCAATAAAAAAAACATAAGATTTCTCTATTAAGCCCCACTTTCAGTAAAAAACTTGAAAACTGAAAGCTTCGCAGAATGTGTTCCAAAGACCTTAGCCCTTACCGCTAACTGCGATGTCTTATTACGTATCAAGTTTGTGTTCTGAAGTACTTTTTATTCTTTGAATCGTAAACAATATTATCAAACAATATAGTAAATGTATCGCTTTTTAAATGTTTTTTGAATGTTGTATTTATTCTTTAACGATATAAATACATGTTATGCTATAGGTCAGAGCTTATTCAAACGACAATCTCCTTGTTGGTCCATGGACTGAATGGGAGATCGAACAAACTTTACAAGGCAGTAAGATATTTTTACTAATGACAATTGGTAGCAAAATGATTTTGCTGGTACCTGAGAAAGGGCTTCTAATTTCATTGCAGTACCAAGTGCTCCACGACATGTTCAAGTTAATCCATTAACATCAACATCAGTGAGCGTCCGGTGGCAACAACCTTCCGAAACCAATGGAGTGATCCAAACGTATACGGTACAAGACTTTCAATATCATAACAAAAAATGCTCAATCACATGTCATTCTGTGCGTTGCTTACAAATTTTAATATCATAGATTTCCACTATTGGCACTAAAGATTACTTCAAAGACTTTAAACTTCATCAAAAAAAAGTAACAAGTGATTCATTCTTTATTTTGAACAATTTGTATCCTGGTACCCATTATTACATCTACATAAACGCCACAACAGGTGGTGGAACGGGACCACAATCTGACGTCATCGAGGTTAATACTACTTATGATAGTAAAATTTATTTTTAGATGGTTGCATATTTTACTTTCAAGTAACTATGCTGCTGTCACAGTTTAATTAACAATAATCCTTTTAGAACCATTTGCTGCAAAAGTAATTGCCAACAGATCAACTATAAATATTGAAATCATGTTTTGGGGTGTCAAGCCATACACTGGCCCAATAAGGTTTGTCATGTTTGTGATTAACGATTTGAATAATTGAGGAGTCTAATGATATTTAAGCTTACTTTTCCATTTAATATTTCATATCTCATTACGTAAATTCAAATTCACAGATACGATCTTCAACAGTTTTTGTGTTTTGAGATATCAAAGATATCAAAGTTTTCGTATTTCTAAAATTGAGATTGAGATTGAAGATTGAATGTTTCATTTTAAAACTGATATGTTGTGGTATTGATTGGTCTTTCGGCAGTTATTTGGAAACAATGTTTGCAAATGTCTTCTTTACAATAGATCAAATAGATCTTTGCTATAACAAAAATTGATTGATGACTTCTTCGCTAAATTTTGAATTTGTTGCTATAGTTATTATCTTCTGAATATTGGAAATTCATCTTCTGGTTGTCCCAGCAAGATTTCAAATTCTTTCACTGCACTTAAAATTGACAAAAAAGACTTATCTAGTTCTGGAAGAAGCGTGAAAATACAGAAAGGGAATGAAACAGTTATTTTTTTCGGACAGAAAATAACCTTGGATCTTATTGGAGACTTTACACTTTGTTGGCAAGCTGTGATAATCAATTATGATGTAAGTATGTCTAATTCAGTCAACAGTATGTTAACTCCATCATTGACCCAGTTACAATTGCAACTAATCATCTCATTACGAACCATATCCATTACTTCAAAATATATAAATTGCAACTTAACAGAGACGATCTTTTGACGAGTTTTTGTTTATAGAAATTTGTAAACACACATTGCCACAGCGAAAATAATAATCTTGTATTATCAATCGTGGATTTGCTTAAGGTTGCTAATACATCTAATTGCCTAGAGTAATCATGTTGCTCATATATAATTCTGAGAGCATTACTTATGGAAATCGTTTGATTGGCATCACACTAACATTTAACCTGTGATATACTTGACATTTTTTATCATTGCAATATTTTATTTAGGGAACAAAAATAAATGGATTTCTCTCTAAGGAAATAATTGGTAACTTTCTTATTGTTGTCATCAGTTTTATCGCCAACAGAATGTTTTTCTAAGCCTTTTTTGTGCCAAAGATTAATATAAACTCACTTTTTATAATATTTTGCGCTTTGAAAACAAACAAACTTGTTTATAGTTTTTCCAAGAGTTACTTTTGGCGCATGACACATTAAAGTAAAAGTGATCATTACTTTGCCATTATATGATGGAATTAACAGTGATCATAACGTATCAAAGTTAAATATAAAAAAAACAGGGGACTTTCTACTAATTTCTTTTAGAAAGGCGAGATTTACCAGCAATTGATCTAAAGTCTGTTAAAGCTACATCTTCGACAGTCTCCATTGTTTTATCGAAAGGACCAAGAGAAACAAGGTAAGAATATCTGAGAAAATTCCAAGTGCTACTTGATTGAAAATTAATATCACACACAATAAGAACAAACTGTTTTAATGCAACATATGAAATGACAGTTTAACCCTTTAATGACTGTTCATAAAATAAGAGAAGGAAGTGTAAGACAGTGATATAATTTGAAAGTTTTTGGAAAAACGTGTCGTTATTATATGTTCTTTGAAGATTATCAACACGAGCGAAAGCTGTTTTCAAACCCAATAGTAAACTGTCCTGAAAAGAAATTCATTGCAATAAAAAACCCTTACTTCTTATTTAATCCATCTTTAGGTATTATCAAATCATTGTTTATGATAGCATCGTAACAAGTTTGAGGCCTCAACCATCTGCATTCAAAGCGTATTCCAAAGAAAGGAAAGGGCGACCTTACATCGCAGCAGAAATATCTGCATCCAACCTTGATGAATATTTCATGATTGGAGATGGAAATTGGTATTCAAAAAGTGATTCGCCGACAAAGAAGTTCTTGAATCCAAAACTAAAAGCAGGCACACACTACTCTTTTCTCCAGATTGGATATTTACACGAAGTATGTTTGCTTTCACAAGCAGGTTTATTCTTCACAAAGAAATTTGTATATTCGAAATTAAAAATCTTTCTTTTAAGCAATACTTTGTTACCACCCCATGGTTATCAGGTGTTCAAACTGAAGGTATTGCACATTGAATCTATCACTTTTTCGTATGAGCTTCTTTAGAAACTACGTAATTGATTGCCATGTTTTATCTTAAAGTACCTTTCACTGAAAACATCAGAAAGAGACAAGGAAATGATGTGACAATGACATGGTATGGTATTAACGTCACCATTGAATGTTGGTATGAAGATCTCCTGATTGCAATTGGAGAACCTAATTACTTCGCCTGCGTTCAAGTTGATCAATTTAAAAACCGGATCACATGTTCATATCAAAATAATGACTATATCATTCACGTTACTGGCCTTGGAAGTAAAGACACTGGTTTCTACCAATGCGAAACTGATCAAAACAGTACAAAATATACTAAAAGGATATCTTTAATTGTTACAGGTAATTGTTTTCGATTTGGGACACTATTAACTAGGATCTAAAATCTCAACAATAATACGACTGCTTATTTTCATTTACCTTTTACTTGGTAAGTGAGTTATACTTTAGGTTCGAACATAGTTTCAAATATTACATCCAATGTCTAAATAACTATATTGAATATTACATACTATATTAAACAACACGATGAATTTTCGTGAGTACGTTACTGCCCCCCGAATCACCCCCCTCCCTCCCTCCCAGGGTATCTACGCTATTTCAGTCCGTCTAATCTCTATCGTTTTAACAAACCCTTGATGTCTATTGATCTCTTAATTCGATTTAGTTTCTTTTTTCTTTAATTCCTAATGTCTAGTTCTACTCCAAAATTTCCTTTTACCTAACAGAATTTAGCAGTGGTTTAATAGATTTTACTTTATATATTTTACTTTTTTTATATTTTATGTTTTATAACAGGTGCTTTATTGATAACAGATTTTATCTGAAAAAGTCAACCTGTATAAATATGCCAAAAAATAATTAATAATAATACTGACTTATTTTCCAGTTAAACTGTGTTCTATGGTTTTCTTCTTAGACATACCAGCTTCATACAGTATTGCAGGTAATTACATCTGCCTTAGATGAAAGAAAAGTTTGAAGAATCCTCCACAATTCTAAATCAGTTCATCTAACTTTTCATTAGATTCAAAAGCAATTGAAGTTATGCTATTTTTTGATGATGTGCACGTAAACGGAAAGCCTACATCTTCCGAGAACTTTGATGTATATAAAGACTTATTTGTGGAAAGAGCAAACGAAAGAGTAAGGGTTATAGCTAGCACAATTAACAGTAACAGCGGCGCCGTAGTATGGTGGTTATCATTCTCGTATTTCATGTGGAAGATCGGGGTTCAATTCCCCTTGACGGCGATTCACCATGCGCGAGTGAATGAACCATAGCGCCGGGTTGACCCATGCCATGTGAGGGATATTGGGTAAATGATAAATCGGGTGTTGCAGGAGGTAATCCAGAAGAGCACAGGCCCTTGATTGGGTTTGTGTCAAACACTTTGGAGCCTCCAACCTAAGCCGTGGCCCCTTCTGGAAAGCAGATGCAATAGCAACTGAGCGAGGTTAGCCACGTAAAACAATACCAAATAAATAAATAAAAAATAAAATAAAAAAATACCAGTTCAGAAAAAATAGCATAATTTTAAGGAAATTTAAATCGTCACATGCATACTTACTTATCCTTATTCTTGTATATTGTCATCAAATTGTTAACCGTTTCCAACATATCCTTAAAATTCAACGTCGTTTTTTATTGAACTCTGAATGTTGACTATTGTATCGCAAGCCTTCGTAGTTGGTGTGACAAGCGTGTATTATGTAAATTCTAACAAAATATTAAACGCTGTATTTAGTCAATTCTTTTAAAAAAGATACCAAAATAATATCTTTAGTAACTGGCTGAGTAATAATACATGAATGAGATAATTTGGTATGTATTACCTAGGTGGAAATTGTTAGGCTGCACTTTTCATTGGAATTGTATAGTGTTGTGAACGAGCTTTAAATTTAGTTCTAAACCACCAATTTGGACGTTAGTCCAACATTGTTTGTAGACTGTATTTGCATTGGCTGTTCCGTAAAAATAGTTTTCTGCTACTTCTTTCATAAGCAAAAGTGAAAATCTCCCTGTGAAAGTAACATAGATTTTTAAGTTTAACTATCATTTATTTCTGTAGCTATATCAAATTTTTGCAATGATGAAAGTCGCCAACGCCGATGTACGACGTGAATCAATGAAAATGTAGGTCTTAAAAATGGCAGCCCTAACATTAACTTAAGAGGTAATAGTTAAGAAATTTATGTTTTATTTCATTTCAGGCAAAATACGTCACTTCAAGTGATGGTGACCTTTACCGGAAATGATATGTTCGCAGAATATATCCTACAGAATCTTAAAACTATTCTTGCATCGAATAACAATAAATTATTTGAGGCAAATCAGTTCTTTCAAGCTACAGTGATTCCTTCGAAATTAAAAGTTCAAGGTAAATTTATTAACGATTGGTGCAAGTGCGGCGATTGACTATGACATTTGTAAACGCATTTTGATATTTGAAAATAGATTTCGATGAGTGTTCCAGTAACCGCTCCTATTGTCACAAAAACGCAAATTGTCTTAATTTACCTGATTGGCTTTCATTTGCTTGTGGTTGCAACAAAGGTTATAAAGGAAATGGATTCTATTGTGAGCGTAAGCTATTCAGAGTTCCTACAGGCCATTGCATTTTTATAAAATGTAGATGTATTTGTATTTTATTGTAACGGAAAATTAATAGCATCAATAACTTTATTTTCATTTTGCAGATGATGAAGACAGCAACCTCGTCACTATTGTGGTGGCAGTGAGCGTTCCCGTTGTTATCTTTATAATATTAATTATGTCTATTACGATCTATTGTAAAAGAAAGGCTGGGAATGTTTTGAACAATCCAACCCAACAGGTATACAGCGATGTATCATATTATGCATCAACCTCCTTTTCAAAACCTGATGCGTCAACTGAAGGCGAATACGAAAATGGTGCATTTGAAATCGAGTTGAAACCTCACTATGCCAGGGTAGCTTACACAAAAGCTGACGTGTATACTTCATTGAATCACGGAACAGCAAAAGATTAACAACTAATAAAACAATGAGCATGAAAACAATCATTTTAGTGCTTTTAAGTACTTTAAAGTAGTTTCGTATGCTTAAAGACGGTATTCCATATTGGTAAACTTCTGAATATTTTGTTATTGAACTCGTTCCAAGTCCCGCAAGTCGGTAGAAGTAAAATTAGAGTGAGTAGGATAACGGAATGGAATGTTTGATCTGGTATATGATTCGATTATCGTTTGTTATATATTAAACTTTATCTCTTTGAAAATGGATTTTGATTCCCGAAAGACCCTTTTACAACTTCTGCAAAATTTCCTATTCTTTTTTACTTTTTCAGAATAAGATGGAACGATTTCAACCAAAACGAGAAAAAAAATGTTTTCTTTTCGGTTCTTGTCCGGCGAAATTTTTTTCTAAAATATCTAGACTTAAAAAAACATGGGCAATTCATGCAAAGATGGGGTAAGTTATAAACTGCCTTCACATTTGCGTAATTAGAAGTAGATTACTGTAGCAATTGACCATTGATTTACTTAGGGAGATTACTGAAGCTTGGAGAAGATTTGTAAATGACAAAATCTTCACCAAACTTCAGAAGTCTCTCTCATGTCAGCAGCTGTTATTTACTGGAAATTAAGGAGTCTCCTTTTTACATTACAAGAACAATCCCGATTTTGATTGGATTGTACGTTCCGCTCCACTGTATCTTTGTAATTAGATTATCTTAGGCCTTGCTCAAAATACACCTCTATCTACTGCCTACTTTTGCACGAATGCTGCTTTGAGAATATTTTGTATGAATTAGTTCCTTTTGTTCGCAAACATAATTCATAATACAATTGTAATTATATGTAATAACACAAATTTGGTGTTCGGGGTTCACCGTAAATAGCTTGAAATGTGAGCCATTATTACACAGTTCACAGATAGTATATTTGGCAATCAAAGCAAATTAATATCGTGAATATCTTTTGTTGCCATGACTATCCAATCATGGTTCACTTTTGGAATTGAAATAGCTTCAACTTCATTCCCAGGACATTTTGTAATTTCGATATACGGACAACGGTTAAAAAAGCCGGTCGAATACGCAATATAATTGGCCATTTCGTTTTAACTAATTAGTGCAAATTATGCGGCAAGTCAAGTTTCGAGGATAACAGTGAATCTTCATGAATAAAACTGAAAATGTTCAGTTAAAATAAATGTTTCACTTTATAAAACTATTCCTTTGCATATATTATCACAATATTGCGCATTATGTTAAATATTTTTATGTGCTAACTGTATAGTTCACATAACACATAATAATGCACATTTCGTATCGAAATCAGATTGTCAACTACGTTATCGGTACAAAAAAGGAGGCAAAAATGTTAGTGGGCAACAATTTTTGAGTTTAGTCACTTTTTGCCGACCAATTTGCAAGACAAAAAATGTCGAAGAAAGTTTGAATAATTTAAAAGTTTTTTTAAGAAATAAACTACAAAACCAAAAAGAAAGGTTAGGTAAATTAGGTTAGTTAGTCAATTTCTATAACAGTTTTTCTCTTCATTTGTGTATTTTCATTGTTTTGTTCTTCTTGACCCTTCTTTTTGTTCTTGTTCAGTTTGTGTTTGTCCTGGCGCACTTGTTCTTCTATTAAATTTTAATACTACCACATAAAAGCACCTGATAAGAATTGGCAACATAGAGAAAAAGAATCGGCAAAAAGTAGTTTGGAAAGTAGTTTTTTTTGGGAAAAAATATTTAAGTCAGTAAATAAAAAGCCGGCAAAAAGGTTTGGCCGGTAAGAAAAAGTCGGCAAAAATTTTAGTCACCTAGCCAAAATTTAGTCAATTTTTCTTTACGGATAACGTATGTGGAGTTTCTGTCTACAAAAATCATTTAAGTGTGGTTCGCACTGAGAGCTAACGATGAGGAAAGAAGTGTGATGGCAGAAGAGTAGAGGTTAAAGCGACACACAAATAAAATCTCATTCTATACTCATCCCCAAATCTTTCCTCATTTTCAGTCACCTTTTCCCTTTGTAAGTTTTCGCCGTCTTGTATGTAGTAAAATCATCACTAAAATGTTTTTCCTTGCGATAAAACTTGTCATTTCCTAACACTGTACATCACTTCAAGTTGCTTTAAAACATTTGGATTTTTTCCTTAACACAGTGTGAACATCAAAAGTACCTGTAGCGCAAAATTAAAAATTCGGTTATCTTATCATGGGCATTGCGCTTATATCATCTTAGCGCAGTGTGAACCAAGTTCTCGAGTGTTCTCGAAAATAGGAAATGAAAATTTGCTGGCAAAATTTTCCATGCAACAGGAGTGGTTACTCCGAAAATTTTGCGACAGCAACTTTGCTTCTGTGACAGTGCGAAGATTGCTTGAAGGAGATTGGGAAATGAATTCGCCGAAATGTTAACCCACCGATCTTCTGTGGATTCGACATACCGACCCTAAGGTTTCCTTTCCTTTGCCGTCAAGAAATCCTGGCGACAAGGTTGGACTTTAATATCTGACGTCAAGGTATACCGTATTTGTGAGCTTTTGGATGGGGCGTTCATTAGAGGGTGGCGTTTATTACGAAATGAAAATTGGAAGCAAACTTAAACAACAATGTTTCCTTATCCTAAAAATACTTACAGAAGGCTGTGCTAAATGTTTTACACAAAAGATATGTTCACAAAAATGTTTATGGGCTCAGCGTACATGTAAAAAGTCAAAATTAATTTTCGATAGATGTAATCATTACAGGTTACTATTACAGAAAATTTAAATTTGTAGGGAAAAATATTGCTTTTTGAGAAAGTTATCGCATTTTTTGTTATTCAACAATTTTAAGTTACGACAACCTTTAATACAATTTTTTATATACTTAAAAATCGTTTAAATAATTTGGCAGCTCACTTTCTGAATTTATTAAAGGATGTCATATTGTCGTGTATGCGATGAGAAATTATGAGTGTTCTCCCTTCTTTGAGATCCATCTTCCCAAAAAGTGGTTCGTTTCCTTTAAAACTTTGCATAGCGGTAAATGAAAGTCTGTCGGCTGTTTGAAAAAAAGTTCCTGATTGGCTAAAAATCCGTGATTGTTTTCAACTGTGCAATAGCGCAGAAGGACGGAAAAAAAAACTGTTTTTCTCTGGAACAAAACCAATAATTGGGATTGGCGGGCACACTTTGTTTTCACTGAATGTGAGGAATCGACACAACAAAAAAAATATTCAAAAAACCTTTTTCTTCGGGACTTGGAGCTGTGTGGTAGAAAATATTGACCCCTTAGAATATTTTCACCCCCAGTTGTTTACGCTTATGACTTGTTAGATTTTCTTAGTTATTGTTAGGGTTAGGGTCAGGGTTAGGGTTAGGGTTAGGTTTAGTCATAAGCGTAAACCACGGGGGTGAAAATATTCTAAGCGGTCAATATTTTCTACTACAGCTCAAAGAAGCACACACAATTTCGTATTTTTTATCATTTTCACAGACTAATTTCTTCCTTATTATTTATGTAAATATATCATTATATACACCGTTGGAAAGAACATTTACTGTTCTGAATGAATTCAAAAAATACATTTAATTAAAATGTACTGGTAAAAGGAAATAACAGAAAAAGGTACACAGTGCGTATGTGAGTAAAAGGTACGTTGAGATCCTTAAGTAGAGCAACACCACTGTCGCCATTCTCTTTTATGAGATGAAAAAATTAATAGCAATTAATCACACGTCGTATACTCATGCAAACCTGAATGAGTTTGTTGATAGAAAACAAATAAAACTAAGCAAATTCTAGTTTAGTCTGTTTAACGCCGTTTCAAGATGTGGAGATTATTAGAGGGCGGCATTCATTACATATGTTTGGATAAGTGCGGCGTTTACCAGAGGGTGGCGTTTATAAGAGGAAATACGTTATGCAATTACCTGTAGGGAATTTGTTAATTGTTTTATCCGAATAATGAAAGTTGTTTTATTACAAATAAAGTAATTATGATGATCATTAAGCAAAAGCGAAACTGGAAAGAGATAGTGCTTTACTTGAGAAATCGAAAAATACACATTTTGGGATGAATCATTAAAATGTAACGATGCTGATTTTGAAATCTGACATTAGCTGTTTTGAGTGTAACAACTAGCAATTATCTTGCCTTAAGAATTGTTTTACACTTTTCTTGCCAAGTTGTAGATCCAAACTAAAAGAATTGAGTTGAAAGTGTTTTTACCTTGTCCAAATATGTATTGGTTTTGTTTGTTAATGCTTTTATCGTTGCATGGAGTTATTGGAGGTAAGAACCATTACAATATCGTCTACCTTTGAAGTATCAAGTTGACAAATATCCACATGTTGAATGAATCGATGTCAATCGGTAACAGACTTCGATATAGTAAATAGGTCTATCATTTCAAATTGAAGTTTTTATGTAACAACTTCAAATGTTTTTACTTTAAACTACAGGCATTGTGAATTCCAAGAAGCAATTGTGCATCTGTTAATTATAAATTGATACTTGTGTTCACTTTGAGTCTCGTTAGCGGGATTCGGAAAAATCATGTTTTGTTTCTCATGAATTTTTCCCTACAAAGTCATTATAAACTTCACATAAACACTCGAAACAAGCGTAAAAATTAACTTTTGATACAGCAAAAGATTTTAAATCTAAGATAACTGTCCACTTGAACAGTTTTGAAAAAGTAATTTTGTGTAACGGGCTTGTTGATTTTACAAATCTGCCTAATTCGATCAACTTTTAAAGCAAAGCTTGAGAAAAGAAATATTTCTTAGACAATTTCCCAATTTGTAAAAAAAAGTCACAAAAGTGATCAAATTTATGAAGTGGTAAGTCAAGTTGATAGTGTTCAAATTTTCAACAAAATTGAAAGAAAATAATTCAAAATTTCACTTTCTCGATCAAACCACAAAAACTGGATATCATATTCGAAACTAGTACTGTTAATGAAAATTTTTGTATTAGTCATGCCATTAGAAGTTTCATTATTTATAAGAAGGGGTTGGGGTGTGGGAAGGAGTAGTTCACACATAAAGATTCTTGAAAGATTTTTCTTTTACGCAGGTTTTCAAATGCTTTAAATTTAAATTGTACACCAAGTTACAGCGTCTTAACTCATTAATTGTTATTCATGACCGCCTTGACTTTTTGATGTACAATTTAAATTTAAAGTTTTAAAACAACATCTTAAAAGAAAAATTGTTCAATAATATTTACGTATAAACCTCCCTTAAGGCTGAAATTTGTAGTTTCTGGAATTATGAGGCTATCATGTATTTTATTCATAAGACGAGCATAACATGCACGCAGTAGAACTTTTCCATGAGAATAGAGTTCTGGTGGTTTGGATGAATTCCAGTCTTTTAATAATTTTCATTCAGTTACATTTCCGTTTCGAGCTAAAGAAACGTTAATATTTATGAATTACGGAATTACGGATTTTAACTGTGTGCAAACCGCGTGACGAAAAATTAAATCACCGAATTGAAAACAGAAAGTGTACTCATGTGATCAAAAAACTGACCAACTGATCAAAAAATTGCATAGATCGTCTCGCTGCGACCAACCGTTGCCAACATCAAAGATTTTGATGACGTCATCAGTACCAAAAAAATTTAGGCCCAAATGTCTATCAACCGTATCGCGGACACTATAAAACGGCAGTTATCTTTATTGGTTCTCAAGATATTTCCCCAAAAACGTCGCGTTCGATTGGTGGTGCAATGCAAAGATTCCCCGTGATCATAAAAATAGATGACATCAAATGCCACGTGTTTTTATACTAATCGTGAAAATAGTGTCTCTCCCTTCTACGTAGTTTTACGCGCCGAAAAGTAGACGATGACCGTAAAATTTAAATGGGTTTATTTACGATTTCGAAATAAATCTCGGTACCGGTGTAAGTTAATTAAGCATGACGTGGCATAGTTTATAAAAGGGCGGATTTCTCAAGTCAAATTCACACGTCGTTTAGATACTTTCGTGACTAGAAGTTCGAAAAGTCGTTTAATTTGCGATTTGGGGTTTTCCAATCATAACTAGTGTTTAATTCCTATTGTGTTAGAAAACGTATTTTAAAATTATTTTATAATGACATCAGAATAATGTATTTCGATGCGAGGCTGCATCAGGATAGTATAACATGTGATGCGAGGGTGCATCAGGATAATGAGTTTGCGTATGTTTAGCTGGGTAATATATTAGTCAATTGTAAATATTTTTTCAGACCCACCTTGCTGCATTTACAAAGTCTTGTAAACGTGCTGTTCAGTTCCTTACGGTTTCTTTTAGAACAAGTTCAGTTTTTTATAACGAGACAGGCTGAGTTTGGCATCGGGGTTCTAAAAGTTTTTATCCGGGGGTAATTGAACAGCAATTTTCAACAGAGAAAGAACGAAAAGGGATAGCTAATCAACATTTATTATTATCAGATGACTTTGTACATGTCAAAATTGCATTTTATGCGATAAAATACTTTATAGTTTATAGAACTTATTCTTGTAATTACCATGTACACGTTCTAGTCACGACGTTCTGTTACGACATCTACTATCGAAGTATAATATAAAACGAGTCTCGAGTTGATATAGTATTCTTTGCACCTTTCCAAGTAATTAGAAAAAGTAAATAAACGAAGTTATTTTCGGTTCACAGATTAGAAAATAAACAAATATATCACTCTCAAAAATAAAAGTGGTATGTACAACGCAGATAACTATAATAAGACTAGCCGCCAAGGCGGCGTCGCTCGCCACCCATGTTCAGCTTGCGTTGTGTCTCAAAATTCATTAACCTGGGTAAAAAAATTTTACTGGTTTTAATCAATGTGAGCTGAATCACAGAAAAGCTTAATAAAATATATTTCCCCTGGAAAGAACCAAAGATCAAAATAATTATAAAATTAAAACATTGAAATTCTTAACATTTGCTTTTGGGATAATGTTTAACCCAGGAGACATGAAAGACAACCAAACATCAAAATGATAAAGAATTTGAATCATCGAAACGCTTAAAAACCTATTGAGCGAAATCATGTTTTTTACATGCAGACGATTTAACACAGAAACAAAGTAAAAGAAAATATATTTATACGCAAAAGAGAAGTAACTTTAGTGTAAGAAAATGGCAATGTTTACTCAGACATACAAAAGCAAACATTGAATAACATTACAAAATGTTAAATAAAAACAAATTGATACCTTCCAACTGTTTCGTTTCGTGCTTGTTACTGGACTGCATATATAGTCTGTTCTCACAAAATTATGAACATCATGATTAAAACCATGAGTTTCATTTCTTTAATGGTTTATGCTTTTTTTATTATTACCTAAAAGAATAATATTTCAATTGTACAATGATATGGAAAACCTTATCATGCTACAACAATATTGAAATAAAAAACATAACAAAAACAAAAAGAAAATTACGCATTTATGCATTTTTCCTAAAAATAATATATAACTAAAACACAAAAATAAAAGTAACAAATAAAAACATCATGCCAAACCCAGGCGTAGTACGTAAACGATTATCGAAATACAAAATAATCCGTAAACATGACAAAATATAAACTGAAGAAAAATTCATCCAATAATGCTACATTTTTTTGTAGCACAGTTTCCTTTCCTATAAGAAAAAGATTTCAGCTACAAAATCACACTACACTACTGTAACCTAATTGAAGCAAACATTGGTTCTCGAGATACTTGCCCAAAAACATTGTGTTCGATTAGGGATCCAATGCAATGATTTCCTCCCGTGATAGATTAAAAAACTGACGTCACGGCACGTCACACTGACGTCACACCATGTGCTACTATATAATAATCCTAAAAAAACGCATGACCTAATGAACAAATGACCACGATTAAGAAGATTTTGACCGTAAATTTGAAAAAAAACCCAATAATCTCTAAGTTAAATGTGTTAAACACACTACGCGGATTAGTATGTCCTAGCCGCCCAGGCGCCATCGCTCGCCACCCATGTTCAGCTTGCGTTGTGTAATTTAGCTCGTGTAAAAGTTTTTTACAGGCATTAATTTTTGATTACATTCAGAAGATTTTAATCAGGAACAAAATGCCGCTTGGCTTGAAGACTTCAGGACGTAACACAACGATACATATCTAGTCTCAAAAATACAACTTCGTCGAATTGCCAAATTATGTTCAAATTTAACAAAAATGACTGGCAAATTCAAACTCAACAACTTCTAATTGTGCGTTGTACAAATTTTTATGAATATTGCAGAACTTTCTAAGTCCAAATTTGGCCGGAATGACCCATTTTTGGTCAAATCTGACAAAATGACTGTCAAATTCGAAATCAGCACGTTTCAAATATGATCTGTGCAAAATTTGTGAAATTTGAAGAACTTTCTAAATGTGGTCCAAATTTGGCCCAAATTGTCCATTTTTACACTAATCTGACAAAATGACTGTCAAACTTGAAATCAGCACCTATCAAATGTAATGCATGCAAAATTTCATGAAAATTTAAGAATTTTGGAAATATGGTCCAAATTTGGCCCATATTGCCCAAATTTAGTGAAACCTGGCAATATCATTGTCAAATTTGAAATCAGCACCTTTCAATTGTGATCCGTGCAAAATTTCATAAAAATTGAAGAACTTTCGAAATTTGGTCCAAATTTAGCCTAAATTGCCCAATTTTAGTCAAACCTGGCAAAATCATTGTCAAATTCGAAATCAGCACCTTTCAGTTGTGCTCTGTGCAAATTTTCATGAAAATTGGTCAACTGGAAGTCCGAGTTTGACCAAATATGCGAATTCGGCAACGATGTCATGTAAACGCTGCACGAAAACGCTCAAAACTTGGAGTAGTGGTGGTAGTAGTAGTAGGAGGAGAGGAAACCACGGGTATTTTAAATACGTTACTCCACCACGGGTGTCCTAAAGTCAACAAATAGCAACAGAAGAGAAGAGAAATAACTTTAGCGTCAAAAAAAATGGCAATACAAACACAGATATGTTTACCAAGACATACAAAAGCACACATTGAATGATATTACAACAAAGCAAATTGATACCATCAAACTATTTCTTTTGAGCTAAATTTACATTGTACCGCAATCATTAATGAATTTTTGAAATGATATATAGTCTGTTCTTCCCAAAACCATCAACATCAGGATTAAAACCATGAGTTTTATTTCTTTAATGGTTTATATGGTTTTTGTTATTATTAATCTTACAGGTGGGAATGTGAGTTTGCTTTTTGAAGAGAGAGAAGCGTGCGTCAAACAAAAGCTTAAAAGAAAATTTTTCAAGAATCTTTACGTGTAAAAAGACAAAAGAATTATACATGCGTGAGCTGTGGAGCTGTGTATCATTTGTGTTTTTTATACGAAATTTTTTCGTAAGAGCTTATGTGGAAAAAAAAGTTTGTTTATAATAATAATTTCTGATGAAACCAAAATTGAATTCCAACAAATAACTGCCTTTTTGAACTAGGTCTTTGAAAGCCGTAATACAAAAACACAGTGTAGTAGATAACAAACGAGGTAACAAGAAATTTTGAACTCATAAAGTTTACTAACAAGAAAAGCAACATATCAAGTATTTTCAGTTAGCGTAGTGAGCTAAAAGTCCCATTTTTATGTACGCCTATTTGATTAGAATTCGAATGAATTCTAATTTCGTGGATTAAGTTATAAAATATCAGGTTATGTACTTTTAAAATAAAGGGTAATCTACTTTTAAATATTTGATATGAAAAAGCTTCCAAATTACGAAGGCTGCGTCTTTCGTTAGAATTTACATTGCGTTTTTGGTAAAGTCCTGCAGACTCTAAATCGCAGACTAACTGTCATTTCAGCCGGAGGAGGAGTAGTAGTAGTAGTAGTCCACGGTTGTTTTAATACGGTATTCGCTTTCGCTGCTACCGTAATAAAAAATACGAAAAGAAAATTCAAGTACGCATTTATCCTAAAAATACGGTGACTCATATCTGCCACCCATGTTGAGCTGTTGAATAAGAAAATTCATTACTGCGCAGTAGCAACAAACTTACTGCGCAGTAGAAAATTTATTACTGCGCAGAAGCACATTTTCTACTGCGCAGTAAGTTTGTTGCTACTGCGCAGTCGAGCATTTATTACTGCGCAGTAAAACGATTAGCATTAAATAAATAAGTGGTGGTTTAGAGTTATTGCTAACTGCCACAAATGATGTTTATTTTTTTAAGTAGAGAATCAAACAAAGGAGCCCTGAAAGACTGAACGCTGGCGAAATTATCAAATTGTACTGTTTCTGTGCACGAAAACATCTAAAAAGAAAGTTCTTACTTGTTCCACATTCACCGACATGTTTTGATGTAAGGCTGGTTTATTACTTGTAATCGATCATAGGTTATAAAACAAAATAGATATTAATTACCCTGGTCATATGCACACATTATCTCACATGCTTCAGGTATCGAGACGTCTTATATAAAGGGTAGTGCCTCTACTGCGCAGTAGAAATCTGACTACTGCGCAGTAGACATGATTCTACTGCGCAGGAGAAATCCTTATTCAACAGCTCAACATGGGTGGCAGATATGAGCCACCGTATAAAGATAATGATTAAAAACACAAATTTAATGACAAAATTTGTATCGCTATAGATTGGAAGGTCTATAAAGTCAACTGATACTGCGAGTCAATACGGATTCACTCAACACTGGAGCTGAATAGAATAAAGACTTTTAACCTGGCATACACAACCAAACACCAAATTAATAAAAATAATTGAAACAACGAAATGCCCTACTTTGACCAAAACCATAATTTAATACTCAGAAGATATTAAAAGTGACAAATAAAAACAAAATGCCAAACTTATATACCCAGCAGGCATAGTACGTAACAATTACAAAAGATATTCCCTAGCAATGCTTTTTTTTTGTAGTACAATCGCAATTAATGAATTTCTGAAATACATAATCCATTCTTCTCTTAACTAACCTTCTCAACATCATAGTTTAACCATGTGTTTCATTTGTACGTTTACATATTTCGTTTATACATACACTTTTTCTTTTCTGACCTAAAAGAAAAAGATTTTAGTGAAGAACAGCCACAACACTTACTACTGCAACCATATTTAAGCAAACAAAAAAAAAGACATTAAAGGCATGCAGACAAAGCATCAAGTACTTTCAAAGCCATGAGAAATAAAAACATTCCTAGCTGTGGGATCATTTTTAATTGATCTGTAAATGAATAAAATCTTCTTTGCTATCTATAAAAATAATAATAGCGCGCGTTACCAAAGCAAATTTCTCTCGTCTTCGTTTTCATCCAGCAGCATATACATACTAAACGAAAGAATTATTTTGACTCATATCTATTCAAAGCTAAAGTAATTAATCTTTCAAAAGTAAATTAAAACCATTCCTTACTGTGTAAATAAAAACCATTTCGTTCTGCATTTCTTCACTACACTTTCTTCTGTGTAGCAATATTTAATAACTAAAACGTAAAGAAACATTTAAATACATACATAACTTACTTACGCATGTATCAACTGTTCTTTTATTAGTCTAAAATATTAAGCAATAAATGTTTTATAACAATACCTTCGTACAAACGTTCGTTCGTTCGATCGTTCTGCAGCCAATTTTCAAATATTTCACTGCACTTCTTCTGCATTATTTGATAAATAAAATAACTAAATTTCACTATGATTTTACGTTGTTTTACGTTGTAAACAAACAACTAATCACCTATGCATGCACTACCTGTTTTATAATAATAATGATACCTTCGTATGTATACAAACCTGTGTTTTCTTCGTCAAAATAGCGACCGATAATTAACGGAACTAATTTTTTGGAAATCGTCAACCAATCAAATGAGTCCATTTTATAAGTTTTCTTTTATTAGCCAGTGATAACGATCAGCGGCGCGGCTTCCCCGTATCATAATCGTAAACAGTGTCTGTCGTCTCCACGTGGTTTTTCGACGAAACCGTTAAAGAAAAACTAAATATATCACTCCCTAAAATAAAAGTGTGACACACAGCGCGGATTATTATAATAATATAGTTATTTTCTAATCTGTGAATCGAAAATAACTTCGTTTATTTACTTTTTCTAACCACTTGGAAAGGAGCAAAGAATACTATATCAACTCGAGACAGGTTTTATATTATACTTCGATAGTAGATGTCGTACCAGAACGGGTGAATAAAGAGCATGAGTGAAGAGAGAAATCAAATCGAACAATTCATAAAATTCTGTTGAAATAAGATTATCTATATATTAATAGCCGATTCTCTGTCTGTTTGTTTGTTTGTTTGTAAGTGACGCAAAATGGTAGATTGAGTTGTGAGCGAAATTATTTCTTTTTTTGTGTGCGACTTGAGTTCGAAGCAAGTACATTGCAACCCTAATCGAACGTGACTTTTTTTGGCTGATGAACTAATAGGAATAACGTTTTGTTTTTATTATTATTTTTAGTTTTATATGCCACGTTGACTTGGATTTGAATACAATACATCAACTAAATACAAAGAAACTAACTGATTAAACATTTTGGACAGAAAGCAGCAGTGGCAGAACGTGGCAGCATGTTCGGTTTGCCGGTGTATCCTAACGCTTTCGTGACTGTCTGAGACGGGTGAACTTTTTTTCGAGCAATCAAAATATTTAAAAACCGATAAAAAATGAGAATCATGAAACAAAATATTTTTTTTTGCTTTTGTCTTAATAGTCTTAATTTCTTTTAATCGATTTCTTTTAATCTATTTTAATCTGATCGAACGTTTTCTATTCAATTCATTCATTTAGCACGTGCATTTTTTTCTCCTCCCGTGTGATCTTTTTAAGAAGAAAAGCCATTTTTTCACCTACTTCTGACAGCACCCATGTTAGAGCGCGTAAAACAAAAGCTAATAATAAGTTGAAAAGTTTTTTCTCTCTGCGTTTTCAGTGTATTGTTAAACTGATATTTGATTGGTTTAAAATCTTAAATAAAAACCACGTGAAGTTCACGTTCGGAATGCATTGTGTAAAGCAAGAAAGTCTACTAACATTTTAAATGCGACCGCGACAATGAACGGCTGAGTTAAGAACATGCAAGATTTGAAACACCAGGAACGTATTTCTCTTCACGTGCAAACGAGCTTTATTAAGCGATAAAGCCAGCAGCAAAGGAAGTCTTATCGCTGGTTTTAAGTGCAATAATTTGGAGCAGGTGGTGATACAACGCAAGCTGAACATGGGCGGCGAGCGACGCCGCCTTGGCGGCTAGTATATACTTAAAAACCTAGTGACTCTGTAACAAACAACATGTTGTTTAAATCTTCCGTAATATATCTATTCTTAACGCTTTCCGACTTCCAACGACCGTGTTTCATGATCAGCCTATCGTTTACCCCGAACTTTGCAGCGGCAGATGCCCCACCGGAACGTCAGCTATGAAGACCATACTTTTCCGGAGATAAATTGGCTTCTTTTGAAACCGTTTTGATGTTGTCACGAATTGAAGAGTAAGATATCGCCTTTCTCGTCTTTCGAAGGTACTGTCTGCCTGCTTTATCGGCTTGTATTGCTGTGAACTGTGAACGTAAGAAATGAAATAATTGGTAGTGTTTACAGCTTTATGATAAAACATAGATGGATTTACATTTTCTTTTAACGTAAATTTATTTGCAACAATAATTTTATTTCATTTTGTAGCTGCTGAAGACAACAGCAATCTCGTCACTATTGTGGTAGCTGTGAGCGTTCCTGTTGTTATCTTGATCGTATTAACAGTATCTGTCATTTTCTACTGCAAAAGAAAAAGTACAAAAGTAGAAAATGAAACGCACACAGTATCCAAGGCAACCGAAGAGATGCACGGCGATGTATCATATTATGCTTCAACATCTTTTTCAAGACTAGATGCTTCAGTTGAAGGCGAATACGAATTTACTGCATCTGAAGTTGGGTTGAAGTCTCCCTCTGCCCCTCTAGGGTGCACAGAAAGTGATATTTATACTTCAATGGATCATGGAACAGTATCCAATGCAACCGAAAAGATGCACGGCGAGATATCATATTATGCTTCAACATCCGTTTTAAGACCAGATGCTTCAGTTGATGGCGAATACGAATTTACTGCATCTGAAGTTGGGTTGAAGTCTCCCTCTGCCCCTCTAGGGTGCACAGAAAGTGATATTTATACTTCAATGGATCATGGCACAGTATCCAATGCAACCGAAAAGATGCACGGCGAGATATCATATTATGCTTCAACATCCATTTTAAGACCAGATGCTTCAGTTGATGGCGAATACGAATTTATGTTCTGAAATCTCTTTATGCCTCTCTAGGGTGCACAGAAAGTGATATTTACACTTCATTGGATCATGGCACGCTATCGAAAGATTAACAATCTATAAGATATCGATCACTTAATTTTCAAAGCAGCTTTTATGCTGCAGAAAAGCTATTTTATCTTAAAAATGTACATCTCATTTATTTTTATTTTTAGTAACAGTACATAAATTTGCAAACATTTTAAATGCCATTTAGATTTCAAGCCAAAACCGTTTTTTTTCATTTGTACGTTTTGGCATTTAGATAGAATTTAGATAGATGGGATTTTTATTATAGTGTTAATGAAAAAGAAGCACAAATTTCTGTTTTCAGTTATGTATGTTGATTTTGTATGTATTCCTGGATATATTTTGCATGGTTAAAATCTATGTTTTGCTCTTTTTGTTTATTATATTATATTGAATTCATAAATTCATAACATTTAGATTGATTTACATGCATACTCATTGTATTTTCCTTATCATTACGTATCAACAAAATAAAAAACATTATGTCATTCAAATGTATTCAAGTTTATTGATGTTTATTGGTATGAAGTCAATTATGTTTTTCC
Organism: Turritopsis dohrnii; assembly: GCA_027922465.2. Classification (NCBI taxonomy): domain Eukaryota; kingdom Metazoa; phylum Cnidaria; class Hydrozoa; order Anthoathecata; family Oceaniidae; genus Turritopsis; species Turritopsis dohrnii. The sequence goes on from BQMF02000433.1 coordinate 61,576, forward strand.
GTTTTTGTTTTTGTTTTTGTTTTTTTTTTTTTTTTGGGGGGGGGGGGGGGGGGGGGGGGGGGGGGGGTACATGATCAGAAATTTAATCAACATATATTGTGGAAATTATTCAATCTTCTTTAAATTTCAAGAAAGTCATAGTCTTTCTTTTTTCCAACTTAAGTTGATTTTGCAGAAATCTTTCTATTCGTAAGGGCATCTTGTTTGGTTTGAATCAAAGTTTGAAGCGCAAACTTCTAATGGGTTTTCGCTTTTATTTTATTTATTGAATGGTTTTTTTTCCTTTTTGCTCTTATATAATTTCTTTAGCAAATCTTGTTTTGATTATAAAATATGCATACGTGGTTTCAGTTCAAACATTTCTTATGTTTCTAGCAAGTACTTTCTGATATTATTTGTTAGGCCTAGTTGCACTTTTTGAAAGGTATGTTAGCATCAGTGTGAATTATACCTAACAGGTAACACAGTTTTGTACTCATTTTCTTCTGCTTACGTTTAGATTTATTTGGTTAGGATTTTCCAAGTTGGTTTTGAAATACCGCCACCGCCACACTGCACCGCAAATCTTGTGGAAATTTCCATTAGTTTCGCACATGAGAAATTTGAACGTTTCGTAATAATTTCGCTATTAGGAAATATAGTTTTTTAATTTCCCGATAATTTCCCATCTCGGAAATTTTTATCTCGGATTTGCCAATAGTTTCCATTTATGAAAATCATGCTATCGACAATCATAATAATGGCAGCTCTAAAGCAAATACATGTTGTTTTTTATAAGCGTCTTAAAAATTCGTTATGGTTGGTTGTTCCCAAAAAATACAGATACTGTACATGTTAATTTTTGCTGCAATCTACAGCTATACATACAAATTCTGTTACTGAGTTTGTGCTTTTCATGATTATTTTGTGTTGCAGCTTGAGAGAAAATCGTAACAAGTTATAATACTCATCAGAAGTTTATCAGTAATAATCAGTGATACTGAAAAATAGTCAGTTATCAGTAATATTGATGATTACTGATAATTTATTTTTCACAATTTAGGAATATATTAGTTTCTGATCCATATAAAGTTATATAGTTCCAATAAAACATAGGTTTTAGACATGTATCATTGCTATGAGCTAGACGTTTCTTGAAACGTCATGATCATGAAATGGCTGAAAATTTCCTTGATAGCATCTGCAAGGAAATTTTACAGAAAAAAATGCCTTTCCTGTTAATAAAACCACCCCCTGTAAAATAATTACTTCGATAATTGACAAGTTCTTGAAACATATTGTATGTGACAAGCCTGGATATCATCCGAAAACAGTTCTATAGATTAGCTGAATAAATGAAGAATGAAAAGGTTTTTTATTGTTGTATGTTTGAGTTGGCTAGGGAAGGAGGATGTGATTTGAAGTTAAAAATGGCTTCCCAGATGTGAGTATTTTCATTTGTAGGTGTTGTGAGAAGTTCAAAAATGTGCAATGGCTGACTGTTTCCTAGAAAATGTAAGCTTTCATCTGCCTAATACTGCTCTGCTACAACTCACTCATGTCTGACTTATTTATAATGTTCTTATTGTTCTGGATGAGAATTCAAAGGCTCACTGCAGTCAGTTAAGTATATACAGTTCAGTGATGTTGATGCGAGACTCCATTCTTTAATTAACCGTTTTCTCTCTAATTAGCGCCCCTTTCTAATAAGCGCCCCTCCCTATTGATTAAACACTTAATGTTTTTATTTTCAAGAGTGGTGTTGCGGCATAAGCAGTGACTGACTTAGAGAAGTGAAATATTAATTAGGTGAAACGTGTGTCAACTACAGTGTCTCTCCTATAGAGAACGTAAGGAGTCGTGGTGTTGTGTTAGTGTAGGAATTATGGTGTGTTATAAGTGTATAGTAGAGTAGTGCATTGCACTGTTCGTCCGTCTTGGTGAGTGCTTATTTTCTTTAAAGTGTTCAGTGCGACGCACCAAAAACCAGCGATAAGCCTTCCTTTGCTGCTGGCGTTATGGCTTAATAAAGCTCCTTTGCACGTGAAGAGAAATACGTTCCTGGTGTTTCAAACCTTGCATGTTCTTAACTCAGCCGTTCATTGTCGCAGTCGCATTCAAAATGTCAGCAGACTTTCTTGCTTTACACAATGCATTCCGAACGTGAACTTCACTTGGTTTTTCTTTACGATCTTAAACCAATCAAATATCAGTTTAACAATACACTCAAAACGCACAAAGAACTTAACTTATTGTTAACTTTTGTTTTACGCGCTCTAACATGGGTGCTATCAGAAGAAGGTTAAATTGGTTTCTCTTCAAAAGATCACACGGGAGGAGAAAAAAATGCATGTGCTAAATGAATGAAGTGAGAAAAAAACATGTTCGATCAGATTAAAATCGATTAAAAGAAATCGATTAAAAGAAACTACGACAACTATTAAGACAAAAGAAAAAAAATATTTTGTTTCATGCTACTCTTTTTTTTACCTATCGGTTTTTAAACATCTTGATTACTCGAAAAAAAATTTCATCCGTCTCAGACAGTCAGGCAACCGTTAGGATACAATACTGGCAAACCGAACACGCTACCATGTTATGCCACCACTGCTTGTTGTCAAAAATGTTTAATCAGTTAGATTCTTTGTATTTAGTTGATGTATTGTTTTCAAAGCCAAGTCAACAGTGGTCCTTGGAATGTAAAACTAACAACAATAATAAAAACAAAACGTTATTCCTATTGGTACACCGGCCAAAAAAAGTCACGTTCGATTAGGGTTGCAGTGTATTTTGTTTCGAATTCACGCCGCACACAAAAAAAGAAATAATTTCGCTCATAACTCAATCTACCATTTTGCGTGACTTACAGACAGAGAATCGGCTATTAATATATAGATATATAGACTAGCCGCCCATGTCCACCTTCTCTGTATCACTGTATCAATAAACGTCAAATTTCCTTATAAACGGCTCGTACAACCAGAAGCAGATTCGAAGTCACAACCTCTGGTAAAACCAATCTTTTATCAGTGTAACAATACACTCAAAACGTATAGAGAGAAAACTTCAACTTTTTATTAACTTTTGTTTAAAAAAAGTTACGCGCTCTAACATGGGTGCTATCAAACGTAAGGGAGAAAAGGATTCTCTTCTTAAAAAGATCACACGGGAGGAGAGAAGAAAAGGCACGTGCTAAATGAATCAAGTGAATAAAAAAAACGTTCGATTTGATATAAAATAAAATAGATTAAAAGAAATCGATTAAAGACAACTATTATGACAAAAGCAAAAAAAAATATTTTGTTTTATGATATTTTTTTTTTACCTATAGGTTTTTAAACTTTTCATTACTCAAAAAAAAAGGTCACCCGTCTCAGACAGTCAGGCAAGGATACGTTGGGATACACTGGCAAACCGAGATGCTACCACGTTCTGCCACGGCTGCTTTTTGTCCAAAATGTTTTATCAGTTAGTTTCTTTGTATTTAGTTGATGTATTGTTTTCAAAGCCAAGTCTACGTCGAATATAAAACTAACAAAATAATAAAAACGAAACGTTATTCCTATTAGTTCATCAGCCAAAAAAAGTCACGTTCGATTGGGGTTGCAATGTATTTGTTTCGAACTCACGCCGCACACAAAAAAAGAAATAATTTCGCTCACAACTCAATCTACCATTTTGCGTGACTTACAAACAAGCAAACGCACAAACAAACAAACAGAGAATCGGCTATTAATATATAGACTAGCCGCCAAGGCGGCGTCGCTCGCCGCCCATGTGCACCTGCTGTGTGTCACCCTGGAGACCCTAATAAACCTCATATTTCCTGAAAAATGGCTAGTACAACTTGTGTTCAGCCAGAGGCAGCTTCGAAGTCAAATATCAAATAACAGTTTAAACAATGGTTCCAAAAAAACCCAAATTTCATGATGTGTTACTTATTTATTATTTAAAACAATCGTTGATCAGTACAACAATACACTCAAAACCTAGGGAGAAAAAACTTCAACTTTTTATTAGGTTTTGTTTCGAAAAAGTTACGCACTCTAACATGGGTGCTATCAAACAGGGGGAAAATTGTTTCTCTTCTTATAAAGTTCACACGGGAGGAGAGAAAAAAGACAGGCGCTAAATGAATAAAGAGAATAAAAAAACGTTCGATTAGAAGCGCTTAACAATTAAAATAAAAGCAAAAACAGAAATAATTTCGCTCACAACTCAATCTACCACTTTGCGTGACTTACAAACAAACAGACAGACGGAGAATCGGCTATTAATATATAGACTAGCCGCCAAGGCGGCGTCGCTCGCCGCCCATGTCCACCTGCTCTGTATCACTGTATCAATAAACGTCAAATTTCCTTATAAACGGCTCGTATAACTTGTGCTCAACCAGAAGCAGATTCGAAGTCACAACCTCTGGTAAAACCAATCTTTTATCAGTGTAACAATACACTCAAAACGTAGAGAGAGAGAAAACTTCAACTTTTTATTAGCTTTTGTTTTAAAAAAGTTACGCGCTCTAACATGGGTGCTATCAAACGTAAGGGGTAAATGGTTTCTCGTCTTAAAAAGATCACACGGGAGGAGACAAAAAAAGGCACGTGCTAAATGAATAAAGAGAATTAAAAAAACGTTCGATCAGAAGCGCTTAACAATTAAAAAAAGAAATTAAATTATTAAAAAAAAGCAAAAAAATATTTTGTTTTATGGTACTCTTTTTTACCTATTGGTTTTTAAACATTTTGATTGCTCGAAAAAAATGTTCACCCGTCTCAGACAGTCACGCAAGGATATGTTATGATACACTGGCAAACCGAACATGCTACCACGTTCTGCCACGGCTGCTTGTTGTCCAAAATGTTTTAATCAGTTAATTTCTTTGTATTTAGTTGTTGTATTGTTTTTAAAGCCAAGTCAACGTGGAATATAAAACTAACAAAATAATAAAAACGAAACGTTATTCCTATTAGTTCATCAGCCAAAAAAAGTCACGTTCGATTGGGGTTGCAATGTATTTGTTTCGAACTCACGCCGCACACAAAAAAAGAAATAATTTCGCTCACAACTCAATCTACCATGACTTACAAACAAACAAACAAACAAACAAACAAACAGACGGAGAATCGGCTGCTAATATATAGACTAGCAGCCAAGGGGGCGTCGATCGCCGCCCATGTTCAGCCTGGTTTGACACGAACAATAAAATTATGGAATTGGCAACCGAAAGTGTTCCCTTGTTGTACAGCTCGAAAAACAGATCAAAAAAATGTATGGGATCGTTCCGCTACGATCATACGTTACGGAGATATCATCGTTCAAAATTTCAATGACGTCACAGACCCGTCTCCCAAAAAAATTAGACCCAAATTTTTCGTCACCCCATTGCCTGTATCGCGGACCCCAAAAAACGTCAGTTATCCTTATTGGTTATCGAGATAATTTTCCTTAAACGTCGCATTCGATTAGGGTCTCAATACAATGGTTTCACAGTGGCGTCGCCCACAAGAAGAGAAATATATTATGTGTCATCTTACATTGCTGACTCTCTTTCGCAGTTCACATCTACCATTTTGCGTGACTTACAAAGAAATAAACAAACAAACGGACAGACAGACGGGGAATTGGCTATTAATATATAGACTAGCCGCCAAGGCGTTGTTGCTTGCCGCTCATGTTATGTCATCCCTAAGAAGAGAAATAAAATTTAGGAATTCGCAACGGAAAGTGTACTCATGTTGTAGAGCTCAGAAAATTGATAAAACAAATGTATGTAATGGTTTCGGTACGACCAACTGTTACAGAGATATTTTCAGTCTAATATTTTGATGACGTCACACACCTGTCCCCTAATATAATTAGGCCCAAATTTTTCCTCACCTCACCCCCTGTATCATGGACCCCAAAAAACGTCAGTTATCCCTATTGGTTTCCGAGATAATTTTCCCTAAACGTCGCATTCGACTAGGGTTTCAATACAATGGTTTCACACTGACGTCGCACAAAATAAAATAAAATAATTACTCTCACAACTACCACCTAGTGTGACAGACAAACAAACAAACAAACAGACAGACAGACAGACGGAGAATCGGCTATTAATATATAGACTAGCCGCCAAGGCGGCGTCGCTCACCGCCCATGTTCAGCCTGCGTTGTATCCCCACCAGCTCTAAATTATTGCCCTTAAAACCAGCGATAAGACTTCCTTTGCTCCTGGCTTTATCGCTAAATAAAGCTCGTTTGCACGTGAAGAGAAATATGTTCCTGGTGTTTCAAATCTTGCATGTTCTTAACTCAGCCGTTTATTGTCACGGTCGCATTCAAAATGTCAGCAGACTTTCTTGCTTTACACAATGCATTCCCAACGTGAACTTCACGTGGTTTTCCTTTACGATTTTAAACCAATCAAATATCAGTTTAACAATACACTCAAAACGCAGAGAGAAAAAACTTTTCAACTTATTATTAGCTTTTGTTTAACGCGCTCTAACATGGGTGCTGTCAGAAGTAGGTGAAAAAATGGTTTCTCTTAAAAATATCACACGGGAGGAGAAAAAAAATGCACGTGCTAAATGAATGAAGTGAATAAAAACGTTCGATCAGATTAAAATAGATTAAAAGAAGTCGATTAAAAGAAATTAAGACAACTATTAAGACAAAAGCAAAAAAATATTTTGTTTCATGATACTCTTTTTTTACCTACTGGTTTTTAAACATTTTCATTGCTCGAAAAAAAGTTCATCCGTCTCAGACAGTCAGCGAAGCGTTAAGATACACTGGCAAACCGCACATGCTGCCACGTTCTGCCACTGCTGCTTTTTGTCCAAAATGTTTAATCAGTTACTTTCTTTGTATTTAGTTGATGTATTGTTTTCAAAGCCAAGTCAACGTGGAATATAAAACTAACAATAATAATAAAAACAAAACGTTATTCCTATTAGTTCATCAGCCAAAAAAGTCACTTTCGATTGGGGATGCAATGTATTTGCTTCGAACTCACGTCGCACACAAAAAAAGAATTAATTTCGCTTACAACTCAATCTACCATTTTGCGTGACTTACAGACAGACAGACGGACAGACGGAGAATCGGCTATTAATATATAGATTATATTGTTTTAGTAAATTAAAAACCAGAAACATGCGATGAAATGAGAGGAGTTTTTCATAGTATGTACAAGGTTGTATTGAAAAAAACTTGTGTTTGAGTTTGCCAAGACAAAAGGAGAATTGTAGGTCCTTTATGTATTATGTGTTTGTTATCCAGATATGAAACTAGTGTTGTGGTGCCATTGGTAATGTGTGTGGTGGCATTGAAAGATAAGCGGTGCTTTGTTTATTAAAATGTTTGTTGTAGATATTTTGTATATATGTATTTTTTTGTATTCATGATGCATATGTAGCTGCCTTTGTCACCCTTTTTTATGGTGATGTTGGTGTTGTATTTAAGTTGTTGTTGTTAAGTGTGTGTTGTTAAGTCGTTTAAGGTTTCATTAATCTTTTGGAAATAAGTGCGCAGTACATTTAATGTGGACTGGTTTTTGAAAGGTTTCATTTTTTCGGCGCTGTTGTTTTTCTCTTGGTTTTGAAAGTAGTGTTGTGTGTTAATGCTGCGTCTTTTCAAAGAATGTATGTTGTTTCGTAGATTATTGTTGTTGTATTGAGTAACGGTGGATATGAATCGTTATCCCGTTAAGAGTTTCTTAAAAAAATCCTTAAAATGCTATGCATTTTTGTTGTAGCTATCCACTTTGCCCCACTTTTGTTTTTCTTAACCCTTAAAATATCATAGAAGTTGATAAAGGCCTTTTTATACCGAGAATGTTTTTCATAACCCCAAACTTGTGAGAGAATTTTAAAGACATTGTAACATTGTAACACCGCTGCCATTCTAAGATTACAAAGTAAACACTACCAAATGTTGTAGCAGCCGATACGCGCACATTAGCCAACTGCAAGGGTCGAAAATATTGGAATCCTTTCGTTGCAGTACATTTTCTTTTGACAAAGAGGAAAGAAACTTGTCGCAGTTTCCGTCTCAATCGACCACAGTTCCATCAGACAGTTCTGTCCATGCCACCGTCTTTTTGGGTGTATTTTCAGAAATTGCAGCACTACCAGGGTGATGTCTGTCTTGACATGATTTCCTTCTTTCAGATGCAGTTCCATACTTAAACCTAGTAGGAGTTGAGCGATTGCAGGCTTGCAGTCTAGTGATGTTACTTGTACTAGAACACAGTAATCAGTGGAATTTCCTCCTAGGGGATTAACAACTGAAATTTTCTCTCTTCCCAGGGTAATGGATGGATAGCTTCGTACGAATTTATCAACATTGGTAACAAAGTCAACACATTAAATAATGGCACATATCTGCTGCGTTATTTTTTCAACTTCCTCTGAAGAGAGGCAATCTAATTTGGAAACAGATGTTTCCGTACACACAGACCGTGAAGCATCGTATGCATTAATTGAAACTTTTGTTCTGATATGATCCAAGGGTGTGGTTTTATCACTTGCATCGTTACATTCCGCTAGATTGAACGACGCTAAATTTGGAAGATCATTGGTGCTCTTTATTTGAGTGGTAGAAAATGCACCACAATTTCCATCAATGTGATTGTTAGAGCATGATTGTTGGAGTGGAAGTTGCCGAGAATTCTATTGTACCCCTCAAAGCTATAACACCAAAAGCTACACACGGGACCAAAATTCAATATGCACTCTTTCAAATGAAGGTGCATGTGCATAATCGGAGTGCAATGTTCTGCACCATGTAGTTCTTGAAATTTCTTGCAGAAAAACTTTAACATCATATGACCAGAATAAACTTCTTGCATTGATATGAATGTGTTGATAAAATATCTGCAGGCATGAACGAAGATTTGCCATAGGTTGTAATGATTCTGTGGAAGTATATCTTTTAAACAGAATAAAGAGTAATCCCAGTTAACACACGTCGTCAAGACAACGTTGTTTTATGCTTGTTCTAACGTCGTAACCAAAAACAACCATTAAGCGACGTCAAGAAAACGTCAGGGTTGGTCACAACCAAAAACGACCATCAAACGACGTATAGAAAACGTCAGAGTTGGTCGCAAATAATTGCGACCTGAAAATACATTTTATTTGAAAAAACATTTCAAAATCCTGCAATGGTTAAAAGCTTATATCGTGACTAGACTTGTATATACTGTAATTTTGTATTTATGCCATTAAAATCATTTAATTACTTACAGTCAATTCTGACGTTCTTTCGACGTCAAAAGAACCATGGACGTATATGTATTTATACGTCCATGAAAAAACGTTGCATTTTATCTTCTTGCATTCTGTATGCAATTTAGTTCGTAAGGTAATCATCCTGAAAACCATGAATAATCCTTTACCTAATCATTTGTATCAAAGGATAGAAGAATTCCTGAATGAATTAATATATTCCAAGATTAAGAAGGAAACGATGGTTTGTGAACTGTACACTGCAAGCATTAAAGCGATGTGTTAAAAGCAAGCAAAAGTTATATTGCATCTTTCATTTCGTCATTTCGTTCTTTTCCATCTTTAACCTAAAATTAAGACATTAAGTTGGTGATTCTGATAACAGTCAAATACATTGTCACATGTTAAGGCGCCGTAGTGTAGTGGTTATCACTCGATTCCCGCTAGTGACTTTTCATTTGTTGTCATTACCTTTCGTCGTTAATTTGATCACAAGACAACGTCAATATAACGTTGTTTTCGGTCTTTTGACCGTTGGACAATGTCCGTACAACGTCATTTTTAGTTATTTTTAATCGTCGTTTTGACGTCAAAAATCCGATGTTGTTTTGCTATTTTCATTTCGACCATTAAACGGCCGTCAAGCAACAATGGAATACGACGTCGAAACAACGTCGAAACAACGTCTTTGTGCTAACTGGAATGCAATGTCCGGTTTTTCAATTCATCTGAGACCATTGTTTTGTAGACTGACATGGACTTTGACATTCTTCCTATTTCTGATGGCATCTTTCCTTTCTCCATTTCTTTGTTAATAGCGTTTAATTTTGACTCATCCAGATTTCCATGTTTCATCCAGACAACAAAAACGTGCTTTGCACTGCCTAACAGGAGATTGTGCATAGCATCAGTGACGTACATCGTTACTGGATCAAAGTAGTGCAACCTGCAGAGCTGACTGTAACCAATACCATTGTGGGACTCCAATTGCATTTGAGTCATTTTATTTGGGGTTTTTCTGATCATTTCAGCAATGGCTTTATGATCATCACCCTTACGTAATTTCCACTTGTTTGTATCAAATCCCGTAAAGTTGGGCTTTTCACCAAAACCTCGTGAAAACTGTTTCCAGCATTTGCTACAGCCTTCATAAGCAAAAAATATACATATATATATATATATGGATGAAATGGTTGGTGATTGCGTTAGTGTCGATGTAATATAGTTGAAACGTTGGAATCTGACACCACGACAACGTTTGTAACCTGCAAATATTTTCAGTAGTATTAAGTGCCTCTTCAGGCGTTACAAAGACATGTTATATTAAAGCGCAAAGAGTCAGTAAAACATGTGTTGTAATATATAAAATAAAAAAAAAAACACACACACATAATTTTCATGATATTTCGATTTGTTAAAAACCTTTGTCAAGTGACAATATATGTATATATATATATATATATAGTGATCAAAATGAGTACAGTTTAACAAAATGTTTTTCACAAATGGTGCCTACCTTTTTCGGCGTTATAAGACAGAAAGCCACAACATATTTGAATGGCTGGGAGATCAGCAGCAATACAAGTAAGCGCAAACTGGTATAACATATTAGATGTCAAAAGACACACATTCGTTAAAATTGGTGTTTCGTAATGAGGCTTTTGTTATGTTTTCATTTGCAAAAAGCCTAACAAGAGAATCCTTCAAGATTTCATAAGAAAACACTTTGTAAGGATAAACGGAGTTCTTTCTCCCATCGCGGCTGACTACCATCTTCAATCTTCATCAACGGCTCTTTACACGGAGATCTGCATCCTTCTTTAAGATGTTCTGGGTATTGAATAAAATCGCACAGTGCTGGTTGTTTCCTTCCTTCACTATCAATCACAAAAGCATCATTAAATGTATATAGCTTATGGCACTTCCGACATGGGAAAAGTTTTTGAAATTTGTCTTTATCCATATGCAGCATCTTTTTTAATTGAAGAAGGGAACAAGGAAAATGATCAACGAAGAAATTCATCACGTCTTCACCAACCAGAAAAGATAAACAAGTCATGAAGTATTGAAAAATTCGTAGGATACTATTCAATGCATTGTCTGACATTTGGAATTTTGTCTTCTAAATCAGCAATAAATGAGCAACAACGTTTGTGATGGAGCAGTTTCATTGAGCCATACTTCAAGAGTCACATTATCCTAACAAAAAAACATCTTTTATTATCTCCATACATTAATTATTATAAATTTTTATAAACGGCCATCGACGATTCACTTACCGTAGAACCCCTTTCATTTTCTTTACCGCCAATGTCATTCTCTGGTAAAAAGGCCGTTTGGTCATCATTAGTCAAAGCTAAAAAAAATGAAATGAATGTTTAATTTCATGTGGAATTAAATTTTAAGATCGTTTTTACGATTTAGTTAGTTATTTTTACCGGTATATTCTTCTCTGTCGTCTTCCATTTCAACTTCATTTGTGGCTGTTGCGATAACTGCATCAGTACTGCTATCTCCTGAAAAAGTAACCTGTTTTGATTTTCTATCGCTTATTGAACTAAAACTAGGAATCACAAATCACAAATTACAAATAATTTCATAATAATCAGAGATTTTAAGGTAAAATACTCCTGTATTCATCAAAAAAGTTCCCTTCCATTGAAAAGTAAAATAGCTTTATGGAGGTTTTTAGAAGATTATAAATATGAAAAACAATTGTGTCAGACAAAACTTTTTCTTTCGGATTTGAATAACTCCCCTCATTTGTGTTCAATGATTATTGTTGACGTTCAGTGATTTTGTTTTTGCAATGTTCACATTTTTCTACCAATGTCGCAGATATCAGATGTAGAAATCTGTTGAATACGTTCAGCCGTAACAAGTTTGTCAGAAGAAACTTTGGTTATTGGATTTAGGAAACCAGAGGTAATTGTTATGCGATTCAGATTTCGAAATGAGAAAATAAAAGTAATGAATGGAATTTTTTCGTGACACGGTTGTCATGAAGCGCTCTCCGTATATAACCATTTGCAATTTCGAATTTCAACAGTAAAGAAGCGGCAATCGATTTGTACGAAAGAAAACAAATTATAAATTAAAACATCATTCATAGTTGGTGCCGCGGAAGCAGATGGTGAGTTACATGATATTTTAAGTTAATGTAAATTTGCCGTGTTTATATATATAAAATTATTACTAAAGTCTTTCAAATTTGCAGCTTCTACTTTGTTGCTACATAAAAATTATTTTACTCCTTCAAGTTATATTTATCTATAGAACTTCAACATAAATTTCCTTTTTACACTATTTTTTTTATTACATAACTACAAATGCCATAGATGTGATACCTATAAATAATACATTATGTTTATCATTTACTGCGCTGCTTAAGATGTTGGTACTGATCATGAAAAGATTGGTTTCTTTATAAAAAACGTCGAATTTTATAGTTTATGGTTTTATAGCTAAAATAAACCACTTTCAAGTGTTGCTTTAAGTAAATTAAGCTAAGAGTAAATTTATGTTTTACAAAGAGTGATGTTTAGATGACTTTTCACCTGTACTATCAGACAAAAAAAACGTTTCCAACAAAAGTGATCTATTTTCCTTAAATGAAGAAAATTTTGACCTACGTAAGCGTTCTTTGCTTTAGATCATTATCGTAAAATAATTGAATTTCCTTACTTTCGTTCAAAGAAGAATTTAACGCGAAATATGTATAAAAGATAAAGATAAAATTAAGCACTTTATTACCTCTAGCTACACTTTTAACGTATCTCTGTCATTTCATGGACGTATAAAAAGAGAAGGACTCACAACTCATTTCAATAGCTATTCAATTCTATTGTTAAAATCCATTGTGTCGGCATCCCTTTCATACCAAAGCGCGTCTCGCATTTCACTGGATTTTTGTTGAGACGAACGATTATTTACGTGCCAATCCAACGCGGAAAACTGAAATATCAGAGGAATTAAGACTCATTAGCTTTCAAAACACTTTTATTCATTGTTCAAAGCCACAGACGACGATATTTAATCGTTTTTAAAATGTCTGTGAGTTTGCTAGAAGATGTTACAAGTGAAAATAGAAGAAAATCATGGCACAGCGTTTCTGCATGTTATGTAGTTAATATTTGCGCCTCAAAAATGCCTAAGCTACACAAAACAGAGAGCTAGTTTATCTATCTTTTCTGAAAGTTTCAAGTCTGAAGCTTTAGGAACTCCTAAGGAATCATGCTTTTAGTTTTGGTGTTTTTCAACAGTTTTCGTGTTTATAACAAAAGGCTGCTAGTGTGGAAGCCAATGGAAACATGTATTTTTAACAGCACTTGAGGGAGTTTCAAAACTGCTTTTGTCAAAATTTCAATAAAGCGAGACGAGCTTGTTTGAATAGATTTATAAAAGTTGTAAGTCCTTCTCTTTTTATACGTCCATGGTCATTCCAAACATGCTTTTCCATGACTATTTTATTCTTGGAAAATGTATTATTCTATTATGAGCATGTAAAAACTTGTTTCACTCACTTGTTTCTTGTTGTATTATGAAATGGATTCTGGTTCACTTGAGATTTGTTATTGTTGCTTACACTACTCTGACTGTTTACTTAAGGTAAGGTAAATAAACAACAAAAATTCAGAAACAATAAATGTTTGTTTTTCATTTTTAAAGAAAGTGATAATTCAACTATGGTACGAATCGATATTAAAACCAGTGTGAGGTTAAAAATACTCCACCAAGAATATGGAATAACTTGTGCGGAGCTTTGTAGAAGGTATCCGCAGCATTCAAAAAGAAGTGTATATCGTCACGCCACTGCCACCCAGGAGCCTTTTGACAGAAGAATGGAAAACAAGGGTCGACCAAAGGTGTTAGAAAGCAGAGATGAACGGCTCATAATCCGAACACTCCTCAGGTTGCGGAAAGAGCGGGCTTCCTTCAGTGCCAAGAAGATACAGGAGGAGACTGGACTGTATCACATTTCCCTCAAGACGATTTACCGGGTTCTTCGAAAGAATGGATACAAATATCGGCAGTCGAGAAAAAAAGGTCTTCTGTCGGAGAAAGATAAGAAGCAGCTTCTTACTTAAATTCGCAAAAGAAGCCAAAGAATTGCCCCAAAACTTTTGGCGGGATACTATAGCCTTCTTCTTTGATGGTGTTGACTTTGCACATCGTACAAATCCGTATGCGGAAGCAAGAGCTGCATCTTCTATGGCATGGAGGAAGCCCGGCGAAGGTTTACACATAACAACGAAAGGTCGCAAAGAAGGAACTGGTGGCAGGATGGCAAATTACTTTGTGGGAATTGGGTACGGCAGTGGCGTGGTGTGCTGTGAAAATCATCAGTGGCAAGTGACGGGTCTTCGTTTTGCCCAGTTCATTGACGACAAATTTCCAGGTAAGACTACGTTCCCATTTTAAAGGAAAATCAACAAAACAGCGAAACACCAAAATGAAAACAAATCAGAAGTGCTAATTACATAGCAGGAACATAAGTCTGTGTGATCACTTGTCCAATTATAATTACATAATTATGAAGCGGAACATAACGTAACCAACCTTCATCTTTCAGACATTTTCCGGAAGTGCGGAAAGCGACCACGAGGAAGTGTTTGGTTGCAAGACGGAGACCCGAGGCAGAACTCAAAGGCGGCCAAGAAAGCGTGGGAGAAGCTCGGCTGTGAAATGTTTGGCATTCCACCACGTTCTCCGGACCTGAACCCAATCGAGAACATTTTCCACATGGTCCGACGACAACTGAAGGAAGATGCCCTGGAACTGGAAATCATGAAAGAAACATACGAGGAATTTTGCCAGAGAGTTGAGAAGACCGTCGAAGCGGTTTCCCCAGATTTAATCGACAAGACAATTGAGTGTATGAAGGATAGAATTACAGCAGTAATCCGATGCAAAGGAGGAAGGACTAAATATTGAGGTTTATGTTTCTCGTGCAGTTCTGGTTTGCCTTTTCAGTTTTGCAAACACAAACATTCAGAATGAGAACGCGTTACCACGCGTTACCCAACGCGTTACCCACGCGTTACCATCAAATTTATGAATGCTACAAGGGAAAAATGACGCGTTACCACGCGTTGCCATCTATATATAAAAAATATATATACTATATTTTTATATATTGATGGTAACGCGTGGTAACGCGTGGTGTTTCCCTTGTAACATGCACAAATTTGATGGTAACGCGTGGGTAACGCGTGGGTAACGCGTTTCAAGGAAATTCCCAGCTTAGCTATGATGCTTCAATGATTCGCAGAAGTAGTTTTAAAATGTTTTGGAGGATATGTGCTGTCATGTCGGTCTGAACAAAACTTCATGCTCTCATAGACCGTGCCAGCATCTTCTCCGACATGGTGTTGGAACGGTCAGAATGTTTATAGTTGTTTATAGCTTATAGACGGTTGTGTTGCTATTTTTTCTGTATATATATACGATATATTTCTTCTGTTATTTCTATATGTATATATGTGTATATATCTATAATGTATATGTGTGTATACAAGAAAAGTGAGAAGTAACCAAGTAACCAAGTAAATATTATATATCATAGATTATTATATTGATTATTATTATGCATGTACATACTATATATATATATATATTTATGACCTTGTGTTTAGGCAAATATAGAAATGAATGTGTAGATGGCATTTTTACCCATTCTGCCTGCTGCAGTTGAATATTCCCGCCATTTTATGTTTGTTTATGTATATGGTGTTTTTGGCATATGGCTTTATGTCCTGTTTCCGTTTTTAAAAATGGCAGACATTCAAACCATGAGCAACATGCTGCTGGAGGCCATTTTGGCTTGATTCAAGGCCATCAACACAGGGGAAAGTTTTTTTATTATTTTTTCTTCAAATTCAGACAATCAGTGACAGGAATTGTGGCCAAAGCTGCAGTTGCTCCTTGTTTTGTGCTGCCAGGCATTGCATAGTGCCCCCCTCAGCCCCACAAATCAATGTTGGATGGAAAAAACTGATGAAACAACATTGATTGTGGGGGGAGGGGTTTTAATGTTCATTTTCTTTGAAAAACTAGCTTTGGCAACATATTTTGTCACTGATTGTAGAAGCAATCGAAACCATTAGAATAAACAAAGATGATAGTAACAAAAATCATAGCTAAGAATAAATTTATGTTTTACAAAGAGTGATGTTTAGATGACTTTTCATCTGTACTATCAAACAAAAAATTTTCCAACAAAAGTCATCTATTTTCCTTAAGTGAAGAAAATTTTAACCTACGGAAGCGTTCTATGCTTTAGATCATTATCGTAACAAAATTGAATTTCCTTACTTTCGTTCAAAGAAGAATTTAACCCGAAATATTTATAAAAGATAAAGATAAAATTAAACACTGTATTACCTCTAGCTACACTTTTAACATATCTCTGTCATTCTAAACATGATTTTCCATGACTATTTTATTCTTGGAAAACGTATTACTCTATTATGAGCATGTAAAAAAAACTTGAAAATCTAGAAGCAATAGAAACCATTAGAATATAAACAGATGATAGTCACAAAAATCATACTTTTACTGCTTAAATAGCATATACACTAGCCTTCTCTGCTATGAAATAATATAAATCTTTTACTTTTACAATACAGTTGTCTGTTTTTGAGTCATTCAAAAGATTGCAGACATCTTAAATAATGTTATGACTTGAAATACATTTATATCGGTCAAAAAGCGAAGGACATACAACTTACTCGAAGATTTTCAATGTTATCAAAATTTATTATGTTGGCATTTCTTTCACTAAACATGTTCATTTTTCTTGGATACTGCGGATGTCCAATGAAATGGTACTGTACTTTCTTTACTAATTTGAGGAATCTGTGTGGCCAAGAACCTGGAAGGATTTTCCTTGATCGTGAATTTTAAGTTATGATGAAATAAATTTAATGCACTGCATAATTCATCAGGAATTTTTTTCTTTATTTTGTACAGCTAAATGGCGTCGACTTATCTTATGTTAAATGTTGGGTTCTTCGGGATAACTGCTTCTCTTTCTACTTTATTCATAAAACAACCTGGCAAATTCACTGAAACTGGTCCTCCTAATGACACTTCATCTATTTGCTTATATAATTTTAGGCGAAAACACGCTTTCCTTAATTAGATTATTCAGATTTTCACGAAAATAGATCGCCTACATGTTGTCCCAAGCATTTTATGAACATATATTTTATTTTCATTTTACTTGTATTGTTGATGGGAATTGTAATCATAACTTACCTACTCTTCGTCAATTGTGGTGCTTCCTTCAGTACTCCTTATAACAATATTCAGTTTCAGTTAGTGAAAAAATGCAAGACGATAACCTTTCTTGCATTGTAAAATCACGTATGAGTTTGTTCTATAATCTGTCGTAACTTAAGTCTATTCTGTCCTACATCTTCTATCAAAATTAATTTTATGAGTTTTTACTGTAACAACGGAACTAGTTGGCTGATCATTGGTTTCATACTTTCATACCCCAGTCTATCCCTGAAGTTTCTATATAGATACGGTTGGAAATTTCCATAAAAAATCTTGAAGAATGTTGGTTAAGGGCTCTCTCTTGGCGTATAAATAGGACTAAGAAACGTATTGCTTTGGAAGCTTTCTACATCTTGAAAGATAAATTATCGATTAACGAACAATTAGACATTATACGTTTAACTTGAGATTTCCCTTGAAGATTTTCAAAGGGAACTTTTGTTCTTTATTTTGACACATGCCTAAAGTTGTTCATTGGAACGAAAATAAACTTGTTGTAAAGTAAATGCAGGATGCGTTGGCTAAAAACAGAAACATTCTGTTCATGTACGCAACTTCGAGACATATTATGCGATGAATGCTCAAAAATGTTATGGTACCTTCATGTCATCAGCTTTGTGCCAATCAATTTCTTTAATAATAGGAAAAGTTTTAAAAATACTGTTTTAAATATGATATATACTCTTAACTGTTTAGGTGTTTATTTAAGTTTTGTTTGGTAATATTACAATTCATGGCAGTAATATTACAATTCATTGCAATCATCAAAAACTTTGATTTTGTATGTTCATAATGAGATGGGGATTAAATTTTTAGAATTTTTAGAATGTTCGGTCCAAAAATATTAAGACGAAAATAATAAAACCAACAGCAACACTCAGGGTAGCGTGAATATTTTCTATCTAACAACACCGATCTTTTTCTCTGTATTACTTTAACAAGGTCATTGATAGTTTTATCTATCAGCGGCTAGTAGAGTTTTCTTCATAAAGACAGAAGCTAGTGTATTTTGATCACTTATTTCTAGCTGCGCTTCCTGTTTAGTAATCCAAACATTTTACAATATTTCGTGGCAAAATTATATTTACTTGCAGTTCTGAAAGTTTCCTTTAAATATGCCCACAGCCAAGATTACATTTTTGCAAGGGAAGAGACTCAAAAAAAAATCTTCCATCAAAACATCAGAATTGCCAAATTTTTTGTCGAGGATAGCATGAGCTACATTTTTCTGATAGACATTTTGTTACAGTTTGTTTTGCAGATGACATTAGTCTTAATTGTTATGTCGCTAAGTTACGGTCAATCAGCTGGTTGACTTAAAATGTTCACAGCACTGATCTAGCCCCCATAAAATGTCACTAAAAGTCTCCAAAAGCATGTAGATAACTATGAAAGCACCCCACCAAGATATAGAACTGTCAGTTTAAAAACATCTTTTGAAATTCCATAAAGCATCTTTTTGTTGCTAAATTCTCCACCCGAAAGGAAAGTCTCTATTATGTGTCACAAACAGGCATGAAAGAAATTTTCAATTAATTGTTATGACAATGTACTATACCCCGTTATTCTCACATTTCAGGCAAGATTTGAACATAGACGTTTTGTAAAGTATTTGTTGCCTTTTCCACAGTCATATGTTAATGTTAATAATATCTTGATTTTGGGGTTGATTCCAAACGCTTTTCCAAAAGGCTTTTTTTTTAAATTGGAGGACTGATTTAAATTACTAAAAAATCAATGTCATAACTAATTACCGTATCTTCTCTAATGAATTTCTCCCTCTGATAAACGCCTCCCTCTATCAAACGCCGCACTTACGGACAAACATTTATAATTAGCACCTTCCTCTGTTAAACGCCGTCTTCTAATAAGCGCCACATTTTGAAAAGCGGTGCTTACTAGAAAACAGGCTAAACAAGAAATAGTTTGATAGTTAATTCGTTTTACAAATTCTTATTCGCATGGATGTCAATTGATATATAATTAATTGCACAAGAACTTTCAACCCAAATTCTGGTATCTTTAAAAAATTTTGCGAGCTTAAACAGTTCTATTGCTAAATGCCTCACTAAAACTTCCCTGTCTCACATCTTCTTACACATTTCAATCGCATAAAAAGGATTCGTCCTGTTTGACTGGTGCACTGAATGAAGATCCCCTTCTTCCAACTTTCGAGTCTTAGTAATAGATGCCACCCTCTAATGAACGCCGCGGCGTTTATTAGAGAAAAGATATTCATATTTCAAACAAAATTGGTTAAGGGAGGTACATGGAAAATACCAAAGGGACTTTGTTATAGAAACGATTTCGCTGACACGAAAAAATACAATTTGTTTCAGCAGGTTTTTTGTTATATTTCTTTGGTTCTTCAAACCTTATACTTTCAGAAAAACATAAATTTTTGACGACTGTTTCAAAATTGTCAAAAATTGTGATTTTTCTTGCCACTAACAAATTTATTTTTTCGGAGGGAATTTTTCCTGTTTAAGTTTATGAATCTTTAAAAGATCAGAAAGGTTTTGCTAAAGCATTGGCAAAATATAAAACCTTTCCGGAAGAAGTTATGGTAAAAAAAATTGTCTTAATCAGTGCTCCTTATTTGTTACCGTTCAATAACAAAATCGAATCAAAAGGGTTCTTCATAGCTAAGTGAAGAACAACTCCCAAATTTTTATGTTTCCGAAGTATCGACGTATGTATGAAAGATTATCATTTTCCCTCGAAATACCTAACTTTGATTTGTAGTTGTCGAGAATAAATTTCCTACCCTCCTGCTAGCTGCAGAACATAAAATAAAAATTTTTATTTCTTTCTCCTAAACTCTTTCAGCTGACTTAATTTACACCACTTACATGTTTTCTCCAATAACAAATAGCCATTCTGCCATAGCATTGTCGAACGGAAAAATAGTTTTTGTAGCACTATCAAAGCGCACCACTACCTTAACGTACATGCGTAAACATTTGTTTTGATTTTGTATTTGTTATACTGCGACAAACATTCGCAGCTTAAAGTTTAGACTTTTTACCAATTGGCAGTTCCCCTTATTTAAGTTATCTCCTTAATACGTCATACAACTACCACAATGCAATGAGAAAAAGTCTCAATGTTTCAATGGAATAATAAAAGATTTTCACAAACAAAACTGATATTCTCACAGCTATTTAAAACTGTTCTTATAGTAATCCCAAAGCAAGTAATTATAGCATTGCATTCTGGTAGTTGTATTCACTATTAAGGAGATAACTGAATAAAGGGAACTGGGAATTGAAAAGCCTGAAAAGCATGCTCAAAAGTTACAAATTACAGAATCCTTCAAAAGAAGCTCCAATCAGTTTTAGGAAATCAATTGCCCTTTCTAAAAAGCACATTCACACAAAAAAGGTGCATATCAAGTATTACAATTTTGATTAAAGATCATTACGTTACGGTGAGGTTCTTGTACATGTCTGCATACTGGCTGCTGCCACATTTAGTCACATGAATCTGGTAAGAGTCTTAAGTAAGAGTCAATGGTCGTGAGATCAGCGAGAATAAAGAACACGGCAGATCTGCAACACTTACCGGCGTAAAAAAGCTTAGCTGAACAAAACAAACGCTGCCGTCTAACAAAAAATATATATCTGCAGCAAACGCTGTGTGTACGATAGTAAAGGTTTTACCGGTTTTGTTACATTTTATTGTCAGATAGAAGCTTTGTGAATGGCGCATCACCATCTTGTAACTTGAAAATTAGCTTTTTATATAATTTTGGTAAGTGGGAGACACTTCCTAAGAATAAGAATTAGGTCATTTTTTTCCAAAAAATCTTTATACATTTCTGATTCAACATCACTTTCGTCCAATAATTACGTCTCACAAAACTTTCAAGTGAAATTTGGCTTATATAGTAAGGTGTTGATCATGTACAGGTTAAACAATTTGTTTATACCGTTGAGTATATACTAAAATAATATTAGGTTGATTTCGTATGAAACTTCACGTTATATTCAATAGAATAGCTAAAAAACCTTTAGTCTTTTGCAACCTTTAGTCAGTTTCAATTTCTATCGATTCTGTCTAACAGTTTACTTTACCTTCCCGTATTATAAAAAAAATTTTATGGTCTCACTTTTAAGTGAGTTTGGGAAGAAATTAGGTCCACACCAGATAATCAACACTTCATAATAGCACAGCCGTCCCTCTAAAGTCTTCTGTGAGCGTTTAAACAGTCAATTTTCCCGCAGATAAATAAAAAACAGAGCGAACGAATAAAAAGCGAGCTATTTCAAAAGAATTGTACATTTTATTTTAACACTGAATATGTATAAGAAGAATTGTACGCAAAAAATTACATAATGTATTATAACCGTTAATAAACGTTCGAATGGGAAACGTTTTGTTACTGAAACATTCGCGGAAACTTGCTCTGATTAACAAATCTTGAATTTTTTCAGGTGTAAATGATACAATAAGATCGCATGGCTACGATTATTAATCAAACCTCTGCCAATGATTAAAGTAATTGATCATTTCAAAATTGCAAAACATTATTGCATAAGAAATCAACTGGAACAATTTTCAAAGGCCAGGTTTCCAATAGGTACAGTTTTTCCCTACGAAAAAAATATAAACAAACAAATGCGCTGTGGAGTTTGGAACGAAATTTTCATTTGACAACCCACACCAAAACGAACTTGTCATTCTGAATGGCAGTTAAATAAGAAATATTGGAAAAATGT
Source organism: Turritopsis dohrnii (assembly GCA_027922465.2). Taxonomy (NCBI): domain Eukaryota; kingdom Metazoa; phylum Cnidaria; class Hydrozoa; order Anthoathecata; family Oceaniidae; genus Turritopsis; species Turritopsis dohrnii. The sequence goes on from BQMF02000433.1 coordinate 83,777, forward strand.
TTGACATTGCAATAGTGTTGCAACCAAGTCCATTATATTACAATATAGTAAAGATTATAAAGTAATGCTAATTAATACAAGGCAACGAAATTGTTATGAGCATAAATATTCTCTGTTTGCTAGCGTTCAACGAATATTATGATCGATCGTGTAATGAATTTTATAATGAAATTAGTCATAAATTTATCTCTACAACAACAAATAAATATCAAGCAGGTCTGATCAACAATTCGTATATTGTGATTTCGTGTCAAGGTAAAGTTGAACCAATCTGTAAATGAATTCATACTGAAGCTATAAAAAAGAGAGAAAGCAATGAATAATTTAATTTCAACAAAACAGGCGATATAAACTCACATCTGTTGTAGTATGTATTTACCGAATTTCCAATGAATTCTGGTTGCACTGCTTTCAACTTTCTTGCAATTTCATAGATGCTTATTGAAGCGTCATTTGATACGCATTCGATAGCGTTGATACATGCAATAAATGTACCTGATCTGTTTCCACTATCACTAATTACAAGTTATATTTCATAATTACTAAAACATCCAAACGTTAATTGCATTAATTATGAAAATAGTTGTCTTGAATTAAGATGTTGGATATTTTTAGTCTTCGGACTTTATTAACTGAATAAGTTATACCTAAACACAACTCCTATTTGAACGCAGTTCATGCCTGCAAACGACTGCCACAGCATCGTCAATGCCCTTAAAATCTTGGAGATAGGAGATTGCAGACAACACAGTATTTAATTTTGGTGAACTGCGATTTGGCCAGCTTTCCAATGTTATCATCTTGACATAGTGGATGTTCTGCAAATAATAGATAAAACAAAAATATACATAAAATAGAACGATCTAGTAAATGATGCAGATTGCAGAAAGATGCACCTTTCCGCGTCCTGCAGCTATGTTTCTTTCCATGAAACCATTGTTTAAGATTTCAGATTCCACACCTACGGTTATCCCATTTGCAGTTGAAGTCATCGACCAAAATCTAGGAAACACCTCGCCACCTTCGTCGATTGGATGCAACAAAATGATTATTTTTACATCCTGTTGCAGCACCATTAGCCAAAAAATCTTCAATTGTGTTCTCTAAGGGAATTTGTGTCACAATGAATGTGTCACTTTGTAGGATACTGTCCACATATACAGCGTTGATGTAATCTGCTTTATCACCTTTTACGGCAAGCTTTACTCTTTTATTGTCATCTAAAATTAAATTTATTTGTTTGCTATGCATTGAGCAAGTGCGTCCAACAGGCGTTGTAAATAAAAAGAATTAAATTTCTGTTTTACTATATTCGTTGATAATGGTAAAGTAAAATGAAATAAAGTTATTAAAACATACCGGGAAGAATTTCGGAGTACCGATTCCACTACTATGAGCTTTTGCGTTCTTCCCGGACACGCGAACACATTACGAACGCATGAAGAACGTATAAACGTTCTTCATTAGTCAATGAAGAACGCATATGAACGCATTGTGAACGCTTGTGCGTTCTTGAAGAATGCATAAAGAACGCCAAGATATTTTAATGTAATTTGTGAACGCATAATGAACGCATTGTGAACGTACAAGCGTTCGTGAAGAACATTAAAGCGTTTATGAAGAACGCATGAAGAATGCTATAGTTTCTAATAGAATTGTATGCGTTCTTGAAGCATTCTTTATGCGTTCTTTAACTGTTTAGCATTTTAGTTTTTTATTCTTCCAAACAAAAGATGATTATCTTATGCTTTTGTTTTATACTTGCTGTGTATTAATCTTGAAGTTGCCGCTAGAAATTTCGAAAATTGTTGTCGTGTTTAGTTAGCACCGTGAAATGATAATAAAAAAGATAATGATAAATTTCATCAAAGCAAAACAGTTACTAGTCACAACATGACGTACACAAGACGTCGAAACAACGTCATATCATTTTCATGATATTTGTTCGACGCCGTTTGTGACGTCAGAATGACATATAAAAAATTATCTCAAAAAAATTTAGTCCTGGCTTTATTAACTTTTGTTGAACAGCAGCTTATCAACGAATCTTTTAGAGTAATAGTTCAGTGTCTTTCTAAATTTCAACCTAAGAAAATTCTTTTAGGTAATGTGTTTGACACAGTAGATCAGTCGTATAAATTTGATATCATTCGGACTTCGTTTCCATTCGGACGATTTATCATGGGACTATAAAATCAATACATGTTTTGGTGTAAACATTCAAGAGAAAACATTGTTTCATTCAAGTGAAATTATGAAGTTGCCTGATAATTTTTGGTAAATGAATTTTGATAAATGAAAAAGTAAATAGAATGAAACAAAGTACGAAAAAATTCTTAATTCTGTTAACTAATTTGTATGACGGCTTTACAAAATCCTAGTAGAAAGAAGCCATGTTTACGTTTTGAGAGGAACAAAATTTATTTGTATTGCACGCTAGTTTGTAAGGCCCTTTTTACACAAGCCAAACTTAACGTATAATTTGAGTGGACGTTAAAGATTAAAACTTTTTACGAAGCAAATGTTCAAGTTCAATTGTTTTCAGTTAACGAGTACATATATTTGTTAGCAAAACCAGTGTATTTATTGATACCAAAAATACAACAATAATAGTTTCGTAATGTTACATAAAAACATTCGCGAAAAGTCTATTTTTTTCTACAGGTTCAATATGGATAATATTTGGACTGGAATTGCTTTCCTTTAATGAAAGTACAAATATAAAAACTTAAGATGCTGAAAAGCTACCGTCAACATATTTTTCAATCAGAGATAAAGGAGGTAAACGCTAAAGCCGGAAATAGTGTAAAAGAAATATGTATATTAATGCGTGGTTCGATTGATTTTCAGGCTGCTTCACACGAATTAGTTAATTAAAACAAAAGGTTCCTAACAAAGTCACTGCGCTGGAGAGAAAAAATCAAGTTCAACTAAAGAAATGAAAGGCAACAATAAAACTAATATATGCTTTTACACCTGTGAAACTCGTTTTTTGCCTCTTCAAAATTAACGACAGTAAAAAGATTTTTCGCTTCGTCTAACGACTTGAGCTGCACCTTTTTAATGATATAATAGTCTTTGTCGTCAGTGCAAACAGGCTTGTTTCGTTTCTTTATAATTCCGTTTGTGGCATCTACTGTTTGAAAATACAGTAATTTTACACATCTGTCGCCTTCGTCATCTATTCGAAATTTCGTTACTTCCGCAAATTCCAGTTTGCTATATGCAGTTGCTATGATGTCGCCGATTTCTAATCCATGTGGCGGATAAACAACATCATCTTCTTCTTCCACCTGTCCCACAATTCCCTCACTGCTTTCACTTTGACTCGCGTTCCCAACTGTCACTTTTTTTCTTTCCAATAATACATTACTGCGTGTTTTTCCAGAGATTGCAGCTTGTTCACTAGATAAAACATAAACATAAGAAAACATTGAATAATTCTGATAAAATGATAAGGCCTGACTTTCAAGAAGCATGGCTTTCTTTGGCTAATAAACCAATGTAGCTTAACTTACTTGATTTTATCACTGTATCGACCCAATCTAATCTTTCGACTTAGACGATGGCGTATCATATTTCTAGTTGGAGTTGAATCTTTGATTTTTAATTTTCTGATTATCTAATAACATATTAAAAAATTAGTAGTATTAGTAGTTATTGTTTCGTACCCAGTATCTTTTGAGAAAGAAATAATGAAAACACCGAAGCAAAGATTTTTCAGAAAGGAAGCTTACAGATGTAGTAGCTGTTTCCCTTTCTTGGTTGATAGTCCGTCTCGGACCGTCTGACTTCTCTTTCATGCCTCGATTACTTATTTCATCATCAATAGCATGCTAAAAGTATACAATTTGATAGTTTAAGGTAAACCACATTAGAATAAAACAGATAAGAGTTTGAAATTGAAATTAACTAACCATTAACATTCGATGTGCTCCAGATGATTTGTTAAAAAAGTCAGGAGTTGTGTAGCCCCTCGATGGTGTGGGCCGTTGCCTTTCTGGCGTTCCGCTGACTTCAGTGTTAACTGCTCCACAAGTGCAAGTGCAAGTGCACTTTCCTTTCTCTTTCTTCTCCCTTTCCGTTTCAATGAAGTAATTCTTCAACATCTCAAACATATCCCGTTCATGTGGCTGAATGCCTAGCATGGTGCTGTACCCAGTACTGCTATTTGGCCAAACATAAGTATTGAAGAGTTCATTGAACTCGTCATTGAAATCGTTGCTTCCATCAAGGTCCATTTTTTTCAATGTTTAAGTGTACTTAATCACGCTGATTTTTTTTAATTATGACCTGGGTGAGGTCAGCTTTATATATGAATTTTGTGCACATGCCTTAAATGCCCACGTTTCCCCTTAGGAAGTTTGTTCCAATTAATAAAATGCTCCAAACACGTGTTACTCAAAAAAGGAGCATCATAAGTACTACTTAAAAAACGTACCCTTCACAATTTATTTGTAAGAAAGCGCACCCTACACGTTTTATTCGTTAAAATAAGAGCACTTTTCACGTTTTATTCGTTAGAAAGTACTGTGCACATGTTTTAATTTTTAAATCATTCGCCTTTGCACGTGTTGTATTATGCAATGCAATGGTATCAGTTTACATTGACATGTGTTCTTCTCTAAACCACAAAAACTCCTTGATATGCTTATTGCCTTATGGTACCCAAAGGAAATTGACCCATAACGTGACCAATGTAATTATGATGTAAGAATAATAACTACATGTGACGTGCGCATTGTGGTAAAAAAAACTGTGCTGATATTGTAAAAACGCTAAATACTGTTAGAAGCAGATTCGGCACCCCATTGCACTGATTGTCATTGAAATGAAGAAAAACGGTGAGTCGTTTTATTTATTGAAAATTGATATCATACAAATTCAACGAAACAGAACTGTATAATATCTATTTCTTATACACCCCATACTTTATACCCCACTTCGTTTTCAATATTGACACCCACACATACTCATTTGTCTGCTCAATAACTCGATAACGCCCAGTTGAAAAAGTATTTTTTATCTAAAAGAGCAATCTCTTATTTTTTTTTTTATAGCTCCCAGTTCTGTATTTTTTTTATTGATTCAAACTACTTGTTACAACAATTCTGTCCGCTTTTTTCTGTGAGAAAGTTATACTGTGCTTTTTTCATTTAAATGAAAATAACGCCCTTCTCTGCTGCTTTGGACAAACATTTCCCTTCATTTGAAAGCCTAAGTATTTAGGCACTTGGTTGAATGTTGATATCAGCAAGTACAATACTTAGTGCTGAACGTTTTATAGCCGATTGTATATTGTTTATCTTTATGTAAAGTACAATGTGCAAAATTGTGCATTTTGTGCATTTCAATAATCTTAATCTTTAGAAATCACTTCAAAATCATGTTTCTGCAAAACCTACAATTGTGGTGGTGAAATCAGAAGCAGTAGAACTGTGAGGAGACACGCCAGCATTGATTATGCTGCATTAAATGAAGAACGAAAGAAGATAAAAAATGAATACCATCGAACTGCGAAATTTGATCCAGAAATATATGTTTCTCATCCGTTAGCAAAGCAACCACTTTTTGAAGGGTCCAAACTTTCAACATTGGAGGCAATCTTTATCAAAATTCGCTCCTTTGTTTCTTTCCCTAACTTTACCAAGGAGGCCTTATCTGAGTCATTCCGTTCAGATCATACATTACTACTTCCGAAACCAAATCACATGCCAGCAACATACGAAGAGGCGCGGGCAATTTTGAACCCTTTTTTGGCACCACTGGAGAGGTATGATGTATGTGTTAATGACTGCGTTGTGTTTCGAAATGATCATTTATCGTCAGCCGTTTGTCCAGAATGCAATGAACCACGCTATAATGCAAACAAAACAGCACGGAGAACATTCACGTATTTTCCACTTGGTCCTCGATTGGCTCGCATATGTGGTACAGATGCAATTTCAAAGCAACTTTCAAGGGTTGATTTGTCAAGTTTGCCTTCAATAATTCGTGATGTACAAGACACAACATCATGGCACGTTACTTGGTTTGGTAAAGGTGGACTTTTTGAAGGAAACTTTGGACTAGCTTTATCATTCTGCACTGATGGAATGAATCCTTTCAAGTCTATGGGAATTCAATACTCTATGTGGCCTTTGATGGTTCAAGTTTTGAATTTTCCCCCTGAATTTCGAAAATGCAATTCTGGTATAATGCTTCTTGGAATCATACCAGGTAATGGCAATGGTGAACCGAAGTCATTGGAACCATATCTCCATTTGGTCGTTGAAGAACTTCAACAGCTTTCAAATAGTACGTTGTACACCGTCAATTCTGAAAGTCCGTATTCAGTAGACGTCAAGTTGGTCGAATATATTCTTGATTTTCCAGCTATTGCTAAGTTATTTAAAGTTCAGGCTCAAGGTATGTATCTAATTTTTGCTTTTTAAATAAATTTATTTATTAAGTTAATAATAAAACGAGTCTTAATACATCAATGAGATTCAATAACTCTAAAACTACTTATACATGCTTTTAATGTAGGTGGCTTGAAAGCATGTCCTTGGTGTGACACCGATGGAAAGCATTGTAAATTTTGTAAGAAGACTGTTTACTTAGACAACCGCAGATTTTTACCGGTAGACGACAAAATGAGATATTCAAATTTTTTTCCTGGTGGAGAAGCTGAAACGAGACCTCAACCTCCATCTCTCGCAACAGATAATAACATCAAACTGCGAAAGCAATATGAAGAACTACCAAATAAGCAGCAAAAAGACAAGTTCGCTAAGACTTATGGTTAGTAAGATTTCCTGATTATGCCAGTATATAAAACATTGTTTATTATGTTTTTGGCACAACCTCGTACCCAGGGTTTTTTGCCTTTTCGGTGTAAAGATTTCGTTACCGTCCCTTTACCGAAACGGCTAGAAACCCTGGGTACGATGTTGGTTTTTGGTAGTGCATTCGATTAATGTGAGAGAATTTCATCTACATCCAACTGTTTATATATCTTGCTTCAAATTAGGTGTAAGAGGAGAGTATGCATTTATGGCTGTTAATTATCACTCCTTTCAAAATGACTACCAGCCAGATGGTATGCATACATTAAGAAGAGTCATTGCGGCTATCATTTAATGGCTTGTGCGTGCTCCTGCTTGTAAAGCTAGTTTGGATAACGTTAAGAAAGCTGTCGGGCAAAGTCGTCTAACGCATGATCCAAACATTGTTTATGTATTGGACAATGAAGATAAGAAGGTACGTTTAACTGCGTGAGTAAGAAGCAGTAAGTAAACATAAATTGATAATTATGTCTTGGAAATATTATAATTATTTACTTTTAAGCTATTGTTTTTTTTAGGTTGCAAACGGCCGAATTAATGCTCTTTGTTTTCCAAGTGGATTTACAGCATGTAAAGGAAACGTTTTCAGTGACTTGAAATTATTGAAGAACCATCATGGCTGGCAAGAGGTATAAGATCTTTTTTAACATGAGAACACTAGTTGCCCAATCACTGTTTGCTTCAACGTCACGTTTTCATTTATTTTAGTATGCCAACCACAACATTTGGATTTTTGCTCTTCGTGATTGTTTACCAATTAAAACTTTCTTTCTGGCTGTTGTTTCTCAACTATTAAAGGAATCGTTCGAGCGTGACGAACTTGAAGAACTAAAATCAAATGTTTCTCTTACGCTGGTGCTGCTGGAACGCGACTTTCCAACATATTTGTTCAACATTACAACGCATATCATGCACCACTTTGTTGACAATATAGACAAATTCGGTCCTCTGTACTCTTCTTGGATGTATCCTTGGGAAAGGATGAATTCATGGATAACGAGACGTTGCACTAACAGAACATATCCTGAAAGATGCGTAACGGAGACCTATCAGGTAATAGAAAAATATTATTCAAGTTTTCAGATAACTAAGACAAAATTTTCAATAAATCAATAAATGTTACTTTTGTTATAGTTATTAGATTGGGTGGTGTATTGCACCATGTCAAAGAAATTTAACTGCGAAGATGACAAAAACAAAATTTGTGTTAATGCAAAAAAGGCGTTACTGACTCACGGAGAGATTTCAAAGGAGACTAAAAAACGAAAACGTGAAACGTTCGTGAACCTTTCCGATAAAGATGTTGATGAAATCAAGGCTGTGTTATCAGCAGACGAAACTTTCTATCAAGTTGCGATTCTAAGTTCTGCATCGTTGGGTGATGGTACAGCGAAAGTGACTGACTTTGTTTCGCTGGATAGTAATCAAGTAGCACAAATCACGCAGTTGTATCGCTACGGAGAACATGAGGTGTATTTTTTAAAAAGATGTATAACCCAGATCGATTCAAAAAGCGGCCTGACATTTGTGCAATCATATGGAGAAAGCTACTACTGCTCCAGTAAATTGCTTGGATCAACACTTGTTTATGCTGTCGACGATGGAAAGATATGGTTGGTCTCAATTAAACCAAACTTAAACTACGAATGGCTTGCACAACACGTCGATCGTACTTAATATATTTTTGATGCTTTCTATTTTTTTAAATTGTGCTTCTATAAAATATTTCCGGTCGCTTTATTATCCTTTTTTTGCATAATGACAAAAAGTTTTATTGCGTCCTTAAAAAATATCGCCTTACTAACCCAGCGGGCAAAGTTGTCAAAAAAACACTATGACGAAGAGCATTTTCCTTGAATTTGTATGTATAGCTCTAAGGAAATGCACTCCATCGCAATGATTTTTTTAGAAATGTTTCCAATTAAACCAAACTTAAACTACAAATGGCTTACGAATATCTAGCATTAAAGCATCTCCATAAATACGGCATCCGACTTTGTGACATCATATCACCATGAGTTGACTGGTGGCCTTAGAAAATAAATAAACTCGACATTTTGGCAATTGAAAGCAGTCCGAATTTAATGCAAAAACCACCATACATTGTGAATTTTGAAATAATTCCACAATCATTGTGTAATGAAGTATAAAACGTATATCGGCTACTGTTTCTGATCTTCTCTAACTTAACTGATAATAATTTCGTGAAAATAACTACCTATGTATGGTTTTCTATTATTATATGCCTGTCAACAATTTTCAAAAGCAATAAATTCTGATGTTCCGTATGACGGCACGGTCGTTAAATATTCAATGATTACACTGCAATGACCTCGCTATTTTGACGTTCGAAAAGTCATTACAATGCCTGTTGGTTTTCAGTTTCTTGAATACACATGTTAAGAAATAAAAAATTAAAAATGTGTTATTGGTAATATTCAATATATATTCAACAAAACCCCATGAAATATCTGCTTATTGTTTTCCTGAACATTTATTAGCACACGTAAACAAACGCAAAGTGCCAAATTAAGTTAGGATGTTATTTGTTATTATTATTTATTATGTAGAAGAGAAAGCTTACGGTATAGTAAAAATAAAAGCAATTATTTTTTTCTCAATATCTTTTCAACAGTTGCCATAGAACTGGGAAAATGTTTCTCTCTTTTCAACACAACAAATTTGCAGTCAAATGATCGTGTGTCGCCTTGCTCTTTCAAACAAAGTAACTTTATAGACAAACACCATCCTAAGTAATCAAGAAAAATAGAGCGAAAAATGATGCGGATACGCAAGCGCTGTACGCTTCTAATTGTACAGTTTCTCGTAGAAAGCAACGTGTGCTGATCATTAACTAAATAAATCATTATTTTGAAAAAATACTATAAAAACTTCTGATAAGATTGAAGAACGCATAAAGAACGCCTTGTGAACGCATAAAGAACACATAAACTTCTAATAAAAAGCAAAACGTCCATCGAGCGTTCTTCATGAACGCTCAATTGTTCTTCATGAACGTTTGTGCGTTCACAATACGTTCATTATGCATTCACAAATTACATGAAAGTATCTTGACGTTCTTTATGCATTCTTCAAGAACGCTCGTGCGTTCACAATGCGTTCATATGCGTTCTTCATTGACTAATGAAGAACGTTTATACGTTCTTCATGCGTTCGTAATGTGTTCGTGTGTCCGGGAAGAACGCAAAAGCTCATAGTAGTGTTCTTCGTCGCGTTAATTGGTCTCGTGGCTGTTGAGTAATCATGTTCATCTATGGTAAATGAAGCAGTTTCAAAAAGCTGGTCATATTCAAGTTCAAGCTGACTTCGTCCTTTTCCATCTTTTTTGTTGATAAGTAAATATGTCTTTTTTCTGAATTCATTTACAAGTATATTTGTTTTCTCAGCAGATGCAAAGTAGTAAATGACTTTGTGGATGATGATATATTGTTGTAACGTTTGATTGAATTCTGTATACTTTGAAAGTGTTTCAACGATGTAGCTGTAAACATCCACAGCCATATCCATAGAGATTGCTCTCAAAATTGCATTGGTGCATAAGAAAATGCTCCCAGCACCTGCATTTTGTACATCAGCAATAACTAATGTACTGGCTTTCTTTTGATACAGGAAGCTATTAATCATGGCATTTATTGATATCAAACTAAAAGGATTTTTGAGGATGCAAGCTGGCAAGAAATGAATTAGGTTGAGCGTGTGACTATCATTTGTGTTTCCATTCATCTTCAAAGTAATGTTTTCATAGATGTCTTTGTGGACAATTTTGATAACCTTTACATGACATTTATTAAATTCTAAACTTCCCTTGACAATTAACTGGTTAAGATTTGAGTCCGTTTCTATGAATACTGCCATTTGGTGCTTTTGAGTTAACATGATTTTCCAAAAATTTCCCGATAACTGCTTAGTAGAGCATTTAAATGAAGAATATGTTATATGACCAGTAATATCGGGTATATACTTCACATTTGATTCTGAGGATGGAGCTGGATATTCATAGCCATGTCCTGGTGTCCAACTTGTTTTCTGTGATATTGCATTGTCTAAATTCTTTTGAAGTGTTGATAAATTTTGGTACTGCAATTTTAATTCCTCAAAGTGCTCCGCCTTTTGTTAATTGTAATAAATAATGAAGTCATTTTTTTGTCTAGCTTTTGAAAAACGTTTTTCCCAATCCATTTGCTGATTGATGCGATTGTTATTTGCTATGACTTCATAGGTTTTGTCAAAACTAAGCTCTAAAGGTAATAAGGAAATAATAGAATTTCCAATAACAGTGTTATCATAAATGTATCAACACATATACTGTCAGTTATGTAATAGTTTTTGTATTTCAGTACACCTTATTACACCAAGTTAGTGTTTTGTTCCTTTTTATTGTTTCAACGACTGATTTGTCATTTTAGTTATTACTTTATTACGTTGAACGTTTTTCACGTTTGATTGAGCAACAAGTTTGGATGTACTAATGAATTCAAAATACGGTGTTGTGAAAGAATTGTGGGAAAGGTGGAGTGTCCCTTAAAGGAAAATAGATTAGAAGCTGCTCAAATAAAAGAATAATAAAGGCCTTTCACGGATGATACTGGTACGATGGACTGACAAACTCTTTGTAGCAAGTTATTAAAGTATCGCATTATTGTAACTGTACACAAACTATGGAGATAATGAAATACCAACAACTGACAATTGAAAGACAGTTATACTTTAATCTATCAATAAGTACTGGCACCTTCATAATTCTGGTGAGTTTCTCCTACTTCAGTCATATTTAAGTCTTCATACGTTAAGACTTCTGTTTTAGCTGCTTCATGACCATGTGTTCTTGTATTACTTTTCCGTGAATATCTGCTGCTACGTCTACAAAATTAGCCGAATATAGTAATTTGTTTTTTTTTTCCTGTATAAAAATAAACTTGAAGGAAATTTGTTGGTTTTAAGAGGGCTAGGGATACACTTTTCATGAGTTTTAATCCTATTAAATGGAAATTACCCATAATCAGTTTCTGGATTGCTAGGAGTATTATCAGGTCATCTCACCTTAACATAAAAATGGCAACAATCACCACTATGATAAAAACGATAACACCAGCAGCAACTGCAATTATTATGGTTGTGATTTCTATAAGATTTTACGATGTTAAAGGTTTGTGACAAAAATGGAGCCGGATCTCGTAATAAATGTTTGAAGATGTTACTTGTGGAAAGGCGAATAATGCTTTCGCCAAAATTCGAAAAAGTTTTGAATGTTTTTTAATTCTCAAATTAGATTTCCAAAAAGATTAATTAACATTATTCATGCATGGGATGTGGATTGATTTAAGTTATTTTGACCTTATCAGAACTAATGGTGTGCAGAGTTGTGGCATTGCCAATTCTTTTAATTTAATCTAGCTATAGGGCATTGTGGTAATGATTAGGCTAGTATTATAGTTAGGTAAAGGTATTATAATTACTCACCAATACTATCCTCAGATTTTGTTTTCACAACATTGTACCAGTCAGTACTTGTGTAAACATCATCATAGACGTATCCACGAACAAAAACAGCATAATATGTGTCTTTGTTAAGCCCTGGGTTGTTTGGGTCTAGCAAAGGAAGTCACAACTATATTCTAATCACATCAATATCGTTTTTATGAGTTTATGTACAGAACGTATCTACACACCTTCATCAAAGAACAGAAGACTCGATTTATAATTCTGACAGTTAGGGAAAAGGATTACAATCGTTTTATCGATTCAGCGATTTAGTACCCCAAAATCGATTTAAAGAAATGATTTTTGTAAATTCATAATCTCAAGATGAATTCTCCAAATTCCAGAATCGACTTGGAATTAAAATAAAAGTGATTTTGCAATAATTGAAAATTGACTTCGTGATTTAAAAAGGCTATGAATATATTCTTTGAAATGTTGAAATCGATTTTGTTGAATAACGTATTTAATAAAAAATTGATTTATCAGAATCAGCTAAATGGTTCTTGTATCTTTTTCCTTAAAACTGTCACAATTTCTAACAGAACGTATGTCATTACGGAAGTGAAATTTTGATTGCAATGTGTGTCATGCACATGAAACTTAAATTCAAAGATCTTTTCTGTCGATCAATTCCGAAAATAAGAATGGGAGTCCATTCACATTTTTGTAGCAATTTTATGACTTACTTCCTAAAGCACGTCTTTTCCTTTTGCTAACAACACCATTACCAACTGTAAATAACTGATTTGTTGGAAGGAATGTCAACCTTCCAACCACATTTGTTTTGATTTCTTCGTTAGAGTAGACAGGTGGCTTTCTGGCTGGGACTTGCTCATTGGGAAGTTCAAAAACAATGATGTCATAGTGCCTGAAACAAATTATAGAAGTTAACTGCTATTGATACTTTTGTCCCAGTTGTCCAAGGTTAGGTTTACATGGAAATAAATAAATCCAAAGTGGTAAGAAAGTATTCAAATCAGAAAACAAATTATAGTTGGGTTCTTGTTTTTTATATTGTTAACAACGACATGATGAAAACTTCTGCAAAGTCAAGGATAAAAATAATATAAAAATATATAAGTGATCAGAAGAGTTTCTGAATGTTTAAGTCTTTAACCGTTATTCATCAGCTGAAGAGAAGTTTTATATTTTTGGAAAGACAGGATTGATCTGAATGTTTATTATTTGATTTGTTAATATTGCCATAAAATGTGTTTCTGAAGCTTAACTCTCAAAAGAACAATATTAAGAAACAAACAGGTACCTTATCGCTCCACTTGCACCATCAAATGGTAATATTTTTATGACAAAACTGGTTTTATCGATGTTTCCGTCTGGAGGAGCAGGTAAAACTTCAGTTAGTGGTGGTGGTGCTACAAATTGAAATTACAGAAATAGTTTCTGTTTATGTCCATGCCACAAAAAAGCCATCAGAGTTTCAAACAAAGTTCATCAAATCAAACTTGAATTATCGATAATTTTATGATTTGAAATTACATACCAAGGCCAAGAGTCTTTGACCTTGTTTGAAATGATTTTGAAAAGAGTTCATTTTTAACTGTTATAATGATTGTGTAACCGCGGAAAGGATTCAAACCAGTTATGTTACATTGTGTTCTCATAATATCTCGACAAAACAATGATGATTGTGATGAAACTTCTTGGTATGACACCTAAGGCAAAAATTATATGTCCATCATTGTAGGCACATGACCAAAAATGTTGACTGATTAGAAATTGCGTCTGACTGAGTAGAGATTAGAGAGCAGAGTAGATTCAAAGAGAAATAATAATATCGTTTTATCAAAATTTGTTGGCTTCCTTTAAAACGTACATTGTACCCCATTAAAATACCAAACATATTCTCTGGTTCATTCCATGTGACAAAGACACTTTTTGCACTAGCTGTGATCTGAACATTTTGTACAACAGTTGGCTCTAAAACAAGTGAAAATTTAATAAAAATTGTCACACAACATATTAATGAAAATTAAAACCAGGCATTTGATTCAATAAAGGGTTATCATCAGCTAACATTAGCGTTACCTTCAGCAAGTGTCACAATGACTGTAAGAGTTGCATTGAGGCCATATCCTTTACTATTATGTGCAGATACAGTAAAGTTATAACCACTGTACTTTCCTAAAAAAATCAACAATAACAACAATAACAAAAAGAGAAGAAAGTTAACTTCAGCTGTATTTAAGCATGAAATTATGATGATTACCAAAATACAGAAAGAAATCAAATAATTTACAAAAAAGAAATCCCTTCTTTTATAAGAAATAAGTGATAGTATTTTTTCTAAGTAGTCTTTATAAAAACGAATCCATGTGATCACTTCAAAAAATCATGCCATCAATGATGCTTAAACAATAATTTAATGCAATATATAACCTATACCCAGTAGCAAAAATTAGTCAATGTTTCTTTATGACTGTTACAGTAAACACAGAAACATAATAGATATCGTTGAATGTTCATCTAGAGATTTACAGAAAGTGAAGTTATCAAAAGCTCTTACCAAGATTAGATACATAATATTCAAGTGTTAATCCAACCTGTACACAGGTTTCAGTACTGATGACTTTTTTGCCATCATCAGTATCACGAACGTAACAAACGCGATAACCTGTGATCTTTCTATTTGTTGGATTCGGTACTTTCCAATTTAATTTCACTGCATGACTCAGACTTTCTGCAGTGAGAGCTCTTGGTGCACTTGGTCCTAAAATTAACACGTCATTTTGATTAGAAAATAAAATATCCAATAAAAGCAGCGTTAAAACAATCATTGCAAAGATAATAAACAAAACTTCATGTACGTGATTCTCCTGTGGTTACTTCCATAACATCAGACTCGAATCCAACACCAATAGAATTTACAGCTTGCACTTTCACCTCATATATTTTTCCTGGATCTAATCCTGACAGAGTATAAGTCCTTTGATTTTGTGTATCTACTGAGGTGAATACTCCATTTCCTTTCAATCGATGATAAAAAAGGTAAGTTGTGATTGGTTCATTTCCATCAAATAATGGTTGTTTCCATTTGCACACTATGTGTGTGGAATATTGTATTTTGACTGACAGATCTATTGGTGCATCAGGAACTTCTACAACACGAAAGAAGGAAACTAAAGTATTTCAATTCATTATTTTTTAAACACCACTATCAAAACATTTCAAAAACTACACACCAGTTACAATCAAGTAGAATGATTTAGAAGCTTTTCCAGCTGTATTATTGGCAACGCAAGTGTAGTTTCCTGTGTGAGACCGGTCAGCAGAATCAATGACTAACTCAACTCGATCAGCAATTTTGCCAGGAACTATTAATTGTGATGATGTATCATTATACCATGATAACTCTGCTGGAGGGGTGCCATAATCATTTGAATAACAACCAAAAGATAATGCATTTCCAAAAGGAATTTCAAAATTGTTGTTGGTGAACATGAAAGGTCCAGCCAGATCTTAAAGAATAAACAACTATCAGAATTTCTAATAAGGTGACGTTCCAACTGTTGGCTTCAGATTTGCAGACTTAATACTTTATAGGAAACTCACAGTATACAATGATGTCTTGTTCAACTTCATTTTACAGTGTTTTCCCATGAGCTTCAACAGTCACTGTACACTTGTATGTACCATTTTGATTTGTGTTTATATTACTCAATCTTAATGTTTGTGTATTGCTAACATTTAAATCAGTAGTTGTTGACCAAACATAAGACAGTGACAGTCCCGTGTAGTGAGGTCCAGCAACACAATCGATAACAACTTCTTCATTTTCAATAACTGGTGTGTTTGTTCCATCCAAAAATGTTGTAGTTGGTTGGTCAAGATCTATTAAATGAATAAAAAAGAATACGTAATGTGACTACTAAAAACACATAATTCACTAGAAAATGAAAAATAATTAACAATTGGAAGAAGGAAGAATAGGAAGCATTGTTTTGATTGCGAAGATCTTACTTTTGTGGTTAAATATGGCTGCTCTCACATAACAGTTTACTTATATAATGTCAAATGGTATAGCAAATGGATTTTATTTTTTTTCTGTGTTCTTTAAAGAATAAATTAAGAAGTGTCAATAAAGACATAAACAAAACCAGAATAAACCTAAGTGCATGGGAGTATTTTCATCGGTAGGAAAAGTAAATGGACGTCATTGGATGATACACTCAACAATATAAATCGTTATATGTTTTTAACAATGAAATTTGTTAATAATTCGCAAAGGCATCTGCTTTGTTTATTTATTGCTTTATTTATTTACATAAATTTAAAATGGCTGAACTGTTGTTGTGAGTTCACTTCAACCACGTGGGAAATGCTGTCGACATATTGTGTTAGGACTACATTATTAGTTTTGAAGTGTTTGTTACAACTGAATCAGTTGAGACTGCTATGGTGTTGCCCAACATGTACCAATATCAACATCATAGATATTTTATTTACCAACATCAGCTCATATTTTTATAGCCAGAAGTGAAATATAGATTCTCTGACTATCGTATCTTATCATTTGAGTTTGTTTTTCATCTCTTTGTTTGATTTTTCCCTTATGTTATGGTTATGGTATAATTAGGGTCTCTGCAACATTATTCATGGAAATCATGTTCTTTATGGAAAGGAAAAACAAAAAAAGAAACTTGTGGTTATTATGCTGTTGAGGTTTGGTCAAGAATGTTACAGAATTTCATTATTGATATACAAAGTCGGATACTAATAACTCAATACCCCAATACAAAGGATACAGCATACCTCAATGAAAAGAACAGTTGTAGACAATGTAAATTCTATGTCTGTCCATATTGCTTGTGTTAGATTAGTATGATATTGCAAACATTTATTTTTTAATCAATCTTTATTCCATATAAAATGTAATAGATCAATAATAACATAAACAACAAACTAATCTTCTATGGATTTCTGTCTCATAGTTTATCTTATAGTTTATACAGAAAAGACCTTTTAATAATTACAGTTTCATTCATAAATAACAAATATTTTAATATTTTGCCTACATAAAAAAGTTAAAAACATGGTTAGTAAATGTAATGGTGATTAAGATAATTATTCCGTGTGGCTCCAGCGTTGTATACTAGTGACTTTCTATGTAAATGATGAAAAATAAATGCAGTTCTTATTGAGATTATTTCAAAATCAAGGAAAATGAACAACAGTTACAATAACATAGTAGTTGCAATGTAAGTTACAAAATTAGAACTTACGGAAGAAAATAATTAAGTCTAATTATAAATAAATGAAGACAAACAAACATTAGCAGACAGGATTCAAATAAATTTTAAAAAAAATCAAGAAAAAGGAAAAGAGAGCTTTCACCACAAAATCATGTTTTAACACAAACACAAATATAAATAACTTACATAGAACAGTTAGAAGCTGCTTGTCTGACACTTTCTCAGTGGTAAATTGTGAAGTTTCTGCTCCACATGTAAATTTACCACTGTCACTCCTGGCAACTGAATTTATTGAATAAGTTGCTGCATTCTCTCCATTGACCACTAGTCCTTCTTTATACCATTTATAATTTGATGGTGAAGGATTGGCGTTTACATTACAAGTAAAACTGACACTTTCTCTCAGACTGTTATCAGATAGATAATCAAACATGGATGCAAGTCTGTTTACCATCAAAATCATCAAAACCCTAGTTACACTATGTTATTATACAAAATAATCTGTAACAGTACACTTACAGTAAACATGGAGTATGCTGCTGGCAGTATTGCTTTTCTTATTGTTTCCTGAAGTCGCGATGCATGAATAATTATATAAATTGAAATAGCGTTGTACATTTAATATTTCATAATTTATTCCCATGACAGCATCATATTTTACATCATTAATCTTCCATTCCACATTGACAGTTTCTTGTCCTGCTACATCACATGTTATGGTTTGGTTTTCACCTTCCTTCATTGGATTGACCGTTAGTGAGACCTTCAACTGCACTGTAAGGAAATAATACAATGACATTGACTATAAACTCTTGCTTTTTGTTAAGTTATTCACAAATCACTGTGTAATTGGTGTTTTTCAAAGAATTAATTTGTTTTTTATCCATATATACCTTCCTTTCATCCATCATATCAATATTGTCCTTTAACTTGACTAATGAACCTATACTTATTTTTTGAAGGTTTATCATAATCATGACATCTACCTACCATTAAGATTATATGTTAGTGTTTTTTACACTTTGGCTAAAAACGTGAAAATTTGGAAACTTTTTTGAATCTAAATTTTAGACAGCAAGTTAGGATTTTTTTCAAAATCTATTGGCTGTATTAGGAAGAGAAAAGATTGAAGATTCCATCCCTTTTTAAATGAGCTCTACAACTTTTTCCAGCTAAAAGTAATGACTCTTCAAACTTTGGAGCAGTTAATCATAAATTTATTCCATCAGACAGATGGAAGAAATATTCCATCATTAATAACCTTTGGAGTTTTTAAGCTTTTGGGCTAAAATTTTGCAGGCGAAATCCCGTCGGCGTTCTCTACCGATGAAAGGAAGAATTATTCCATTTGGAGCTATTCTGGAAGAGTTATTCCATTTTTTCGGTTGAAAAATCTCCAGCTTTAATCCAAATTTAGTTCGGTTTTTCTTGATGAATTGATTTCAAGAAAACAATCGTTCAATCTCAAACACCCCTAGTTTTTGATTTTGAACGTTTTGTTGAAAATGGAGCATGTTAGGATTCCACATTTCATTTTTCGCACAGCCTCTTTTCTCGACACTAATATTTAATGAGTTAAATTAAAAACGTTACATTCTTGACTTATCTTTTTCTAAAGGATACTTAATCGATCCCTGATCTAGAAAAAAGCATGCTTTATCATTAGAGTTAAAAATAAATCGACTTGGAGCTCTCTGGAATGAGATATTCCAAATTTACAAGAAATTATGTGTATTACGAATGGAATCATTCATCCAAAATGACTCACTATTTTCGAATGATTTCATCAAATCCTCTAGAAAGGAAGGTTAAATAATTACTTGATAAAGCGCTACATGTAATAGAGAGCTTATTAAGAACGATATATTCCATTTAGTTCTTACGCAAAAAAAAATTAAAAATACTTCAACGTAAAGTGCCTTTCTGCCCAACTCCCGTTATTTCTCTTGTCACAGGCTCTAAATTTCAGTCAAAAGTGCTCCTTTTTACACACCTGTTTCTTAATATGATTCGGAAACCTTTCATGGAAAACGTTTGAAATTAGGAGCATGTTAAGATTGTTTATTCCATAAAATACCAAAATAATCTAATTTGGCAGTTGACATTGGAATATGAAATTTATCTTGCCTGGGGAAACTGGGAAACTTCAACTCAATATTTTAACAATTCAACTTTTCATTCCTTATATACGTACAAATAGAGCACCTCATAATGGTTAAATTCCAAGTGTCACCCTAAATAAATTCCACCAGTGCCATCTCAAATGAATGAAGAAAATTCCTCCATTGCTTTCAAAATCATTCCAAAGAAGAAATTCGAATAGTGAAAGTATTACTGATTATCTTTCTGCCAAAAAACCCGATTTCAAGTACGTTCACATTTCTGCGGATGATGTCGCCCTAAAACGTTTCACAGATGGTAAGGAAGACGCACTCCCTATCAAAGACTGCATGAAGCAACACCTTTTTGTCTTCAAAAAAGAAAAAGATGTGCTAATCAAGGAGTATCTGTGCGATTGCACATACTGCCTAGCGTTCCAATTTGATAGTTGCCCAGGAACTTCAAACGCTGTCCAGGCAGAAGCTGATGAGAACTATGAGTTTGCAGAAGAAGACGCAGTGCAGACAGATGAACAGGTTTTTGATTTCATTGACGTTCCATCTTACGCAAGTGTACTTACTGGTGTGAACGCAGAACCTCTCTACTTTGTAAGTTTGAAAGAGAAAGGAGTCTGCGACGAAAGCAAATCCGACAGCTGGGGACATGCTATTTTCCCAGGGGAGAAGTACTTTCGAGGAAACTACCTCAAGCTTGTCCGCTCAAGAAACATAAATTACAAGAAATTTGATATCTTGCAAGAGGAGGTCCTTATCAGCCCTGATGAAATCAATGATACCTATGTTGAAATCAATGAGAACATGATGCTCGATGCAACCATGTACAATGCCCTTATTCGGAAGGCACTTTCATAATAAGTTGATAAAAACATTTAGTTTATATTTTTCACTATTCGGTGTTTAAATTTGTTAGGATTTAACCTCGTTATTTTTCTTAGCATTATTAGAACTAGGAAAACCTAAGAAAATGGAATATTTCATCCTTCTAGACTCTTGAAATACCTTATCTGGAATGAGAAAGCATCTCTTGAAAGTTAGAACTAAAAAAACTGAGCTTATTTGCTGAAAGTAGTCGGAAAAAAGTCGTAAGAAGCTACTTTGGTTTACGGTTTATAGTTTTATATTTCCTTGGAATATTAATTCTTATTAGCTCTTTTTAATAATGTCATTAACGTTCAAGATTACTATTTGTTACAATTACCTTTATATGTTTATGATTTCATGCACCAATATTCTTTGTTCTATAATTAATCTAGTTGAATATATTTTGCTTTCACAGTGCAAGTTAAAAATGGAATTTAAAATACTCATTGACTCGATAAAAGTTGGGGTTTCATTATTAACACTTTCTAGGGTAATTTTATACAACCTTCACATATTTTCGATGCTATAGAATGTAAAAACATTTGACTAAAAACCTTAAAACCTTGCCTTTAGCTTTAGCTAAATTTTATGATGGAATACGCAATAAAAAAGTGCTCCTCGCATATGTTTTTCAAAATTCAGGGATAAAGGTATGAGAAAATCTTATTTAGAACCTTAGAATTTGAATGTATCAATTTCAAACAAGAAAAACACAAATTCTGATATTTTGAAATATCTAATCCTTTTTTACTCGGGGAAAAAGTTTCAGCGCATTTGAAGTTATAATTAGCAACTTTTTGGAAGTTTTCATCCTCAAACACTCAATAATCGTGATTTGAGACTGAAAAAACCATTTTTGAAGAAAATTTGCTCTCACGTTTTTGGCCAAAGTGTAAAAAACACTAACATATGCATCAGATGTCTTCTCAATATCATTAATTTTCACTGTACATGTATAAGCACCATCATTCGTTGTACGGAGGTTTGCAAAGGGTAATACTGATTCAGTTTGATAAGATGTTTGATCAATTTGACCTTTACTAAATTTGTATTGAACTGATGTTAAACTTGTAAAAACAGAACAACTCAGAGTACTCTGCTTTCCTGAATTCACTGATCCAAAATAAGATAAGATTGGTTTCGGAAACAAATCTAAAATCAAACACACATAAATAAACATTGTTGAAAAAATCTGAAAAATATCAAAATAACAAGTTCTTGGTATTATGTTGTCCAACCAACCTACCTGTCACTGATATTATTACAACGGCTGAAGAAACTTGTAGTGATTCAGCCTGAGCAATACATGAATAGTTTCCATCATCAGATTTCGAAATTTTATCAAAGGAGAAAGTGTTTTCTGTTCCTGTTTGAATGGTACCTCCATTTTTGTTAAATATGTATGTTACAGTTACACCTTGAAGATTGGTAGTCATAACACATGTGAGTGTGGTAGTATCACCCTCTGCAGGAGCTGTGGGGTGCACTGTCAAAGCAGAGATCTCAAAATCTTAAATGAAAACAAAAACAATGATGTGATGATCAACAGGATTTTGATAAAAAATATGATGCTACTCACAGCTGACTGTTATTCATAGGGCACTTGATAAAGTTGACATATTTCCATTAACTTGACACTGATAAAAACCAACATCACTACGATCTACAGTTATATTGTATACTTGCATGTCTGCATTTTGTATTAAAGCATTTGCTCCATTAGTTGGTTGGAAAAACCACTCGTATTGCGTTGCATTGTCAGGATTACATTTCAATTCCAGTCTTTTCCCACTGTCTAATGTAAGACTTGATCCTAAATTTTCCACACTGGCAGTACCTGAAAAGGAATAGTGCTTAGTTGAGTTACCAACTAAAAAGTAAAATTATGAATTAAAATTGCGAAATGAAAATGATGACTAAAATTGTGGAAAAAAGTGAATGAAGGTATTGGAAATGTTAATTTTTAATCGTCCTAGCGTTACCATGACTCAGCTCTCTATCCACCCTGTCATGGGAAATATTAGATCAATTCTGTTATATTGAACACGTGTTACATGAATACAATGGTGGTATGAAACCATTAAATTGCTTTCTGATAGCAGCTGATGTTTCTAGGGGAGTCCATACCAAAAGTGATGGGAAGACGAACACTTGGGTTATCAAGTTTCGCCTCGTTTCTATGTTTTTCATTGTTTTTCTAATTTCTTAATGATTTCAGTAAGTAATAGTTACTCGTTATTTCAGTTCCCCAGTGGAATAATTAGAAGTAATTAAGAGTTTGAAAAAGAGGCTAAACTTAGTGGCTAGGCCATACCACGGTGTTTAGACAGAAATTCGGGAAAGGTCTATTTCAACTAACCTGTACAAAAAGGAAGCTGGAGCAATAGCACAACCATGAAAATCCGTCTCATTCTGTGTTTTGTGTTGTTTTTTTTTTACTAATTCACTATTAATTCATATCAATCTAAACGGTAATTCAAAATAAAGTTGGGCTATCGTATCGTATCGTAAATATTTAAAGAGGTTCATTTAAGAATCTACAAACTAGTATAAAATCAAAAATAAAATCAAATTAAAAGAAATTTGACAAAAATGTTAAAATACACTCATAACAATAACAATAGCAAGACCTGAACATCATAATTTAAGGCATATTTCCAAGCACTTTACTGTATAACCGTAGTAGAAACTCAAGTCTATCAATGTGAAACTCAAAAGATTTATAAAACATTTTTAATCTCATTTCTGTAGTTCTGTGGTCAAGTATAGTCATATTTTTGGTATAGTAAATTTGAACATGATTCTCGGCAGGAGTTTTGTAACATAAGCAAAGTAACTATACTGCGGAGTTTCCAGGGATATTGCCCTCTGTTCCCCACTAGTCCTAGACCCTGGACCACAGACTGACTCCAAACTTTTTTCAAACACAATCTTCCCCAAAAACGGTAGTATCTAAAAAGTGCTTGGAATGTGCCAGAATTTGTATAATCATTACAATGACACCAAACTTAAAGAGATGTTGCTGCAGTCCAGTGTAATCAATGAAAAAGAAGAAATAAAAGAATAATGATCGGATATACAAAATATACATCTTTATGAAAAATTGAAAAATGTTCAAAAGTGATGATGATTACGCATTTCAACAGCTTTACAGCACATTTATAGTTTTGAGTTAATATCACTATTCACAGATCATATAAAATAGCTTGGTGTAATCAGAGTTGGTACTGCCTCTGCTTTTCTTACACTTTTTTGGTGAAGCACCGTAACTTCTTGAATTCTGTCATACGAACGGTCTCATGTTCATAATGAGTTCTGCTGCAGAAATAGACCAACTCGGCAATGAAAGCACAAACAACTGTGACAACGATAACAATCCCAACTATAGCACCACCACCCATGTTAAGTCAATAAAAAAGAGGCTTTATGGCAGTGCAATTTGCAGACCTATAGAACATTCATTTTTTGGATGTTCCTGCCAGTCTACTGATTAAAACATAAAAGGAAGTGACTTTGTAAAATATTTTTCAAATTTTCATATCTTCTATTTCAATAAAACGAAAGATTCCATTCACCGGACTTGAACGCACGACGAAGGAAAAAATAGCAATAAAAAACTAAATGATTTCGTTCACGCTTTGTTAATAAAAGGATAGGAAAAACTCATATTCAGATTTCTTTTTTAACAAGAAATATTGTACAATCAAAAGTAGAAAACTTTTCATATTAAGCTAAATCGTAGCTATGCAAAAACACGTGCATGGCATAGCTTTAGCTCTCTGACAGAGTCAAGGTACGCGATCGCGTAGCTGTCATGGTGGCGCCTGCAGTCATGAATGATAAGCTTTGAGTGTAGCTCATAATGTGCTTAGACACCAGGTATGGAACATACTTAATCCATCTTCATCATCATCCTTTTCACCATCTTAGTTACCATGCCTTTTTATCGTTACTTTTACGGGCTGGAACCATGATTGTTTTCTTTAATGTGGTTACATCATTTTCTTTTCTCATTTCAGAGCTTTCATGTTTTTGGCTAACTCGTCTATACGTCTCTTAATATTTTAAATCCTTTACGTCATTTTTGCACAGGACTTCCAGAATAACAGTATTTGTATATATTGTATGTATTTATAACTGAGGAACCATCCTGTAATAAATATTCGTAATAATAATGGACGATTGGAAAACACCTTCTGTAATGTAACCTGTAACACATGGTAAGGATCCGTCAAATCTTCAAGTACAAACTTTGATACACACTTAACTCGTCCGTTCACCTCCCCAAAACAAACAATAGTGATAGCAAATCTATTTTCTGTGATTTTATTTGAAGGTTCAGGAGGTATAGTTAAACGAGCTGCAAATCATAAAAACAAAACGTGAATATTTAGTAGTGAACTAGTCGGGGAAGAGTCAGTCGGATTATTGTCCTCAGCGAAGTTTCCATCAACATATTTTCCTGGAATCAGTTGTGATATACGATCTCAAAAATACTTCAATGAAAAAATATAAACAATTTTTGAAGAAAATCTGCAGTAATAAATTCTTATCAGGTCTATTCTGAGAAAGGAGCAAATGTTCAAATTGATTCTCAGCAAATCCAGAGACGCATTTAACATATTTATGTCACTCGCATGTCACTTTTGCAAAGTTGGCTTTCGCATATGATAAAAGGGCTATGAACTCCTTCAGGCCAATGTTGTTGTAATTGTTGTTTTCCAAATTGACAATACAATACAGAAAAAAGAAAAACGAAATAGAAAAATGTAAACCACTTCATCAGCATCTATTATTTAAATCCATGAATCAACACGCATCTTTCAGGTAAATAACAAATATAAAAACATATTTGTTTTTACACATTAAAACTGATTTCATTAAATTTCCCAGTTGATCAATAACAATGAAAACATCATTCACAAAACGACGGAATGAGAAGATTAAAATTACCTTATTAGGTTTTATCATTAATCTTTTAAGAAGATAATTAATACAAAAATACTATGGCAATTGAGGTTATGGAGTTTATGCTGTTAACAATACTAAATTAATTTCAATTAATACAAAATCTCAATTAACTATTTTGGAGGATATTTCAACTGCTTGCAAAGCGTGACTAATTTTTTAAGAACATTGAATCATGCATTGGCATTGTCATAATTTTAAAGCACTAGTAATACCATTACTGATACAAACATTTACTACAAATACTAAGGGACTTCTGTTTTGTGAAGATTTAGGCAGCGTGTATAATGTGGATTGTCAACATGATAACTTAAGAAAGAATCTTCCAAACGACGATTCAAAAGCTAAGGAGATTTCATATTAAGTTAAGAAAATAAAAGGGAGAAAACTTCTCATAAATTTTGATTGGTTGAATAGGAAATATCAAAACTTTTACAAGATCCTCGTATTCATTGACACGCGAAAGGTCTGTCTTTGGAGCCATTCCTTTAGACTAATTTCTTAAATGAGCGTATCAGTTCATAAACGAAATAATGCCGACAAACTTACAAGACTATAATTTTACTAAGTGGGATTTGTTTCTGTTGAAAGGTGGACCACCGAAACACTTCCGTCGTCGTAAACAGCCCTTAAGAATTGGAAGTAGACTAGCTGAAACTTTCCAGATACGCTTCATCCATTTTGTTTTCTACACTCAAAAAACTATCACCTGTTCAATTTGTTTTATACTAGTAACTTGTCTCTAAAGGTTGGTTTCCAATAAAATTATTTTTGTTGAACAACGGTTGTGCAACCGTTTTTCAGAACCTTTGCACAACAGTCTGAATGTTGTGCAACAAAAGATATGTTGCATAACACCTCTTGTGCAACAAGTGTAAGAAATAGTTGCAGAGATAGATTTTTTCCTGCACAAGAAAATGATGCAAAACGGTTGCGCAACAAAAAAAAATTATTTTATTAAACAAGCCTTAAGTGCGGTAATATGAATTCAAGGAGGGTCCTTTAATAATAATTTAAGAGCCCTTTGACGAACAAGGTTTATTTCAGATTTTTACCCTAGATCATTACCGAGACTTATAATTAGTCAAGAGGACTTGATAAGAGTTGATTTATAAAACAATTTTTTTGAAAAAGACGGATTTCAATGAACATATCGTCTTTCTGTATAGTATCCAATATTCATTACTGGGAAAGTTTTTGTGCTCCGGCCACCTCTTTTGAGTTTGTACACTCCATACGGTCGTTTCAAATGGCGATTCTACGAAATTAAGCGTTTTATACGGAGGCCTGGAACGAGTTATAAAAAATGTAAACAAATCGGAAGGGAAACTTTCAACTTTTTGAACGCAGATATATAAAGATTTTTGAATGGAAAATTCAAGATTAATTAATGAATAAGGTAGCACGTGCCCCTAGAGAATATCAATTTCAAAAACTGAAAGTACTTTGGATTAAATTAAAGGTAGTTTGAACTCCCTAAAGAGGAATTCTGTTTATGACAGTTCAAAACTGAGGTGCAAAACCATGCGTTTTTTACAATGTTATAGAGCTTTTTGAGTTGTCAAACATTTATTTTTGGGCTCTCAAAAGGTTCAGAAATTGGCAGTAAAAGTTTAGTTACCTAGCCATTTTTTATCGTAAAGTTATCGAGGATAAAACTTCAGCAATTTTTCGTTGACATAATGAGTACATTTTCAACTCTCAAGAATGCTATGAAGAAACTTTGTCGAATTTGTGGACGTACAATAACTGGAAAATGGTTTATTATATTTGCGACAACATCTAGAGGTTGAATAATGTGTTTAAGCTCAACTTTAATGAAGATTTATCCAACATTCAACATTCACAGTAAAAATTGTAGTTACATTGGACTGTGTACACTAACACTGATTGCCCTACATGTTGAAGAACAGAATAGAATAGAATATTTATATTATTTGTCACAAAAAAATTAAATACAAAGTATATAATGAGACGAAATAAACACTGGAGACCACCCCAGTAGATAAATCTAAACAAAGGAGGTGGCCACCAAAAAAGAAGGCAAAAAAATATTGCTGCAAATAAATATATACAACAGAAAATGGAAAGATAAATTAAATGGTAGTAAACAATAATTAAAAATTTAAAAAAGTAAAAAAACTGTTTCCTGAAGGAGAAACTTATCCAAGAGTGAGAAGCTAGTTGCATGTTTGTCTTAGTGTCTTAGAAAGAAATCAGTGACCAGTTTTAACTTGGATAACACAACTCAAAATGCCAAGGAAAGATAAATAGCATTTCTATATTATGCATGTGTTACATTCACATCAGGTGTGTTTTTCGAAAATGTTCAACATGCTTGAATCATTTTACAATGAATTAGACATCGATCCAGCTTGCACAGGAAATTTTCTATTTTGACACTTGTTATGGCAATTTTATCGAACTATTGAAACGTAAACAACAGGTTAACATTGATATTCAAGAGTTGGAAGATCATCTTGAAATACTTCAACAAGAGGTTACACAAGTTGTAGCAGATAATGACAACAAACAATGAATCATCACCCAGCACTTAGCCATCTAGAGAAATAAATAAAAGATAGAATAAGATATATAAAAAGAATCTCCTGACCTTAACATAGAAATGCCAGAAAACATTGGTGTGTGTACTTCATCACTTGGTGTGACTTAAAATAAATCAGTGTCAAGCATATCACCACTTCAGGTAGATTTGTCTTGGAATTCGTACTTAGTCATAACACAGAAACATTTTCTTAATTAAGTTCAAAAATTTTTCAGGGAGAGAATACTAAAGTTTTAAAAATTGATTCCCTGGGTGGGTACTATTTTTAACCGTGTTCGAATAAATAATTATACGACATTGTGTAAGTTTCAAATTTTTTGTAGAAATATTGATATCAGAATTTTTGGATTTCCTCCATAAAAACTGCCCTTATATAAACATCAGTCCAAAAATTCACATATGGAACATTTCTTAAGAAAATGGAACATCAGCTTTCTATAGAGAGCAGGGTGAAGAGAGCATTCATTCAAACAAATGAAACATTGATACAGTTACATCAAAAATCCTGTCAGACATATAAGGTATCTCATGAAATCGGCACTTCCCTCTCTACTCTACCTACCCTCCCGAAGCTCAACAAATCAAACCGACAGTAAAATGAGAAAGTTACCAGCATCAAATTAATTTATATTCGATGTGCTGTATGTATTACTACTAAAGGAAATTACCTGTGTATCAAATTGTTATCCTGAAATATGTGCTCCACACTTAAAATATTTCCCCACTTCAGGATCTATTTGCCACGCAAAAAAAATATGGTTACAGTCACAGATCTTTATATAGTGTTGATACATCTATTAACAACTCCATTACATAATATTTGATGCCTAAAAAACTCCAGGTCATACTCATTTCGTAAGTCCATCTCCAAGGGGGTTGCTATGGAGAACCATAACAAAACTTTATAAGCTTCTCAAGTAAAATTCTCTAATAACCCAGGGAATCTTCTGTGATTATTATGTATGGCAAAGATTAGAAACGACGAAATACACTTTTTTATATCCAGAGAGTCTTTGATTGAAGAGAACTTCGTTCAGATATTCTAATGGACTAGATCATGATTTCTGCGTGCACCATGTTTATGGCAACTACGTGAAAATAATACGCGCTCCGCTTTATCTTAATTTCGCGTACGAAACAGCCGTGTCCATCACTCAGATAAATGCAAGGTAATCGACGCTAACTTCATTTCTACAGAATTGTGTAACCATTAAAACAAAATTGCTGTTTAACTGAATCATAATGATTAGAAATTATATCAGCAATTTAGAAACACAGCATATGTGGAAGGGGTGGCGAGTCAGTGATTTCTTTCAATTGGCTATTAAAAGGCTGGTATGTTGATTGTAGATGAAGTAAAGTGATATGACATGACACGGATCAAAGAGGCCCACTCGTACTAACCAGTACGTCATTGTTGCTTTGCTAATTGTTTGAGCATCGTCTTTGGACCTAGTAAGTTCATGCAGCCTTGTTTTTATGAATTCTACTATTGCAAAATTTTGTGGCTTCAGATTTTGTTTCTATTTGCAAATCACTTGTGTTGTACCAAATACCATAAGGCCATACAGAAACATAGGTAAAATCTATGTTAATTAGTAATTAAGTGAGACGGTCTTGGAATCCACATTTTTGTTATTATGACTCTACGACACCAGAGTAACAGCAAATCATTTTTAATTAAATGCAACATCAAATCAAATGAATTCATGAAGTAATCAATGAAAAACTAGGGACAAGTATGTGGCAGTAATGTTATTTATAGCTTTTTCAATACTGGTTGCATACATTTTGCTACTTTTAATTTTATTAATCATGTGACGCTACCCTTGTGACTTTACAATTTCTTTGCCAGTTCTTTTGCATTAATAGTTCCAAGTACATTATTAGCAGGAGCAAATCTTGTTTTCCGAATACGGGTCAATAGTTTTATTGATGTCATACCACCTAGTAGACCAACTATTTCCTCATGCCACTATTTATAACAATGGCGAAAGTGGTGGAAAGACCCAACGTCTACATTATCAATAGATAAAAATTTCAGTATGAATTTTACATGCAACTCAACAGATATTACAGAGAGTAGGTGAAAACAGGTTCTCTTCTTGTACTACTTTTGTAACCCCATCACCCAGTAAAACCAACTTCAACCACTCTTGTGGTTTCGATAGTAGCTGTTAAGACATCTTTATAGTCAACTTTTGCAACATTGAGAGAACATAATTTAGCTACACAATAACCTGGTGACTGACAATTGTTACTTTCAGTGAATTAGGTTGGCGATTGTTATTAATGCCGGAAAAGTTGGACATGTGAACTCAGGATATCATGTACGGCAGCTTTACGCATCAGGTAGTATTACCTACGCCATACTCTGCTGGTGAATAAGTAGACGTAAATGCATCAAAATGGATTTGGTAGCTCTGTTAAGTTTTCCCTTTCTGTTGTCAATTGAGGAAAGAT
This sequence comes from Turritopsis dohrnii, assembly GCA_027922465.2. Classification (NCBI taxonomy): domain Eukaryota; kingdom Metazoa; phylum Cnidaria; class Hydrozoa; order Anthoathecata; family Oceaniidae; genus Turritopsis; species Turritopsis dohrnii. The sequence goes on from BQMF02000433.1 coordinate 114,294, forward strand.
CATACTACGTTGGCTGATTGAGTTATTCGCTATCATTTCACCCATCTGATTGATGGTGATCAACCTTGCATACAGTGGTGGTTGAATGTGTTTATCTTAGAATGGCACATTCTTCATTTAGTCGCACATTTCGGTGACCATGCCTTTATATACCGATGTGTCCGGCAGCGGTTTTGATTGCGATTTGGCCCCTCATTTTCAAGTTATATTGCGTTCGTTTATAGATTTTAGTCGGTTTTGTCAATGTTAATTTAATGAAATCGCAGTCAATCCTTTCGTCTAGTTGATCTCACAACAACAACAACAACAACAAGGTATTTTTGTGTTAGTGATGGATTTCCTTAATTCATTTATTTCTCATCAAGGCAGGTGTTCGCATGTATTACGCGTCGTTTCTGGTTAATTTTTGTTCAATATCATTCTCGCTTATTTGATGGACGTCCGATTTCAGACACTTTTGAACAGATGCAATTTAATAGACTTTACCTCACACCTTTTGAGATGATACGTCCTCAAGTGTCAGCACCACGTAGTGAATTCGCCATTTGTTATCATTGCATCATTCAATTCTTGTTTGCTGCTTGTTTTATTTTATTTATTTGGTATTGTTTTACGTGACTAGCTTCACTCAGTTCCTATTGCATCTGCTTTCCAGGAGGGGCCACGGCTTAGGTTGGAGTTTCCGAAGTATTAGACACTCTCATGAGTGACACAAACCTAATCAAGGGCCTGCGCTCTTTTGGATGACCTTCCTGCAACACCCGATGTATCATCTACCAAATTTCCCTCACATGGCATGGGCGACCCGGCGCTGTGGTACATTCACTTGCGCATGGTCAATCGCCGCCAAGGGGAATTGAACCCCGATGTCTCGCATGAAATACGAGAGTGATAACCACTATACTACGGCGCCAAGAAGTAACAAGTATACAAGTATTTTGATTATGATCATTACCTCAGCTCTAGTTCTCGCGTTATTCGAGCTTCTAAAATATGCAGAGTTTAGGTATGCTTCATAGACAAGTTTTACCTTACTCTTGTGGCAACGGCATCTTGCATAATTTTTGCCAAAAAATTCGGCACATTGGAAAAACGAACGATCGCAGAAATAATCTTTTTATCAGCAAATTTAAGTGTAAGGATTTGAAACACTTACTATGTCAAATCGAGAAGTGTCATATCAACAGTATACATGTTGTCAAATTTGCAAATAAAGGAGATATTTTTATATTAAGCTATTATAGTTTATTTCAGGTTGATGGTTGTTGAAGTGACATGCAAGAACACTCACTAAAAGCCTTTATGTATATATTATGTATATTATGTTTTATGTTTATATCCGTAGGATACTCACTATTATAATTTAACTAGTAACCCGGGTAAACTTTTTTACCACATTTACCTTTGAAAATGATGTACGCAAATCCCGTGTCAAAAAAGGTGACGAAAAATATGATCAATGATTGCAAACCCCGTGACGAAAATTTGGATCAGCTGGGGATGCAATGCTATGGTTCCAACAAGACGATAAAAAAACGTGCACTTGCTACTATATAATAATCGTAAAAAAACCGCATGGCCTTACAAAGAATATGACCACGGTTAAGAAGATTTTGACCGTAAAATTATCACTCTCTTAAATAAAAGTGAGATGCACACTCACTATTATATATAAGATTAATTTCTTTTGTCAATCACCTTAAAACAGCTGGCATATAAAGGCACTATGTACGGCACCAAAGGGAAACAGGGTTTGAATATCCATTATTTAGGGTGTTGTCTTCTTTTTATAGTTATGTTTCCAGTTTTCACTCCAAAGAATGTTTCCATGTTTAATTTTATACTTTACAGAATGATTCACCATCTGGCCTTCATAGAATAGGCGTTTCATGTAGTTGTACCTAAATACATCCCGACCTTCTCCATGAACTTTGTACTAAAACGTTTATGTCACCTCCATTAGCAAATTATATGACAATGAGAAATTATACACAAATTTGTAATTACTTCTTTGACATTTTTTAAATGCTCTCAACAATTCCCTAAATGCGATATATTATACAGCGGTTTTGACAAGTGATTATATTTGTGCGACTGTGCTTTTCGGCCGCACCATAAAAATCAACTTGTCTTTCATCGACATCATCATCAGTAGTAGAATCTTGTAGAAAATTTTCTGGTGTACCAATTTTCGGAGCTATTTAAAGAACGATATTTTCAACTTGTGCTAAATGGCCATTATTTAATGGAAATATTCACCAAAAATGATAACTACAGCATCAACTTTCTTAAATCTGGTCCTCTTTCACCCCTCTGTTCGTGGAATATCGATTGAATTATTGGGAAGGTCCTGCATTAAAAAGTAGTGATCAACAGGACCGGGACATTTGCATCTTCTGCACATAAAATTACCAACCATTAAAAGCACGTCCACCATAAAATTAAAATTTTATATTGTAGAAATATATTTTCACTGATTATGAATTTCAAGATCAAACTTCTTGAAAAGAAATTTCTAACCATAAATGCTCATTTAATAATTACTCAGCCGATCTTAAGATCGAGATGAGTATTGGAATCGGCGTTTTTCATTATTCTTCATTAAATTTTGCCGTTTTCGGAAAGTCCGTTCGGATTTCGGATTGCTTGTTTATTCAGAATAGTTAATGACAGACCCAAATGCTATGCTTAATGTAATACAAAAAGGCCACTTTCAATATTAATTCATTAAAATATTAACTTTTTTAAACTCTTGAAATTTTTTTAGAAGTTATTTTAGCTGTTTTATGTTGAATACTTTCCAATTCAAACTTTAACATTTTTGTTATCAAGTCTTTAAAATATGCGCATAGAGCTCGTGAAACGTTTTTGCTTTTGCTTTGAGGAAGTTGTAAAAGTAGCTTTAAAGAGTCTTTAAAGAAGAATTTTAAGACTTCTTTCCTGTCTTTATCAACTATTGCCATGGAAATATTTTCATGAAAACATTCCTTGTAGGCAATGTTTATGTTTAGTTGACTCTGGGAAAAGTTCTTGAAAAAGAAGATGAAGGATTGATAATAAACAAAACTGTGCTGTGCAAAAACTCAATATCACAACAGAAATGTATGTACATTACTGGTAAATACGTCTTATCAATAAATCCATGAAACATGCTCATTTCATTTAATAAATATTACACTGAAAGTTGAAGATATTGAAAAAAGTAAGCAAGTGAAATTGTCATTGAAAGCAAAAATTACTTCACTTGTGACTGCATTGACCCAAACTGTCTTCATTCCGATATAATAACTGAAAGTATAAACATCATGCGCAAGATTATGTTTAATAAAACTTGTTTTATGCCTCCAAAATGTCATAGTGAGTTGAAAAGTGGTTGAGATTAACATTAAGTTTAACAAATTAAAGAAGGGAGTAATTTGGTGAATTCCAGACTGTATCAAATTATTAGTCACTGTATAATGCTCGAACAAGTTACCACTGTGTGCGACTGATTAGTGTTAAATTCACATTGGAATTTTTTCTGCTGCAAACCACTCGATGCAGGTACAATGATTATGTTTGGGATATACTCAATGTCAGGAATGATAATTGGAATCAAACCAATATACATACACATACTTTGAAGATTTGGAGTGTAACATGCTAGGACAGAATATAACATGTTTGAAAAGAACATTGTAATACGGATCCTAACAAAGTTTTATTGCGTCATTTGTCTTTTCGTGCACGATTGCTTTTTCTATAAACTCCATGAAAAGATTCAAATGGTAATATGCAGTCAGTGGCTGATCTAGAGGGCAGGCGCAACTTGTGGAGAAGCGCATTAACATAATTTGTCACTTCGGATTATATCACCAATGGCATTGTTTGAATGTTTTTCTTTTATGTTTGAATTGCTAACACTCTCTTACACAAGTTGCGACTTACCTTAACGGGATTTTATTTTGCGTCGATTAACTTTATAAATCAACGCAAAACGTCAAAACATGATTCGGAAAAAAATCCACGCGAAATTATGATTTTATTTGGTCATTTTTGGACTCTGTGTACCTTTCGTATATTAACTATTTCCTTGTACTTATCAAGTACCCATTGGTTTTCCAATGTGGCAGGCATGGAAATGGTGATTTTCGCTGCTATTTCTGAGCTATGTTATAAAATACACGCATTGCATTTTGTTCACATTCGCAAAAATAAATCCAAACATTTTCCTTGAGAATATTTGACTCGCAAAAATTAATTCACCCAAAACGCTCTCAAACCGTGCCTCGCAAAAATAAGTCCACGCAAAAGTAAATCCCCTTAAGGTACTTCTTGATTCGCCACTGGAAGGTTTAGTAGAAATAGATTTTCATATTGCATGTTATGTTGATTGAAATTATATACAATATAATGTTTATATTTTCATGGAGTAAAATCTTTGAAATGCCCAAGTTTCTCCTGCTCCTACTAATCCAAGTTGTGAACAATTTCATGTAACGTTTACTTAAATATGTTTCGCATTTCTGGCAAAATTTGAAACGTTTGCACAAAGAGCAATTGGAAGATCCTGATGTTAAATCTGGCAGTCACTTTTGCAGATTTGACAAGGTCTTCAGTTTTTAAGCAAGTTTGACCTATTTTAACTCATTTGATTGTAATAGATTTAATAGTGTTGAAGTCAATACAATTGTGAAAGACTTCAATCCATATAATTTTACATAATTTATGTTAGATATATCTACAATTTATTTAGTCTTCCTCACTTCGTACTAGTCTCTTACTATAAGCGTCATCTCAAAGGGCTTGCCTGTAATGCAACATTGAGCACAATTTAATCGCAATTATAATTGTTATATCGGCTGAGTTACCGCCCTTTAGGGCTGTTTTATTTCTCTTCGGATCGTCCTTTTCTAAACATGCTTTCAAAATCAAAACGAGATTAATTTAATATTTTCATTATGATATAGAGACTTGGTTAGAAAAAAATTATGTATGAAAATGTTTCATCATTAACCGAAAGAAAATGCAAATAAAGCAAATCACTTCTCATTTGATATTTTCACCACAGTTTAATATTTTGAAGGTTATATTTTAAGAAGAAATGAACTATTCAAGAGTAGACGTGCTGAAAAATTAAGCCTAAAAGAGCCGTGTTTACTAACTTGGAATGGAGAAGAACAGTGATATTGAATGTTTATAATAAGTAAGTGCAACCTCGTTCAACCTGCTGCTGTTATGACTCCACATGTTGTTGTTTACCTTGAGTAATTAGTTGATAGTAGTCGACTGCGCAGAATCATTTCATGATTATGCTGTCTGCGAAATTCAAATCTGTTGTCCGTTAATGTGTGAATAAGGATGCTTTCTCAGAGAAATATATTATACGATATGTTCACCTGAAAAATCGTTATCATCAGAGTTTTAGTCAACCTTGTCAAATGTGTTTCAGTTACTGGAGGGTTTTCCGTATTAATGTAATGGTAACCAGGAGCGTACCGTGGGGATGACTTTTCAAACCAGGTGCTTTTTTAAGACTTTCTCCTTTTAATACAAATTAATTATACTTCTTTGAATTCTAAAACCAGTCACAAATAGAAAACCCATATTTGTGTTTACAACTCGACTAACTATGCTATATAACTTTAAAATTTCATACTCTTTTTATTCTCAAATTCGACCCTCCCGTTTATTTTTCAGGGTACACCCTGGTAACGATATGTCAGATGAATAAACTCTTTAAGAAGTGTATTAATGGAGAACTGGATTATGACGAGTAATTGCTTTGATCACAACTTTTAATGCCAACTCCTTTTCAATTCAAGTCATTTTTTATTCGTGTGGATAACTTTCTAAAACCATTTCCACCGCATTCTTCAGGCTTCCAGCTTTCCAACGAAGGGTCAACCCAAGCTTTTAGCTTTTCTTGAACTGGATAGTAAAGATTTTGTATGCCTGATTTAGTATAATTTTGGTCATAAATTTGAATGTAAATATCTGCAATTTTTGGCACAAGGACAGGGACATGTCACATAAAACTTGCAAGAACACAATGGTTTTGATGCTAAATTACTTAATGTAAGATTTTAAACTGTATTTCAATATTTATGAAATCCATATTATGTAACGCCACGCTCTTTGGCCTTAAAAAATTCAATGACAGGGATCCAGGAACGAGATTTGAACCAAAGTCGGAAAACGTATGTAGTACTTTTAAAGAGGCTGGTTTCGGAAAATATCTACTTTAAAAGGCGTTAGTCCAATAAAAATTGTCAAATAGATATTTCGCAGCCACACCAATGAGCAACAGTTACCTTATAGATCAAGACCTTGTAACTTGGACATAATTTTGTGTGTTATTTCACTTATCTTTCTTATTGCTATATACAATGTTAAATGATATGCATGCCACGCCCCATGAACGTCCATATTCCAATGGCCTGTCCCTACGACGAGGACCAAGGCTCTAATCCATGTCTCTATCTTGATTGTTGTCATACAACCAGACTCAAGCTGTGGTACAACAAAGTGCCTCTTCGTGGGATAAAAGTGCATGTCACAATTAAATGTTTGTGAAACAAATGCTTAATAGCCCAACCGATACGAAATACATTCTAATAAGACAAAGGCACCAACACTGAGACACACGATTAAACCTTACATGCATTTCCAGACCTGGATTCATTTAACATTTTGATTATTAAGTCCTAGGGCAACCATAGCAGTTTTAAGGTACATATATATGAAAAGCACATGTTAATAGCTTAAGCCCATTTTGCACCAGTGAGATGTCTCTTATCGCGTAATTTTTTACTCAGTGAGATGGAATTTAATTCATCAAGTGGGTTTTGTTAGATAGTATGCCAAAATAGATTACAGCAGTTGTTGCGTAAATGTGGAAATGAGTCAGATCACGTTTTCCGATCCAAATTCTTATATCCAGTATTTTGAAAATTATTACGCAATTTTTATAAGATTGATTATTTTCATACTGGATAAAAAAGCTACGCTTGATCTCCTTTGTCTTCAAGACAACTGAAGCCTACGTGAGGTAGGATTTATTTGTTCGACCCATGTTTTAGTTGTACTTCTTCTTTACCAACTGCTGTTACACGCATTCAGATTTTCACAACAGAACGAAATACAGTACACTCCCGATAACTGGAACCTCGAAGGGACCGAGAAAATAGTTCGAGTTATCGAATGTTCGAGTTATCGGGGCATTCAATAACTCGAAATTTTTCAGAAAAAAGAAAATAGTTCCAGTTATTAAAAGTTTTTTTTTTCAAGTCTATTCTAACAAGAAAGGTATACAGTACATTGCTATACATCACTGAAAAAAAGTTCTCATGTCACTCTGTTTCATTGTAGCGGTAACGTCTCTGTCAATTGAAATTTATTGAGAGTGCATTGAGCTTTTGTTGAATATCTTCACCGCATAAACTGAAGGGCATGTAGTCATGCAGCACTTGCAATACCTCCCGAATATCGCTAACTTTTGGGCAAACTGAATAAACCTTGGCGATGGCGAGGGTTTACAAGTTCCGTGCATTTTACAATTTACAAGAGAAAAAAAGTTTTTGCTAACTTTAGAAGAACAGTTTATATTATTGAAAGAAAAGTAGTCACTTTTCCGAGATTGTTTTCATTTTTCCTCTGAAGTTCGAGTTATCGGGGCAATTTCTGTCCAGGGGACAGGAAAAATGGTTCGACTTAACGAATGTTCGGGTTATCGGGCATTCCAGTTATCGAGTGATTTTTGTGATAAAGTATTAGTGAAGGTTCGAAGGGAATTCAAAAACAGTTCGAGTTACTGGAAGTTCGAGTTATCGGGGGTTCGAGTTATCGGGAGTGTACACGTGTAAAAGTTCTATCAGTCACCACCATAAACAACAAATGAAATTAGTATGTTTGGGTTTCGATTAATTTTTCAAATATAAAAATAGAAATTTGTAAAAGATTTCAATTGAAAATAACAAGAGGCCGTTAGGCCTTAAGGTCAGCGCAAAAGAAAACTAAGAACTTGACTATCCAATCATGGTTCACTTTTGAAATGGAAATAGCCTGAACTTCATTCCCAGGACATTTTGCAATTTCGATATACGGACAACGGTAAAGAAAGCCTGTCAAATACGCAATATGATTGGCCATTCCATTTTTAGCTAATTAGTGCAAATTACGCGGCAAATAAAGTTTTGAGGATAACAGTGAGTCGTGATGAATCAAACTGAAAGTGTTTAGTGAAATAAATGTTTCTCTTTATATAACTATTCCTCTGCATATATTATCACAATATTGCGCGTTGTGCTCAGTACTTTTATGTGTTAACTGTATAGCTCACATAACATATAAAAATGCACATTTCCTATCGAAATCAGACTGTCGACTATGTGGAGTTTCAGCCAACAAAAAAAATTTAAGTGTGCTTCACACTGGGAGCTAACGATGCCGAAAGAAGTGTGATGACAGAAAAGTAGAAGTTAAAGTAACGCTCAAATAAAAACTCATTCTATACTGATCCCCACCTTTTTCTTTATTTTAAGTAACGTTTTTCCTTTGTAATTTTTCTCCGTCTTCTACGTAGTAAAAGCATCAGTAAAATATTTTTCTGAACGGTAAAACTTGCACGTCTCTTCAAGTCATTTTAAAACATTTGGATTTTTTTCCTTAACACAGTGTGAACATTAAAAGTACCTGTAGCGCAAAATTAAAAATTCAGTTATCTCATCATGGGCTTATATCATCTTAGCACAGTGTGAACTACTCTTTAGTACGAACATTCTCGAAGTAGGAAAAGAAAAATTTCTGGCAACATTTTCCATGCAATAGGAGTCGTTATAAGCGAAAACGGGTGAAAACTTTGTGACAGCAACTTTGCTTCTGTGACAGTGTAAAGATTGTTTGAAGGAGCTTGGGATATGAACTCGCAGAAATTTTAACCCACAGATGTTCAACTTACTGACGCCAGGGTTTTCTTCGCCGTCCTTCATATATGAAAATGTCAAGAAGTCCTGGTGACGAGGTTGAAATAGACTTTAATATCTAACGTCAAGGTATACCGGATTTGTCAGCTTTTGGATGCGGCGTTCATTAGAGGGCGGCGTTTATTACAAAATGAAAAGTAAGATAGAAGCAAACTTAAACAACAATGTTTTCTTATCCTAAAAAAGTTTCCAAAAGGCTGTGCTAAATGTTTTACACAAAAGATATGTTCACAAAAATGTTAAAGAAGAGCAACACCACTGTCGCCGTTCTCTTCTATGACGCCGCTTTTCAAGATACAGCGTTTATTAGAGGGCGGCGTTCATTGCAAATGTTTGGCTAAGAGCGGCGTTTACCAGAGGGTGGCGTTTATAAAAGGAAATCGGTATACAATTACTTGTATGGAAATTTCATAATTGTTTTATCCGAATAATGAAAGTTGTTTAAATTACAAATAAAGTAATTATGACTATCTTTCAGCAAAAGCGAAACTGGAAAGACATATAGTGCTTTACTCGAGAGATCGAAAAATATACGTTTTTGAGTGAATCATTAAAATGTAGCGATGCTGATTCTGAATTCTGACATTACAGCCGAGCTGTTTTGGATGTAACAACTAGAAAATACTTTGTCATAAGAATTGCTTTATTCTTGTATTGCCAAGTTGTAGATCCAAACTAAAAGGATTGAGTTGAAAGTGTTTTTATTTTGCCAAAACATGTATTGGTTTAGTTTGTTAATGCTTTTATCGTTGCATGGAGTTATTGGAGGTAAGAACCATTATAATATCGTTTATCTTTGAAGTATCAACTTAACAAATATCCACATGCTGAGAGAATCGATGTCAATCGGTAACAGACTTCGATATAGTAAATAGGTCTATCTAAGTTTTTATATAACAACTTGAAATGGTTTTACTTGAAACTACAGGCGTTGTGAATTCAAAGTTGCAATTGTGCAATTTTTAAATATAAATTGATACTTGTGTTTACTTTGAGTCTCGTTAGCAGGAGTCGGAAAAATCATGTTTTGTTGTTCATGAATTTTTCCCTACAAAGTCATTACAAAGTTCACATCAACACTCGAATTAAGCGTGCAAAGTAACTTTTGATACAACAAAAGATGTTAAATCTGAGGTAACTGTTGACTTAACAGTTTTGGAAAACTCTCATAAGTAATTTCGTGTAACAGGCTTGCTGATTTTGCGAATCTTCCTAATTCGATCAACTTTTAAAGCAAAGCTTTCCTTAGTTACTGAGAAAAGAAATATTTTTGAGACTTTTAATATTGAAACGCAACTTGTTAAGATTTCTAAAAAGAAAGCCACAAAAAGAAATTGATCAAATTTGTAAAGTGGTAAACAATATCAAGTGTGCAAATTTTCAACAAAATTGAAAGAAATTAATTCAAAGTTTCACTTTCTCGATCAAACCACAAAAATGGATGTCATATTCGAAAATAATACTGTCAAGGAAACTTTTGTATTTGTCATTTGTATTTGCTTGGTTTTACACGTAAATATTCTTAAAAGATTTTTCTTCTAAGCAGAAGTTTTAATGCTTTCCATTTAAATTCTACACCAAAAAGTACAATTTAAAAGTTTCAGCGTCTCAACTCATTAATTATTCATGACTGCGTTGACTTTTTGATGTACAATTTAAATTTAAAGTTTTAAAACACCAGCTTAAAAGAAACATTTTTCAAGAATCTTTACGTGTAAACTCTCCTTAATGCTGCCATTTTTAGTTTCTGGAGTTGTGAGGTTATTATGTGTTTTATTTATAAGGCGAGCATTACATGCACGCAGTATAAAATACAGTTCTAGTGACTTGGATAAATTCCACAGTCCTCAAATAATTTTCATTCAGTTACATTTCCGTTTCGAGCTACAGAAACGTTAATATTTATCAAATGTTTAAATTTGTTAATTGTGAATCTGGTGATTATAAGGGAAGGAATATTTTACCAATTACAAAAATACATAGGTACTTCCTTTGCAAAACCAATGTTTCTCAAAACAAGCTATAAGCTGCAAAAGTGCATTCAATATCTTCAATTTTTTGGGAATTGAGGCAATAAAATATATGTGACGTGCGTATTATGGGTGATTCATGATGCAAAGAAATGCTGTGATGATTTCAAAACTTAAAGATGATGCTTTCCCATTTTGAGAAGATTTTTCAATTGAACGAAAGTTTTGTTGTTTTGTTGTTTCCTTACAGTAAATATTGCAAAGCGAAGTTTCATTTCTGCCTTGATTTTTAAGGCAGATAAAATAAGAATTGTATCCTTGACCACCTAGCTTCCCACCTGGGCAGCGGGTGCGGTTAATGAATTATTGTTAATGTTACATTATACTGTTTTCGTTTTGTTTGCTAACATTGCCATTTAAAACAAGAGTGAAGGAATGTCCATAGGTTGAGACAGCTTCTTTCAATATTTTACCATACGGTAAATTTAATGATTTCCTATTTTTTCCTAAGAACTTCATTACATAACGTTGTAACGTTTACGTTGAATCGTTTCACTGACAGAAAAATCGAACATGTCCATATCCTAAAAACAATAATTCAAAAGAATGTAAAGAGAAAATTCAATGAATATTTCGAATTTTTAAATACCGTAAAGACTTGATTAAGCGCCCCCTTGAAAAAAGCGGCCCTCCTAAAATGAAAAATATTTTATAAGTGACCCCTCCACAAAAAAGCTCCGCCCTCGAATAAGCGCCCCCTCTAAAGGTCGAAAAATTAAATAAGCAATTTAAAGACAAATGAAAACTACAGTAGGCATTTCAATTTCACGCCTCATTCTTGAATAGTAAACTTTAAGGAAACCAGATTGACTGGAGACATACACTGAATTTCATCTTCAGATTCGCAGAGTTCAACCATGGACGTATAAAAAGAGAAGGACTCACAACTAATTCTAAAGCCTTTCATTTCTATTATTAAAATCTATTCTGTCGGCATTTCTTTGATGTAATCCTCGCCTCGCATTTCACTGGATTTCGGTTCACATGGGCGGGTTTATACGACGTTTTAGGTTTAATCCGATGTGGAAAAACAAGGAATTGAGAGAAAATACGATTTGCAGATTCATCAGCAATATTCTTGAGTTTCACAGAACTTCTACTCAACCTTTTTCAAAAATGTCGGATTGGAATTAACATAAATTTCTCGGAGTTAGGAAGTATTTTGTGTATATAATTATATCCAAAGATTCGGTACTTTGAAAGACGCCTGGGTGATGCCTGAGAATATACAAAAAGAAGAATGCTTTTTTATTCAATTCTGAAAATTTCATGTTTGAGACTGTAAGAAGTCATGAGGAATCAGAGTTTGAAACCTGGCTTCAAAATAATCATAAAATCTTTAAATTCATTTCTGGTTGGTTATTACGATCATGGAAGCCAATGGAAACATATATTTTTAACAGCACTTGAGGGAGTTTCAAAACTACTTTTGTTAAAATTTCAATAAACCGAGGCGAGCTTGTTTGAATAGATTTATAAAAGTTGTAAGTCCTTCTCTTTTTATACGTCCATGGTTCAACGTTTTCTGTTTGTTCTAAACAGAAAAGAAGAAACAGACAACAGATTTTAGTATTAGTTCTTTTCAGTTTCAAAAAATTTTTTCTTTTGCGTGATCTTGGCGTGTGAAGCCATTGCCTTGACACCCAAACCGAACGCAACATTTTGGGAAAAGTATCTTGATAACCGTTACTGATAGCTGATGATTTATGGGGTCTTCAATATTGGCTATTTTGGGCAAAATATTTGAGAACGGGGGTTCTATAACGTCATTAAAGTTTTTTATCGGCGATATCTCCAAAACGGCTCGTCATATCTTATACATTTTCGTGTTCAGGATTTCGAGCTCTAAAAGACGGAAACAATGGAAATATGTTTGTTTTTCTTTTGAAAATTTTGTGTTTATTTTGTTTGTTTGTTTTAAGTCTATCATCACTTATTTCTCAAATAAACTAAAAGAACTCTGTGTTGGAAGAATGTCCATAATGTTCTATTCACTGTTGTATATCAGAAAGTGTGATGCAGAATTATATCTTCACATAATTCTGTAGATTAATAACAATTCCTTCTAATTGCACACAAATATTAAAGTCAAGCTAAACTCAGGAATATTTTGTAAAATGATATTTTGTAAATGCAGAAACTGATTTTTAAATTTTAAAAACGTTTCAAATAATACGTCAACCAAAAACTTCCCGATTTTTTGACTTACATAGTAAGGATTTCAACATAACACCCCGCCAATCGCGCACAAAAGTGGTAAAAATACTATCGTTTTTAAAAACGGGCTTTCTTTTCTTAAAACGTTCACTCTAATAACGTGCTATGTTATAGGAAGATAATTGAGGAAGAGTAAGTTTTAAGTTTAAAAACGATTGGTACGAAATGGAATCAAATTGCAGAACTTACTGGTGTTCCAGATATGAATCTAGGAAAATGTCGGAAAATATTTCAACAACGGATTTTAACTTACACTTATAAAGATAATATAAACTTTGATGCCATAGTAAGGAATATTCTCGATAATTCACATCATTCAGGAGAAAGTATTGTGTTGGATTCAAGACAACCTCGAATCCAGGCTTTCTTGCCTTTTCGATATGCACTGTCGTCCGTATTTCGAAAATGCAAGAAAGTTTGGGTTCAAGGCTGGTAATCGAGACATATACTCCGTACTCAGTCCCTTCCGAATGAGAACCTTTTTCTCCATCAGAAAATACATTTTTAAAGATTTTTAGGGGTTCATTTAATAATGTTGTCAAAAGAAACACCCAATTAAAAACAAAGACGAGTTATTTGAAAGATAGAACGTTTTTGAATAAACACGTCTTAAAAAGCAAAGCCCGTTTTAAAAAAGCAAAGCCCGTTTTTAAAAAGAATGTATGTTTTGAAAAAGAATGTATGTTTTGAAAAAGAAAGTATGTTTTGAAAAAGAATGTATGTTTTGAAAAAGAAAGTATGTTTTAAAAAAGAAAGTATGTTTTGAAAAAGAAAGTATGTTTTAAAAAAGAATGTATGTTTTGAAAAAGAAAGTATGTTTTAAAAAAGAAAGTATGCTTTGAAAAAGAAAGAATGTTTTGAAAAGGAAAACACGTTTAGAAACATTAGTACTTTTTCCCGATTTCTCGCGCGATACCCCGCCTTCCACAGATTTAGAGTTGAAGCTGGATAGTCAGACAGGGCGACCAAGATAAGAAGACTTTAATACAGGAGTATTTTGCCACCTTAGCCTAGATTATAGTTTTAAGTTTTTCCAACCAGTAAAATCAGTGTAGTGATCGCATTACATGAGTAAGCTTTTTATTTCGTTGCTTTTTTATGTATCTACTGGTAGTATGAATGAATTTTCTAAATCACTTGCCTCGTGTATAACTGATTGCATAATGAGAAGTTTTATCAAAATAGAATATTTGAAATTGAAAAATTAAAGAAATTTGATTAATTTGAGATATATACTTAACTCCTATTTTCAGATTCCACATCCGGATTTACCTTGCAATTAACTGCAAGAAATGCAACAAGCCTGACGTTTTCATGGAAACTAGATTTCAAGATTAAAAGTAAAGTCTTAAATTACACTATGGAATGTTCTCGAAAGTCTGGCAAAGAGATGCTGTTTTCAAAAGTGCCTGCTACTATCAATACAGGAACAGTCAATCACCTAGCGATACTGACAACTTACCAATGTCACGTGAGTCATGCTTTCTATTATATTTTGTAGTAATGTTAAGCATATTTTATACTCAGATTGAGTCCTTAATAGCAATAGAAATGGAAATGAAGAGACACAGCAGTTTCTTATCAAAGTTATAACGTAAGCGACGATCTTTTTTCAATAATCGTAAACTTTAAACAACACATTTGCTTCATTACTTCATACACAAATGTTTCATTACTTCATACACTGTCAATCATTTTTTGCAGCGCTGGTGTAGAGGTAAGTACCTTTGAGTGCGACCGCTTCGACCCGTGTTCGAGTCCCAGTCGTGTCGTATCTCAATACTCTACTCCGATGCCCTTTAAAAGCAGCGTAGCAGCTCTTTAGGAGCTATCGACTGACTTCACACTGGCCTTCAGGCAAGTTATAGCAATGCTATACGTAACTCTGGCGGAAAGTCAACTATTAGTTGCAAGTCGGCGGACAGAAGACCCAACCTTTACGGATGGAGGCCCAAGGACTGAAAAATCTCGGAATTCAAATATTTTGAGCATTATTTTATTGACATTAATATGTTTTTGCTCATTTATGAGCCTAATGCTACTTATAAAGATGATGCTGATGGAAAAAAATTGCGTAGTTCATCTTACTGGAAACGTATTTTAATTACACTACTAGGTTCAAGCTAAAATAATTGATGGCAGCGTGGTAAAAAGCTTGTTGGTGAAAGCTACAACTTTAGGAGGTATTAACTATTTTATCTATGTTCATTTGTTCATTTGTTCATTATTGCTATGATAACATGTTGATGTGAAGAATGAGAAAATATAAGGTAAAGATGAGTATCGTATTTATCCTGTTAAAAATTCGTATTGTTTTTAGATATCAACAGTTGCATGCTGCCACTGGGTTTTGAGAATGGCCTAATCAATATGCGACAAGTAAAAAGCTCCACTGAACACCCCTATTATCCCATTTCTGAAATTGGATTAAACAGTGACAAGCAATGGTGTTCAGAAGATCTCGACAGGCGTGTAAAAGTAACGATTGACTTTGACAGGCTGATGACAATAACTGGTTTGGCTTTACAAGGAAATGGTGGAAACACAAAATTCATTATATTACGGTATGCTTCGAAAGAAAATGAAATCATGGAACGGTTCATGGATCACAACCAGGAACAAAAGGTTGATGTTTTGCTTTGCATATGTAGTACTTTGCTGGTACTGATGTCACTAATATAAATACAATTCTTTTTCTTGGGGAGCAGGGTTTGAATTGATATTTTACAAACATAATAGACAAATAAAGGTGCTTCAATTCTAGATATTCAAATATCCTGGAAGTAAATTTACTCCTCGATACTGGTTCCAAGACGAATCTTTGACAGCGAGAAAACTGGAACTTTACTTTGGGAAAAGAAGTTTCAGGGAAGTTTGCATGAGGATTGAGTTTTATGGATGCTCTAAGAGTAAGTTGCAAACACATCTTATGGCAAGTCTCGACAATATTGCCGAATGTTTTAAAATACATCCTTTTGATGTTAAATATATAAAATTATAAAGAGGTTGAAGAATAATTACATTTATGTATTTATATAGTAAATTATGATATCTGCACACAATTACATTTATAAAACCGAAAGCAGAAGGTTCAATTCAATGTTTTTTTGTATGATCTTTTTCCTCATTCCTTTCATTAGCATGCCACTCTGAAGTCCAGACACCAACAGTAGTTTCTCCAACAAACAAGGAATTTCCTGGTTTACATTCACAATCGGCTTGGTGTGTGCTTACCTACAATACGGAAATCAAATTCAGTTTTCCTGGGAAAGATTTGACAGTAACAGGTCTGGTTGTAAAAAATATACAGAGCTACTCTGATATTGCTTTCTCGGTTTCATGTAACGGACAATCAGTTAGGAAGGCATATGGAAGTACAGTATGTTTACTTTTACTTTCCTTGAATATTTTTGATTTGAAGGCTGGGCTTATATGTCACGGCCATCATTGGAGCCAGTACAGTAACTGTTTTTATTGGCTGCTAAGCTAAGCGCAATGTTCTTCTAATAAAAGATGTCGATATTACAGTTAGCAATTAAGATATTTTGCCTAAGTCTAGTTTTGTTACATCGTTAGGTGAGAATTATTTTGTTCTATCTCCATTTTTTGAAAAAATGAGCTCCGATTGTTTTCAAGCCTTTCAGGATCATTTCGTTCTTTCTCCGTGAGCTTTTTCCAAAAATAAGCGCAAAATCTCCTTCAAACGACAGTCTGATATTGTTTTATGTCCTTATTCGTGATAACGCCTTAAAATTATTATGTTCTATCTCCAAAAGCCAAGCAAATACGGCTTGTTCTATGTACAGGTTGATACGAGGTAATTGATTTGCCCTGAAACCGCTGCTAGATAATCTTGTAAATAGTAGAGATTGTTTGTTTTTATTGTATTTTCAAAATGGCGAACGTGGAAGCGATTTAACAATCATAAGATGCTGATAAAGCCTTAAAAGTGCATTCATTTTCTGTGGTTTGAATATAATCACAAAAACATGTCATGCAAATATAAAAAGTCACATGAGAACATACAAAGGAAATTAATCAATTGACAACCTTCGCCCTAGAAAATTTAACGCAATCTTTAAATATGCAGTTTTAAAATATAAATTGCATAGATTGGTACCAAACTTATCTTTTTTCACTTTAATGTAATCTTACAAAAAGCAACATTAATAGGAGGCATATAGGCAAACATACTCTCAAGATCATCCTTTTTGGCCTTTGAAATCAATTTGCTAGCTTTCAAAACTTTTGGAAACGGGATTTATAGAGATTTTTGGGTAGACTTTCTGGTTTGTGGACTCTTGGTCAGTTTAGCCTGTTTAAAAGGGTCGGTAAATTTTTCTTTATAAAAGACATGATTTGGAGTGTTTTTGCGATGAACAACTGTTTCGATTGAAAAATACGGAACAGATTTATAATTAAGCAATGCAGCAACTTGAATGAAGTTCTTAATGCTGTCTGATTGCACTTGTATTACCATGAACGGATGTTTTTGATTTACATTTGGTAGCATTTGCACCAACCCAAGTGGAGAAGGCCCTGTCAATTTGACTATGAATATTATCAACTTCTTGAATGCTGGAACGACTAGGTTCACAAAACCTCTGTTCGATTATAACTATCTCTGTCGAAAAATAAACTCTTGAAGGGCAGAGCAGACTTATAACTGTTTCGATTTTGTGCGACGCACGAGTCAAACCAAAGCATAACTTTTTTAATGGCAGGATCATCCTTAGGAATTCTTTCCAACATTGACATTGTAGTACTGGCAATGTCATTCTCTCCCTCTTCCAGTAAAGCTCCAAAGCACACAATACCCTTACAATATATATATGTATGGTGATAGCTTTCTTTTGTATTAAAAGTTTCCTACTTCAGATTTTGGCAAATTTATAACATCTTCTAAGCCAATACAAACAACAGCTACCTTTTCATCTTTAATTTCACGAGCGTTTTTTCATTCAGCCCTGCTGTCATTTTTAGATGTAACGTGTCTGTTGTATTTTACTATCAGCTCATGCCAAAGACTTTTAAGGAAAATTTGTAGTCTTTTTAAATTCCAAATTAAGATTTTGGAGTGCCCAAGCAACTCCAAGTGATATACACAGAAGCAACATAAAGGAAAATTGATGTTTTTCGTACTGTATAAAACATTTTTTGTCAGTTAAAGCTGAATTTGCAAGAGCATGGAGTTATAACAAAATAATTTTGATAAATATCACTTGTTTTGCTACTATTTTGTTCTATCTCCAATTGCAAACTTTTTTTGGAGGAGAGTGGGTACTAGCAAATTTGAAATAATTTTTGGTCAGGGACTCCAAATACGATGTATTCAAAATGTACCAAGTATCTTTCCATAGAAAGGTTTCTTAAAGATTTTGTGTGGTTATGAAATTTAAAACTTAATTTTCTCAGTTTAAAGAAATTGGAGATAGTACAAAATAATTCTCACCTAACGACATGTTGAGATGTTTTCAGAGGCGAAGTCTTTTATCAGATGCACCATGATGTAAGACTCTTTATTGAGAGAAGCCGTTGCCGAAAACACATTCACTATTTTAAGAATATTTTGAAAAATCTTGATATTCTATAGATTTTCGAAAATTTGTCACGACTCCATTAGGGACAAAATGTTTACACGCTAAAATGTTACGAAATTCAGTTATGAAATTAATAAGAACAATATATGCAGTTCCAAAAAGCGTTTTTTTTAGAAAATTCTTTACAATGCTTTTAAAAGTTATGATTAAAATTTAGCAATTCATTCAAAGGAATATACATAATGGTACTTTGGCAATTCATTGGTTTAAAGAGCAAGCAATATGTAAAAACATTTCCATACGTTCTATAAATCGAAACATCTGTATGAGGTTGACTTTTATTGGCTGCAATACAGGTATGTATTTAAACAACCTTTAACATAACAAATTAAGAACTGATTTCAGGATTTTCGTTTCTATTAAACATGCAGATCGAAAAAGCTAAAGAAATAACTGTTTCTCTTTTGTAAATGAGCACAAAAAATTATCCAGTGTAAGATTAAGAATTAAGTAAATGTGTTTCAATTTTTCACACCATCATGGGTTCTGTACTATTTTTTATCCCCCCTCACTTAATAATGCGTTGTTGCTTAATCTTCATATTGATATGAAAGTTTTCAAGATAAAGTTCCAATAATTTTCAGGTTGTTTTGAAAAGCTTGGTATTGAAAATGGAGGTTCCGACATTCAGTTAAGTGGGTCTAAATCGCTAACAGTTTCTGAAATAGCTGCAGAAGGACGACTGAATAATATGATGACATCCTGGGTGAGCTCAAGTATGTGAATCTGAATAATTAGACCGTATATAGGTTAAAAAAAATAACAAAATCTGTGCTTTTAAGAATAATTCATATCCTCTTAAAAGCTGTCAATGCACCGTATTTTTTACCCACTTCCTGATTTTCCTCTGTAAAAAGATCTGCAAAAACATCTGAAGACATCAATTTTATCTTTCAATGCAATAAACTTCTCAACTTTTATAATTCTCAAGCAAATTGTTGAGCAGTTCAAATTAAATCTGCACGATTTATTTTGACATATAGTGCAGAACGTATTACTTGCATACAGTCATAGCAAATGACGTTCAAAGATCTCAACTAAGTAGAAGTTAAATGAAAAACGGAGTAATATAATGTAGTTTGTTCTCAATATCTTTTCCTTTCTTGCAAATTCAATTCAGAAACAGTCACTTCAAAAGTAATATTATTAAATTTAGGCAAATGCAAAAAGGGAAAATTTCAATTTTTGCTTGCACAGACTATTACTGTTAATTTTAATCATTAGGTCTTAAAGATAGCTGGCTACAAGTTTGTTTCAATTCTGTTCATCTCATAACTGCAGTTGCTATACAAGGGCAAGGGAAAGGCGGTGATGGCATGGTTACAAACTTGAAATACGTTATGGCTACTCAAACGACAGTGTCAATCAGGAATATCTTCTTGCTGATACTAAATATGTAAGTACATACTAGTTTATAGATACTTTGAAATCACGAGAAAATGTAGATCAACATTGGTATTGAAAGTTTATATTGTATATTGTTAATCGGTCATGTTATTTACGAAGCACTATTTGGGTTTTCAAGAGTTTCTATTGGTCGAGAACTTTGAAGACTGGCTGGACCGTAGCCGGAAAAGCCAGTTGTTAGAGAAACTATTAATATAACAATGGTAGCTTAAAATGCTAACATAAACAGTGCAAAGGCCGAAGTAATACGTAGCCTTATTAACTTATTATCTTATTAAGTGTGTGGTTTCATAATCGTAAAGTGAAGTCATTGCATTGACTTTGTTGTTCGATTAATTTTTCGACATGAAACATTTTGGAATGTGCCATAATGTTTCACATAATCATCATAAAAAATAGTTTATAAAACATCCAAATAAAAAGTTTTGATTATGCTAGTTTTCCGGTTAACAAAAATGCACGCTCGGTCCGGACTTAGAACTCGGGCTACATTTCGCAATAAAGCCCTTACTATTCGTTTATTATTGCATTAGTGTAGTGTAGATACACAAAGTATGGAGGAAACTTTTATTCTCTTTATTTACAAGCTGTGTAGCTGTACAATATAAAATATTTCTGAATTTCCATATTTAAACATAGTTATTTTATGGTGCTCGCACAAGATACGGAACAAGTGTTAGCAATTTTCCATATGAGCTTTACGCAAGATGTATCAGAATGCAAGGCATGGTTTGTTCAATACGTTGTGCTGCTCGGATTGAAATGCTTGGCTGCAGAAATGGTAAGTTGAAAATAGAGGTAGAAACTGTACGATTTGTACTTTCTCCTAAAGTACTACAAAGTATTGTTCAAGGTTTATCATTGGAATAAGTACACTATAATCAGTGCTAAATGGAGATATCAGTTTTTTAACTTTCTTTGTAGTAACTCTTCCCACACTGAATATTACAAGAGCAGAGAAAGCACTTCATTGTGTTGTAAATAATGCTCATCCAAAATTATCTTGGAGAGTGAATGGACAGGATATTGATAACAACCTATACGCCATAACTACTACAAGTGACTGCAATGTGAATGGATATGTCAAATCAACATTGACGTTTAAAAATGATATCAACAATACCATCCTAGACCTCAGGAACTGTGAAGATGTTCTAGCCAGAAATATTTTGTTATGTTCTGCAAAATATTTTTGCAATGCTGTTTATGGAGATCAATCCAAAGAAAAAGAATTTCTCGTTACAATTGAGCATAAAGGTAATGGAATTGATGTTGAGTTATGGCAATAACAAACACCTTATAAGTAGAGATAATTATTTTCTTTACTTTCTGCTCTTGCTTTGGAAATTCTTAACTTTTATGATTTTCCCTTAAACTTTATGATTCTGATATTTTCTAGAGGAAGCGGCGTGTGTTAAAAACATTTCCATAACTTCATCAAACACATCGACATATATAAACTGGACAACCTATCCAACCAGACGAATTGTGCCATTATTATTTGATCTATTACTTGAAAGAAATGGATCCATTATATACAATATCAGCAATTTAAATGAAACAAATTTGTTTATTGAGACATTAACTCCATTCACTGAATACTATGTTAAGATAACAAGTCGGAATAAATATTCTATCTGTCTGACTGCAAATGAAACATTTTCTACAAAACAGGGAGGTAATGCTTGTGTTGTTTTTATCTGAAAGCATTGTAAAAATACAATGATCAATCAAATCAAACATACTTTGTATGAATGAAATTGGAAATGTTCACATAAGTACTTTTATTATTTTAATAGTCACTTGGTTACAGTATTGCATCATCTGTGTCATAATGTATTTGTTATTTCGTTGAGTTTATATTGCGTCTAAAGCAACCTGAATGCAGATGTATAATTATTTAAATCTGATTTTAAGTTATGAATGAAATGTTGTGTTTGTACTATAGTTCCATCAACCTGTCAAGATTTAAGTTTGGAGGTAAAATCAAAGGAAGAAATTACTGTTACCTGGAATCTACCTTTTCCAGCAAATGGCGTAATCAGCAAATACGAGATAGAATACATGATCAATGGAACTGCAAACAGCTCCCTGGTGGCTATAAAAAATTCCACTGAAGCTGGAAATAATGCAACCTTACCCAATCTAAGGAATTATGAATATTACAAAGTGCGAGTAAGGAATTTGTTTAAGTGTTGTTCAATTCTATTGTATCTGTCCTTGTCTTTATGCCATAAATTCCGCTATGTTCATTTACTTACACATTTTTTTATATAAGAAACATTTATATAAGAAACAAAAGGCTGAAATCTGGCAAAAATAAAAAAACATTGCAGGCTGAACTCCTGATGAAGATATCTTCAACGACAACGAGAATATTGAACATCAGTGAATAAATCAAAAACGTTTCCATCAAATTTGTCTTTGTATATTCCACTACCATGTCATCTTTTTGGTCAGTCTCTGTGACAATAAACTCATCATCAGGTTGTATGTCATTAACGTTTTTCAAGAACTCAACGTCTTTGCCAAGGCTTTGTTTTTAAACATTTCAGGCTGAAGATATGAAAATATTAAGAAACATTTAGACTGAACTCAAATTGTGTGTTTCTTCTATATAAAAAAACGTGTAAGTTTGCTTGTGGTTGTTGTTAATTTGTTGTTTACATTAAAGACAACTTATATAGATAACCAAAATGTGTTTTACTAAGCTCCTATTTTACCTAAACTTTCGTTTATTAATTAAAGGTAGTGTCCGCTAAAAAATTAAAATTTTATATTGTTGAAATATATTTTCACTGATTATGAATTTGTAGATCAAATTTTTTCAAAAGACTTTATAACCACGATAATGTTCGTTTTATAATTCTCCTTCGGCACACGATCGTCTTCTTCGATCGCCATATTGTAAACATGCTTTCAAATTCAAAACGATATTAATCTAATATGTCCATTGTGACGTAGAGACTTGGTTAGAAAAATATCTGTATGGAAATATTTTATCAAAGCAAAAGAAAGAGAAAAAGCAATAGAGAAAAAGTAGAACACTTTTCATCTGTACCCCCCGTTTACTTTTTTTAAAAGATTAAATGAACTATTCATGTGTGTACGTGTTGAAAAATTAAGCCGATAAGAGCCGTTTTTCACCAACCTGAAATCATGAAGAAGAGTAATGATAAATTTTTATGATAAATAAATGCAACATCGTTCAACCTGGGCTTTTAGGACTTCACTTCTCTTGCGAAACATTTTGTTTTGTTTCTCGTAACTAGTTGAGATTAGTCAAATCCGCTGATTCATTCCATGATTTTTTTCTTTTGCGAAATTATTTTCGTTCATGATTTCTTGGTGTGCTGCATACGGATGTAAGAACAACAGCAAAACCAATTATGACAAAAGTTTCTTTTCTCTTCCTAATGATCACACTGTACGAGAAGCGTGGATCAAAGCAATAAATCGCACAGCTCTTCCAAAAAAGGTCTTCTTGTGCTCAGATCATTTTGAAGAGAGTGATTTTGATAGGAGTAGGCAAATGCAAAGGGAAACGGTGAACAAGGGCAGTCACGTAAAACTGCACTTAAAAAAGAGGCTATACCATTGAAATTTACGTATAAGGAAATGCCAAGTTAACAATCATCGTCGAATGTTACAGCAATGAAGAAAAAAAGAGAAGATGTAAAAAATTGATTCCGATTTTAAATCATCGTCTAGCGTGTTTAAACCACTTCTATCCATAGGCGGATGTATCCGCCTCTGTATGACATTTTGTTTGACTTTTGTTTGACTTTTGTTTGACAAATGCACCCGATGAAAGAACGTCACGTGACAAAATCATTGATAAATCATTACGATATAAACCAACCTCGAACACAGGGTCTCTTGCCTTAAGAGATCCTGGGTTCGAGATTGGATATAAACGAATCAAATTGTAAATAATTCTATTTTTATATTTCACAGTTTTCTCAAAAGTTTTACTATTACGTGTTAGTCAACATAAAAGTCATTTCAGAGACATCGACGTCATCACAATAACCGGTATGCAAGCTATTGTCACTCGGAAACTCTTCCCGAATTCGTGAGACAACACATGATGGTATCACTCTTCTCACTCCCTTCCCTAAGCGTGCGTGAATAAACCAACAAAACTGCCGATATGCTGCATAACGGTAGGATCTAAAACCGGGAGAAGATTTTAAATAAATTGAAAATGTTTACTTTCACTTTCTTTATGTGATTATACAATGCACAAACTTGTTGGTAACTTCATTTCGTTTCGCCAGACATCATGCAATGTTACTAAAGCTGTCCAAAGACAACTTTAGGAGTTGAAGCCTTCGTGATCGATAACACAATTCTTGTCTTATATTGAAATATAAATTATTGTTATGATAATAAAAATTATTAAAAAATTATTATCATCACGTTTCTTATATAATTTCATTAATTCTGGATATATACTTACCTTGTAAATGGACGTATTTTATCTCGTCGATTTCATGGCAACACGTGCACTCCTTGTATGTTGTCTTACAATTCCCGCAGAGACCAATTTTCTCGGGCTTGAGAAGAGTGCCCTAACGTGAAATCACCAGATTCCTCGTCATAATCGTCATAAATAGCTCACTTATCAATTGCGGTGATTTTTCAGGCTCATACTGAAAACTTATCACTTCCCATGATTTATTAGCAGAAGACATTAATTTAATAAATTGAAAAATAGGTCACCTTTAGCTTTCTATTCATAAGATAGTTTTTTATAAAAGCGAACTTTTTTTAACGCAAAATTGCGATAAAACAAACGAAGAAAGCCAGGGGGATATCTATGTGTTTTCACCAAGTTTAAATTTTCTAACCAAGTCTCTACGTCATACGCATAATTCTGCATATCAATTAGTTTACCCAGTCTTTTTTGCGCTACAGATGTTCAACAAGATGAACGTTGTGTTTTGTAAAAAGCTTTTTAAAAAATTGTGTTATAGAGAACATAAAGAAAATTAAAAATTTTTTAAATATATTTTCGATAATAACTTTTAAGAATCTTTAATTCTTGAAATTTTGATTTTTTAGTGGACACTACCTTTAATAATATTAAAATAGATACTAACATAAAAACAGTTTTTCTATTCAATAGAAAGAACATTAAATTTCTGTAATAAGCCCCACTTTCAGTTAAAAACTTAAAAACTGAAAGATTCACAGAATATGTTCCAAAGACCTTAGCCCTTCTCGGTAACTGCGAAGTCTTATTACATATAGCAAGTTTGTGTTCTAAAGTTCTTTTTATTCTTTGAATCGTAAACTATATTATCAAACAATATAGTAAATGTACCGTTTTTAAATGTTTTTTGAATGTTAAATTTACTCTTTAACGGCATAAAGACATTTTATGCTACAGGTCAGAGCTTATTCAAACGACAATCTCCTTGTTGGTCCATGGACTGAATGGGAGATTGAACAAACTTTACAAGGCAGTAAGATATTTTTACTAATGACAATTGGTAGTAAAATGATTTTGCTGGTATCTGAGAAAGGATTTCTAATTTCATTGCAGTACCAAGTGCTCCACGACATGTTCAAGGTAATCCATTAACATCAACATCAGTAAGCATCCGGTGGCAACAACCTTCCGAAACCAATGGAGTGGTCCAAACGTATACGGTACAAGATTTTCATTATCATAACAAAAAATGCTCAATCACATGTCTGTGCGTATCTTACAAATTTTAATATCATAGATTTCCACTATTGGCACTAAAGATTACTTCAAAGACTTTAAACATCATCAACAAAAAGTAACAAGTGATTCATTCTTTATTTTGAACAATTTGTATCCTGGTACCCATTATTACATCTACATAAACGCCACAACAGGTGGTGGAACGGGACCACAATCTGACGTCATCGAGGTCAATACTACTTATGATAGTAAGATTTATTTTTAGATGGTTGCATATTTTACTTTCAAGTAACTATGCTGCTGTCACAGTTTAATTAACAATAATCCTTTTAGAACCATTTGCTGCAAAAGTAATTGCCAACAGATCAACTATAGATATTGAAATCATGTTTTGGGGTGTCAAGCCATACACTGGCCCAATAAGGTTTGTCATGTTTGTGATTAACGATTTGAATAATTGAGGAGTCTAATGATATTTAAGCTTACTTTTCCATTTAATATTTCATATCTCATTACGTAAATTCAAATTCACAGATACGATCTTCAACAGTTTTTGTGTTTTGAGATATCAAAGATATCAAAGTTTTCGTATTACTAAAATTGAGATTGAGATTGAAGATTGAATGTTTCATGTTTATATTTTAAAACTGATATGTTGTGGTATTGATTGGTCTTTCGGCAGTTAATTGGAAACAATGTTTGCAAATGTCTTCTTTACAATAGATCAAATAGATCTTTGCTATAACAAAAATTGATTGATGACTTCTTCGCTAAATTTTGAATTTCTTGCTATAGTTATTATCTTCTGAATATTGGAAATTAATCTTCTGGTTGTCCCAGCAAGATTTCAAATTCTTTCACTGCTCTTAAAATTGACAAAAAAGACTTATCTAGTTCTGGAAGAAGCGTGAAAATACAGAAAGGAAATGAAAAAGTTATTTTTTTCGGACAGAAAATAACCTTGGATCTTATTGGAGATTTTATATTTTGTTGGCAAGCTGTGATAATCAATTATGATGTAAGTATGTCTAATTCAGTCAACAGTATGTTAACTCCATCATTGACCCAGTTACAATTGCAACTAATCATCTCATTACGAACCATATCCATTACTTCAAAATATGTAAATTGCAACTTAACAGAGACGATCTTTTGACGAGTTTTTGTTTATAGAAATTTGTAAACACACATTGCCACAGCGAAAATAATAATCTTGTATTATCAATCGTGGATTTGCTTAAGTTTGCTAATACATCTAATTGCCTAGAGTAATCATGTTGCTCATATATAATTCTGAGAGCATTACTTATGGAAATCGTTTGATTGGCATCACACTAACATTTAACCTGTGATATACTTGACATTTTTTATCATTGCAATATTTTATTTAGGGAACAAAAATAAATGGATTTCTCTCGAAGGAAATAATTGGTAACTTTCTTATTGTTGTCATCAGTTTTATCGCCAACAGAATGTTTTTCTAAGCCTTTTTTGTGCCAAAGATTAATATAAACTCACTTTTTATAATATTTTGCGCTTTGAAAACAAACAAACTTGTTTATAGTTTTTCCAAGAGTTACTTTTGGCGCATGACACATTAAAGTAAAAGTGATCATTACTTTGCCATTATATGATGGAATTAACAGTGATCATAACGTATCAAAGTTAAATATAAAAAAAACAGGGGACTTTCTACTAATTTCTTTTAGAAAGGCGAGATTTACCAGCAATTGATCTAAAGTCTGTTAAAGCTACATCTTCGACAGTCTCCATTGTTTTATCGAAAGGACCAAGAGAAACAAGGTAAGAATATCTGAGAAAATTCCAAGTGCTACATGATTGAAAATTAATATCACACACAATAAGAACAAACTGTTTTAATGCAACATATGAAATGACAGTTTAACCCTTTAATGACTGTTCATAAAATAAGAGAAGGAAGTGTAAGACAGTGATATAATTTGAAAGTTTTTGGAAAAACTTGTCGTTATTATATGTTCTTTGAAGATTATCAACACGAGCGAAAGCTGTTTTCAAACCCAATAGTAAACTGTCCTGAAAAGAAATTCATTGCAATAAAAAACCCTTACTTCTTATTTAATCCATCTTTAGGTATTATCAAATCATTGTTTATGAAGGCATCGTAACAAGTTTGAGGCCTCAACCATCTGCATTCAAAGCGTATTCCAAAGAAAGGAAAGGGCAACCTTACATCGCAGCAGAAATATCTGCATCCAACCTTGATGAATATTTCATGATTGGAGATGGAAATTGGTATTCAAAAAGTGATTCGCCGACAAAGAAGTTCTTGAATCCAAAACTAAAAGCAGGCACACACTACTCTTTTCTCCAGATTGGATATTTACACGAAGTATGTTTGCTTTCACAAGCAGGTTTATTCTTCACAAAGAAATTTGTATATTCGAAATTAAAAATCTTTCTTTTAAGCAATACTTTGTTACCACCCCATGGTTATCAGGTGTTCAAACTGAAGGTATTGCACATTGAATCTATCACTTTTTCGTATGAGCTTCTTTAGAAACTACGTAATTGATTGCCATGTTTTATCTTAAAGTACCTTTCACTGAAAACATCAGAAAGAGACAAGGAAATGATGTGACAATGACATGGTATGGTATTAACGTCACCATTGAATGTTGGTATGAAGATCTCCTGATTGCAATTGGAGAACCTAATTACTTCGCCTGCGTTCAAGTTGATCAATTTAAAAACCGGATCACATGTTCATATCAAAATAATGACTATATCATTCACGTTACTGGCCTTGGAAGTAAAGACACTGGTTTCTACCAATGCGAAACAACTGATCAAAACAGTACAAAATATACTAAAAGGATATCTTTAATTGTTACAGGTAATTGTTTTCGATTTGGGACACTATTAACTAGGATCTAAAATCTCAACAATAATACGACTGCTTATTTTCATTTACCTTTTACTTGGTAAGTGAGTTATACTTTAGGTTCAAACATAGTTTCAAATATTACATCCAATGTCTAAATAACTATATTGAATATTACATACTATATTAAACAACACGATGAATTTTCGTGAGTACGTTACTGCCCCCCGAATCACCCCCCTCCCTCCGATCACCCCATCCCCCCCCCCCCCCACCCCCCTTTAATATTTTTTTACATTCTGATATACACAACAAACGTAATTTTAGGCTCTTTATTCTGACCTTGCATCGAGAATATGTATTTAATACAAAATTATGAATAAAGGCCAATATTTACTGAAATGGACCTCTTCCCGATCTAAATACTTCGACAACAATAAGTTTGAGCCTGAAGTTTTAAGTTTAAATCTACGTTTAAGATAACTTCATAAACAGACTCGTTATCCCGAAATCGAAAAATGAAGCAGGTCGACGTTCCTTCAACATACAAGGATCATTAGTGTTCAAGTTTTTACCGGCATATATGAGAAACGAGAATTCGATTCTCAGGTTTAAACGCTCAATAAAAGGTCTTACATTTTAATAGTATCTACAGGGTATCTACGCTATTTTAGTCTGTCTAATCTCTATCGTTTTAACAAACCCTTGATGTCTATTGATCTCAATTCGATTTAGTTTCTTTTTTCTTTAATTCCTAATGTCTAGTTCTACTCCAAAATTTCCTTTTACCTAACAGAATTTAGCAGTGGTTTAATAGATTTTACTTTATATATTTTACTTTTATATATTTTATGTTTTATAACAGGTGCTTTATTGATAACAGATTTTATCTGAAAAAGTCAACCTGTATAAATATGCCAAATAATAATTAATAATAATACTGACTTATTTTCCAGTTAAACTGTGTTCTATGGTTTTCTTCTTAGACATACCAGCTTCATACAGTATTGCAGGTAATTACATCTGCCTTAGATGAAAGAAAAGTTTGAAGAATCCTCCACAATTCTAAATCAGTTCATCTAACTTTTCATTAGATTCAAAAGCAATTGAAGTTATGCTATTTTTTGATGATGTGCACGTAAACGGAAAGCCTACATCTTCCGAGAACTTTGATGTATATAAAGACTTATTTGTGGAAAGAGCAAATGAAAGAGTAAGGGTTATAGCTAGCACAATTAACAGTAACAGCGGAGCCGTAGTATGGTGGTTATCATTCTCGTATTTCATGCGGAAGATCGGGGTTCAATTCCCCTTGACGGCGATTCACCATGCGCGAGTGAATGAACCATAGCGCCGGGTTGACCCATGCCATGTGAGGGATGTTGGGTAAATGATAAATCGGGTGTTGCAGGAGGTAATCCAGAAGAGCACAGGCCCTTGATTGGGTTTGTGTCAAACACTTTGGAGCCTCCAACCTAAGCCGTAACCCCTCCTGGAAAGCAGATGCAATAGCAACTGAGCGAGGCTTGCCACGTAAAACAATAACAAATAAATAAATAAAAAATAAAATAAAAAAATAACAGTTCGGAAAAAATAGCACAATTTTAAGGAAATTTAAATCGTCACATACATACTTACTTATCCTTATTCTTGTATATTGTCATCAAATTATTAACCGTTTCCAACATATCCTTAAAATTCAACGTCGTTTTTTATTGAACTCTGAATGTTGACTATTGTATCGCAAGCCTTCGTAGTTGGTGTGACAAGCGTGTATTATGTAAGTTCTAACAAAATATTAAACGCTGTATTTAGTCAATTCTTTTAAAAAAGATACTAAAATAATATCTTTAGTAACTGGCTGAGTAATAAAACATGAATGAGATTATTTGGTATGTATTGCCTAGGTGGAAATTGTTAGGCTGCACTTTTCATGGGAATTGTATAGTGTTCTGAACGAGCTCTAAATTTAGTTCTAAACCGCCAATTTGGACGTTAGTCCAACATTGTTTGTAGCCTGTATTTGCATTGGCTGTTCCGTAAAAATAGTTTTCTGCTACTTCTTTCATAAGCAAAAGTGAAAATCTCCCTGTGAAAGTAACATAGATTTTAAAGTTTAACTACCATTTATTTCTGTAGCTATATCAAATTTTTGTAATGATGAAAGTCGCCAATGCCGATGTACGACGTGAATCAATGAAAATGTAGGTCTTAAAAATGGCAGCCCTAACATTAATTTAAGAGGTAATAGATAAGAAATTTATGTTTAATTTCATTTCAGGCAAAATACTTCACTTCAAGTGATGGTGACTTTTACCGGAAATGATATGTTCGCAGAATATATCTTACAGAATCTTAAAATTGTTCTTGCATCGAACAACAATAAATTATTTGAGGCAAATCAGTTCTTTCAAGCTACAGCGATTCCTTCGAATTTAAAAGTTCAAGGTAAAATTTGATTAACGACTGGTGCAAGTGCGGCTATTGACTATGACATTTGTAAACGCATTTTGATATTTGAAAATAGATTTCGATGAGTGTTCCAGTGGTCGCTCCTATTGTCACGAAAACGCAAATTGCCTTAATTTGCCTGATTGGCTTTCATTTGCTTGTGGTTGCAATAAAGGTTATAAAGGAAATGGATTCTATTGTGAACGTAAGCTATTCAGAGTTCCTACAGGCCATTGCATTTTTATAAAATGTAGATGTATTTGTATTTTATTGTAACGGAAAATTAATAGCATCAATAACTTTATTTTCATTTTGCAGATGATGAAGACAGCAACCTCGTCACTATTGTGGTGGCAGTGAGCGTTCCCGTTGTTATCTTTATAATTTTAATTATGTCTATTACAATCTATTGTAAAAGAAAGGCTGGGAATGTTTTGAACAATCCAACCCAACAGGTATACAGCGATGTATCATATTATGCATCAACCTCCTTTTCAAAACCTGATGCGTCAACTGAAGGCGAATACGAAAATGGTGCATTTGAAATCGAGTTGAAACCTCACTATGCCAGGGTAGCTTACACAGAAGCTGACGTGTATACTTCATTGAATCACGGAACAGCAAAAGATTAACAACTAATAAAACAATGAGCATGAAAACAATCATTTTAGTGCTTTTAAGTACTTTAAAGTAGTTTCGTATGCTTAAAGACGGTATTCCATATTGGTAAACTTCTGAATATTTTGTTATTGAACTCGTTCCAAGTCCCGCAAGTCGGTAGAAGTTAAATTAGAGTGAGTAGGATAACGGAATGGAATGTTTGATCTGGTATATGATTCGATTATCGTTTGTTACATATTAAACTTTATCTCTTTGAAAATGGATTTTGATTCCCCAAACACCCTTTTACAACTTCAGCAAAAATTTCCTATTCAAAAAAGGAACAGGCAAATGCTGCGAATGGTTGTTTCTCCAATTATTCTTTTTTACTTTTTCAGAATAAGATGGAACGATTTCAACCAAAACGAGAAAAAAAAATGTTTTCTTTTCGGTTCTTGTCCGGCGAAATTTTTTTCTAAAATATCTAGACTTAAAAAAACATGGGGAATTCATGCAAAAATGGGGTAAGTTATAAACTGCCTTCACATTTGCGTAATTAGAAGTAGTTTACTGTAGCAATTGACCATTAATTTACTTAGGGAGATTACTGAAGTTTGGTGAAGATTTGTAAATGACAAAATCTTCACCAAACTTCAGTAGTCTCCCTCATGTCAGCAGCTGTTATTTACTGGAAATTAAGGAGTCTCCTTTTTACATTACGAGAACAATCCCGATTTTGATTGGATTGTACGTTCCGCTCCACTGTATCTTTGTAATTAGATTATGTTAAGCCTTGCTCAAAATACACCTCTATCTACTGCCTACTTTTGCACGAATGCTGCTTTGAGAATATTTTGTATGCTTTAGTTCCTTTTGCTCGCAAACATAATTTATAATACCATTGTAATTATATGTAATAACACAAATTTGGTGTTCAGGGTTCACCGTAAATAGCTTGAAATGTGAGCCATTATTACACAGTTCACAAATAGTATATTTGGCAATCAAAACAAATTAATATCGTGAATATCTATTGTTGCTATGACTATCCAATCATGGTTCACTTTTGAATTGAAATAGCTTCAACTTCATTCCCAGGACATTTTGTAATTTCGATATACGGACAACGGTGAAAAAAGCCGGTAGAATACGCAATATAATTGGCCATTTCGTTTTAACTAATTAGTGCAAATTATGCGGCAAGTCAAGTTTCGAGGATAACAGTGAAAATGTTCAGTTAAAATAAATGTTTCACTTTATAAAACTATTCCTTTGCATATATTACCACGTTATTGCGCATTATGTTAAATATTTTTATGAGCTATACAAGCTCACATAACACATAATAATGCACATTTCGTATCGAAATCAGATTGTCAACTACGTTATCGGTACAAAAAAAGGAGGCAAAAATGTTAGTGGGCAACAATTTTTGAGTTTAGTCACTTTTTGCCGACCAATTTCCAAGACAAAAAATGTCGAAAAAAGTTTGGATAATTTCAAAGTTTTTTTAAGAAATCAACTATAAAACCAAAAAGAAAGATTAGGTAAATTAGGTTAGTTAGTCAATTTCAATAACAGTTTTTCTCTTCATTTGTGTATTTTCGTTGTTTTGTTCTTCTTGACCTTTCTTTTTGTTCTTGTTCAGTTTGTGTTTGTCCTGGCGGCACTTGTTCTTCTATTACATTTTCATACTACCGCATAAAAGCACCTGATAAGAATTGGCAACATAGAGAAGAAAAATCGGCAAAAAGTAGTTTGGCAAGTCGTTTTTTTGGGGAAAAAATCGGCAAAAAAATTAAGTCAGTAAATAAAAAGTCGGCAAAAAGGTTTGGTGGGTGAAAAAAAGTCGGCAAAAATTTTAATCACCTAGCCAAAATTTAGTCGACTTTTCTGTACCGATAAGGTATGTGGAGTTTCTGTCTACAAAAATCATTTAAGTGTGGTTCGCACTGAGAGCTAACGATGGGGAAAGAAGTGTGATGGCAGAAGAGTAGAGGTTAAAGCAACACACAAATAAAATCACATTCTATACTCATCCCCAAATCTTTCCTCATTTTCAGTCACCTTTTCCCTTTGTAAGTTTTCGCCGTCTTGTATGTAGTAAAAGCATCACTAAAATGTTTTTCCTTGCGATAAAACTTGTCATTTCCTTACACTGCACATCACTTCAAGTTGCTTTAAAACATTTGGATTTTTTCCTTAACACAGTGTGAACATCAAAAATACCTGTAGCGCAAAATTAAAAATTCGGTTATCTTATCATGGGCATTGCGCTTATATCATCTTAGCGCAGTGTGAACCAAGTTCTCGAGTGTCCTCGAAAATAGGAAAAGAAAATTTGCTGGCAAAATTTTCCATGCAACAGGAGTCGTTACTCCGAAAATTTTGCGACAGCAACTTTGCTTCTGTGACAGTGCAAAGATTGTTTGAAGGAGCTTGGGAAATGAATTCGCCGAAATGTTTACCCACAGATCTTCTGTGGATTCGACATACCGACCCTAGGGTTTCCTTTGCCGTCCTTCATATATGAAAAAGTCAAGAAATCTTGGTGACAAGGTGGGACTTTAATATCTGACGTCAAGGTATACCGTATTTGTGAGCTTTTGGATGGGGCGTTCCTTAGAGGGTGGCGTTTATTACGAAATGCAAAATTGGAAGCAAACTTAAACAACAATGTTTCCTTATCCTAAAAATATTTACAGAAGGCTGTGCTAAATGTTTTACACAAAAGATATGTTCACAAAAATGTTTATGGGCTCAGCGTACATGTAAAAAGTCAAAATTAATTTTCGACAGATGTAATCATTACAGGTTACTATTACAGAAAATTTAAATTTGTAGGGAAAAATATTGCTTTTTGAGAACGTTATCGCATTTTTTGTTATTCAACAATTTTAAGTTACGACAACCTTTAATACAATTTTTTACATACTTAAAAATCGTTTAAATAATTTGGCAGCTCAATTTCTGAATTTATTAAAGGATGTCATATTGTCGTGTATGCGATGAGAAATTATGAGTGTTCTCCCTTCTTTGAGATCCATCTTCCCAAAAAGTGGTTCGTTTCCTTTAAACCTTTGCATAGCGGTAAATGAAAGTCTGTCGGCGGTTTGAGAAAAAATCCTGATTGGCTAAAAATCCGTGATTGTTTTCAACTGTGCAATAGCGCAGAAGGATGGAAAAAACAAAAAACTGTTTTTCTCTGGAACAAAACCATTAATTGGGATTCGCGGGCACACTTTGTTTTCACTGATTGTGAGGAATCGACACAATAAAAAAAATATTCAAAAAACCTTTTTTTTCGGGACTTGGAGCTCTGTGGTAGAAAATATTGACCCCTTAGAATATTTTCACCCCCAGTGGTTTACGCTTATGACTTGTTAGATTTTCTTTGTTATTGTTAGGGTTAGGGTCAGGGTTAGGGTTAGGGTTAGTTTTAGTCATAAGCGTAAACCAGGGGGGGGGGGGGGGGGGGGGGGGTGAAAATATTCTAAGCGGTCAATATTTTCTACCACAGCTCAAAGAAGCACACAAAATTTCGTATTTTTTATCATTTTCACAGACCAATTTCCTCCTTATTATTTATGTAAATATATCATTATATACACCGTTGGAAAGAACATTTACTGCTCTGAATGAATTCAAAAAATACATTTAATTAAAATGTACTGGTAAAAGGAAATAACAGAAAAAGGTACACAGTGCATATGTGGGTAAAAGGTACGTTGAGATCCTTAAGTAGAGGAACACCACTGTCGCCATTCTCTTTTATGAGATGAAAACATTAATAGCAATTAATCACACGTCGTATACTTATGCAAACCTGAATGAATTTGTTGATAGAAAACAAATAAAACTAAGCTAATTCTAGTTTAGTCTGTTTTCTAATAAACGCCGCTTTTCAAGATGTGGAGATTATTAGAGGGCGGCATTCATTACGTATGTTTGGATAAGTGCGACGTTTACCAGAGGGTGGCGTTAATAAGAGGAAATACGTTATACAATTTTTTTATCTGAATAATGAATGTTGTTTTATTACAAATAAAGTAATTATGATGATCATTAAGCAAAAGCGAAACTGGAAAGAGATAGTGCTTTACTTGAGAAATCGAAAAATACACATTTTGGAGTGAATCATTAAAATGTAACGATGCTGATTTTGAAATCTGACATTAGCTGTTTTGAGTGTAACAACTAGCAATTATTTTGCCATAAGAATTGTTTTATACTTTTCTTGCCAAGTTGTAGATCCAAACTAAAAGAATTGAGTTGAAAGTGTTTTTACCTTGTCCAAATATGTATTGGTTTTGTTTGTTAATGCTTTTATTGTTGCATGGAGTTATTGGAGGTAAGAACTATTATAATATCGTCTACCTTTGAAGTATCAAGTTAACAAATATCCACATGTTGAGTGAATCGATGTCAATCGGTAACAGACTTCGATATAGTAAATAGGTCTATCATTTCAAATTGAAGTTTTTATGTAACAACTTCAAATGTTTTTACTTGAAACTACAGGCATTGTGAATTCCAAAAAGCAATTGTGCATCTGTTAATTATAAATTAATACTTGTGTTCCCTTTGAGTCTCGTTAGCGAGATTCGGAAATATCATGTTTTGTTTTTCATGAACTTTTCCCTACAAAGTCATTATAAACTTCACATAAACACTCGAAACAAGCGTAAAAATTAACTTTTGATACAGCAAAAGATTTTAAATCTAAGATAACTGTCCACTTGAACAGTTTTGAAAAAGTAATTTTGTGTAACGGGCTTGCTGATTCTACAAATCTGCCTAATTCGATCAACTTTTAAAGCAAAGCTTGAGAAAAGAAATATTTCTTAGACAATTTCCCAATTTGTAAAAAAAAAAAAAATCACAAAAAAAGTGATCAAATTTATAAAGTGCTAAACAATAAAGTCAAGTTGATAGTGTTCAATTTTTCAACAAAATTGAAAGAAAATAATTCAAAATTTCACTTTCTCGATCAAACCACAAAAACTGGATATCACATTCGAAACTAGTGCTGTTAAGGAAAATTTTTGTATTAGTCATGTCATTAGAAGTTTCATTATTTATAGGAGGGGGTTGGGGTGTGTAAAGGAGTAGTTTACACATAAAGATTCTTGAAAGATTTTTCTTTTACGCAGCTTTTCAAATGCTTTAAATTTAAATTGTACGCCAAGTTACAGCGTCTCAACTCATTAATTGTTATTCATGACCGCGTTGACTTTTTGATGTACAATTTAAATCTAAAGTTTTAAAGCAACATCTTAAAAGAGAGATTTTTCAAGAATCTTTGCGTGTAAACCTCCCTTAAGGCTGCAATTTGTAGTTTCTGGAATTATGAGGCTATCATGTATTTTATTCATAAGACGAGCATAACATGCACGCAGTAGAACTTTTCCATGAGAAAATAGAGTTCTGGTGGTTTGGATGAATTCCAGTCTTTTAATAATTTTCATTCAGTTACATTTCCGTCTCGAGCTAAAGAAACGTTAATATTTATGAATTATGCAAATTTGAATCTGGTGATTATAACAGAAGTAATATTTCAACAATTATAAATTTCCTTTGCAAAATCGATGCTTCTCAAAACAAGTTATAAGCTGCAAAAGTGTATACACTATCTTCAACGTTTTCGGAATTGATGCAATAAAATATACTAGCATCCCGCGTGAAATTTTTTTACGGATTTTAACTGTGTGCAAACCGCGTGACGATAAATTAAATCACCGAATAGACCTATCCATAAATTCATAAATTATTTATTGTGCAGCCCTCGCCTCGTTTCTAATCTAAATAATTATTACGTAACCCGTGATAATAAAAGAACTTAATAAAATAACTTTTCTCCAAGGTATCATCAGCTTTTGTGAATGCTAAAAACGTCATTATTATTCAACTTGAAAACGAGGTGAAGGCTGCTACGATAAATAAATTATTAATTTATGGATAGGTCTATTGGAAACAGAAAGTGTACTCATGTGATCAAAAAACTGACCAACTGATCAATCAAAAAATTGTATAGATAGTCTCGCTGCGACCAACCGTTGCCAACATCAAAGATTTTGATGACGTCATCAGTACCAAAAACATTTAGGCCCAAATGTCTATCACCCGTATCGCGGACACTATAAAACGGCAGTTATCTTTATTGGTTCTCAAGATATTTCCCCAAAAACGTCGCATTCGATTGGTGGTGCAATGCAAAGATTCCCCGTGATCATAAAAATAGATGACATCAAATGCCACGTGTTTTTATACTAATCGTGAAAAAAGTGTCTCTCCCTTCTACGTAGTTTTACGCGCGCAAAAGTAGACGATGACCGTAAAATTTAAATGGGTTTATTTACGATATCGGTACCGGTGTAAGTGAATTAAGCATGACGTGGCATAGTTTATAAAAGGGCGGATTTCTCAAGTCAAATTCACACGTCGTTTAGATAATTTCGTGACTAGAAGTTCGAAAAGTCGTTTAATTTGCGTTTTGGGGTTTTCCAATCATAACTAGTGTTTAATTCCTATTGTGTTAGAAAACGTATTTTAAAATTATTTTATAATGACATCAGAATAATGTATTTCGATGCGAGGGTGCATCAGGATACTATAACATGTGATGCCAGGGTGCATCAGGATAATGTAACATGTGATGCGAGAGTCCATCAGGCTATTGTAACTTGTGATGCGAGGGTGCATCAGGATAGTGTAACATGTGATGCGAGGGTGCATCAGGACAGTGTAACATGTGATGCGAGGGTGCATCAGGATAGTATAACATGTGATGCGAGGGTGCATCAGGATAATGAGTTTGCGTATGTTTAGCTGAGTAAAATATTAGTCAATTGTAAATATTTTTTCAGACCCACCTTGCTGCATTCACAAAGTCTTGTAAACGTGCTGTTCAGTTCCTTACGGTTTCTTTTAGAACAAGTTCAGTTTTTTATAACGAGACAGGCTGAGTTTGGCATCGGGGTTCTAAAAGTTTTTATCCGGGGGTAATTGAACAGCAATTTTCAACAGAGAAAGAACGAAAAAGGGATAGCCAATCAACATTTGTTATCAGATGACTTTGTACATGTCAAAGTTGCATTTTATGCGATAAAATACTTTATAGTTTATAGAACTTATTCTTGTAATTACCATGTACACGTTCTAGTCACGAAGTTCTGTTACGACATGTACTATCGAAGTATAATATAAAACGAGTCTCGAGTTGATATAGTATTCTTTGCTCCTTTCCAAGTAATT
The DNA here is from genome assembly GCA_027922465.2 of Turritopsis dohrnii. NCBI lineage: Eukaryota > Metazoa > Cnidaria > Hydrozoa > Anthoathecata > Oceaniidae > Turritopsis > Turritopsis dohrnii. The sequence goes on from BQMF02000433.1 coordinate 153,356, forward strand.
AGAAAAAGTAAATAAACGAAGTTATTTTCGGATCACAGATTAGAACATAAACAAACATATCACTCTCTAAAATAAAAGTGGTATGTACAACGCAGATAACTATAATAAGACTAGCCGCCAAGGCGGCGCTGCTGGCCACCCATGTTCAGCTTGCGTTGTGTCTCAAAATTCATTAACCTGGTTAAAAAAATTTTACTGGTTTTAATTAATGTGAGCTGAATCACAGAAAAGCTTAATAAAATATATTTCCCCTGGAAAGAACCAAAGATCAAAATAATTATAAAATTGAAACATTGAAATTCTTAACATTTGCTTTTGGGATAATGTTTAACCCTGGAGACATGAAAGACAACCAAACATCAAAATGATAAAGAATTTGAATCATCGAAACGCTTAAAAACCTATTGAGCGAAATCATGTTTTTTACATGCAGACTATTTAACACAGAAACAAAGTAAAAGAAAATATATTTATACGCAAAACAGAAGTAACTTTAGTGTATGAAAATGGCAATGTTTACTCAGACATGCAAAAGCAAACATTGAATAACATTACAAAATGTTAAATAAAAACAAATTGATACCTTCCAACTGTTTCGTTTCGTGCTCGTTACTGGACTGCATATTTAGTCTGTTCTCACAAAATCATCAACATCATGATTAAAACCATGAGTTTCATTTCTGTAATGGTTTATAATTTTTTTATTATTACCTAAAAGAATAATTTTTCAATTGTAGAATGATATGGAAAACCTTATCATGCTATAACAATATTGAAATAAAAAACATAACAAAAACAAAAAGAAAATTACGCATTTATGCATTTATCCTAAAAATAATATATAACTAAAACACAAAAATAAAAGTAACAAATAAAAACATCATGCCAAACCCAGGCGTAGTACGTAAACGATTATCGAAATACAAAATAATCCCTAAACATGACAAAATATAAACTGAAGAAAAATTCATCCAATAATGCTACTTTTTTTGTAGCACAATTTATTTTCCTATAAAAAAAAAGATTGCCGCTACAAAATCACACTACACTACTGTAACCTAATTGAAGCAAACATTGGTTCTCGAGATATTTCCCCAAAAACATCGCCCCTAATCGAACGCGATGTTTTTGGGGAAATATCTCGAGAACCAATGTTTGCTTCAATTAGGTTACAGTAGTGTCCAATGCAATGATTTCCTCCCGTGATAGATTAAAAAACTGACGTCACGGCACGTCACACTGACGTCACACCATATGCTACTATATAATAATCATAAAAAAAACGCATGACCTAATGAACAAATGACCACGATTAAGAAGATTTTGACCGTAATTTTGAAAAAAAATTCAATAATCTTTATAAAAGTAGCTTTATAGAGTCTTTGAAGAAGAATTTTAAGACTTCTTTCCTGTATTTATCAACTATTGCCATGGAAATATTATCATGAAAACATTCCTTGTAGGCAATGTTTATGTTTAGTTGACTCTGGGAAAAGTTCTTGAAAAAGAAGATGAAGGATTGATAATAAAAAAATCTGTGCTGTGCAAAAACTTTCAATATCACAACAGAAATGTGTGTACATTACTGGTAAATACGTCTTATCAATAAATCCATGAAACATGCTCATTTCATTTAATAAATATTACACTGAAAGTTGAAGATATTGAAAAAAGTAAGCAAGTGAAATTGTCATTGAAAGCACAAAATTACTTCACTTGTGACTGAATTGACCCAAACTGTCTTCATTCCGATATAATAACTGAAAGTATAAACATCATGCGCAAGATACTGGTGAACGATTATGTTTAATAAAACTTGTTTTATGCCTCCAAAATGTCATAGTGAATTGAAAAGTGGTTGAGATTAACATTAAGTTTAACAAATTAAAGAAGGGAGTAATTTGGTGAATTCCAGACTGTATCAAATTATTAGTCACTGTATAATGCTCGATCAAGTTACCACTGTGTGGGACTGATTAGTGTTAAATTCACATTGGAAAAGATGACATTATTCAAAATAATCAAGATTTTTTCTACTGCAAACCACCCGATGCAGGCACACTGGTTATGTTTGGGATATATTCAATGTCAGGAATAATTGGAATCAAACCAATATACATACACATACTTTGAAGATTTGGAGTGTAACATGCTAGGACAGAATATAACATGTTTGAAAAGAACATTGTAATACGGATCCTAACAAAGTTTTATTGTGTCATTTGTTTTTTCGTGCACAATTGCTTTATCTATAAACTCCATGAAAAGATTCAAATGGTAATATGCAGTCAGTGGCGGATGTAGAGTGCAGGTGCAACTTGTGGAGAAGCGCATTAACATAATTTGTCAATTCGGTTCATATCACCAATGGCATTGTTTTTCTTTTATGTTTGAATTGTTAACACTCTCTTACACAAGTTGCGACTTACCTTAAGGGGATTTTTTTTTACGTCGATTAACTTTTGCGACTCGCAAATTTTGGCCAAATTTGCAAAAATAAATCCACGCAAAACGTCAAGACACGAACGATTCGGAAACAAAATCCACGCAAAATTATGATTTTATTCGCTCATTTTTGGGCTCTGTGTACCTTTCGTATATTAACTGTTTCCTTGTACTAATCAAGCACCCATTGGTTTTGCAATGTGGCAGGCATGGAAGTGGTGATTTTCGCTCCTATTTCTGAGCTATGTTATAAAATACACGCATTGCATTTTGTTCACATTCACAAAAATAAATCCAAACATTTTCCTTGAGAATATCTGACTGGCAAAAATTAATCCACGCAAAACGCTCTCAAACCGTGCCTTGCAAAAATAAGTCCACGCAAAAGTAAATCCCCTTAAGGTACTTCTTGATCTGCCACTGGAAGCTTTAGTAGAAATAGATTTTCATATTGTATATTATGTTGATTAAAATTATATACAATATAATTTTTATATTGTCATGGATAAAATATTTGAAATGCCCAAGTTTCCCCTACTCCTACTAATCCAACTTAAATATGTTTCGCATTTCTGGTAAAATTTGGAAGGTTTGCACAAAGAACAATTAGAAGGTACTGATGTTCAATTTGGCAGTCACTTTTATAGATTTGGCAAGGTCTTGAGTTTTTAAGCAAATTTGACCTATTTTAACTCATTTGATTGTAATTGATTTAATAGTGTTGAAGTCAATGCAATTGTGAAAGACTTCGATCCATATAATTTTACATAATTTATGTTAGATATATCTGCAATTTATTTAGTCTTCCTCACTTCGTACTAGTCTCTTACTATAAGCGTCAGCTCAAAGGGCTTGCCTGTAATGTAACATTGAGCACAATTTAATCGCAATCATAATTGTTATATCGGCTGAGTTACCACCCTTTAGGGCTGTTTTATTTCTCTTCGGATCGTCCTTTTTTAAAGATGCTTTCAAAATCAAAACCAGATTAATTTAATATTTCCATTATGATATAGAGACTTGGTTAGAAAAAAATTATGTATGAAAATGTTTCATCATTAACCGAAAGAAAATGCAAAGAAAGCAAATCGTTATCATCAGAGTTTTAGTCAACCTTGTCAAATGTGTTTCAGTTACTATGGGTTTTCCGTATTAATGTAATGGTAACCAGGAGCGTACCGTGTGGATGAATTTCCAAACCAGGTGCCTTTTTAAGACTTTCTCCTTTTAATACAAGTAATTAATTATACTTCTTTGAATTCTAAAACCAGTCACAAATAGAAAACCCATATTTGTGTTTACAACTCGACTAACTATGCTATATAACTTTAAAATTTCATACTCTTTTTATTCTCAAATTCGACCCTCCCGTTTATTTTTCAGGGTACACCCTGGTAACGATATGTCAGATGTATAAACTCTTTAAGAAATGCATTAATGGAGAACTGGATTATGACGAGTAATTACTTTGATCACAACTTTTAATGCCAATTACTTTTCAATTTAAGTCATTTTTTATTCGTGTGGATTACTTTCTAAAACCATTTCCACCGCATTCTTCAGGCTTCCAGCTTTCCAACGAAGGGTCAACCCAAGCTTTTAGCTTTTCTTAAACTGGATAGTAAAGATTTTGTATGCCTGATTTAGGATAATTTTGGTCATAAAATTGAATGAAAATATCTGCAATTTTTGGCACAAGGACAGGGACACGTCACATAAAACTTGCAAGAACACAATGGTTTTGATGCTAAATTACTTAATGTAAGATTTTAAACTGTATTTCAATATTTATGAAATCCATATTATGTAACGCCACGCCCTTTGGCCTAAAAAAATTCAATGACAGGGATCCGGGAACGAGATTTGAACCAAAGTCGGAAAACGTATGTAGTACTTTTAAAGAGGCTGCTTTCGGAAAATATCTACTTTAAAAGGCGTTAGTCCAATAAAAATTGTCAAACATATATTTCGGAGCCACACCAATGAGCAACAGTTACCTTATAGATCAAGACCTTGTAACTTGGACATAATTTTGTGTGTTATTTCACTTATCTTTCTTATTGCTATATACAAAGTTAAATGATATGTATGCCACGCCCCATGAACGTCCATATTCAAATAACCTGTCCCTACGACGAGGACCAAGGCTATAATCCATGTCTCTATTTTGATTGTGGTCATACAACCAGACTCAAGCTGTGGTACTACAAAGTGCCTCTTCGTGCGATAAAAGTTTGTGAAACTGATGCTTAATAGCCCAACCCATATGAAATACATTCTAATAAGACACTGAGATACACGATGAAACCTCACATGCATTTCCAGACCTGGATTCATTTAACATTTTGATTATTAAGTCCTCGGGTAAGCATAGCAGTTTTAAGGTACACATATATGAAAAGCACATGTTAATAGCTTAAGCTTATTTTGCATCATTGAGATGTCTGTTATCGCGTAATTTTTTACGAGATGGCTCAGTGAGATGGAATTTAATTCATCAAGTGGGTTTTGTTTGACAGAATGCCAAAATAGATTACAGCAGTTCTTGCGTAAATGTGGAAATGAGTCAGATCACGATTTCCGATCCAAATTCTTATATCCAGTATTTTGAAAATTATTACCCAATTTTTATAAGATTCTTTTCATACTGGATAAAAAAGCTTTAAAAAATATTCACGCTTGCCACACGATATTTTTCTCCGTACGCTTGATCGCCTTTGTTGTCAAGACAACTGAAGCCTACGTGAGGTAAGATTTATTTGTTCGACCCATGTTTTATTTGTACTTCTTCTTTACCAACTGCTGTTACACGCATTCAGATTTTCGCAACAGAACGAAATACATGTAAAGGTTCTAACAGTCCCCACTAAAAACAACAAATGAAATTAATATGTTTCGGTTGTTTTTTTCAAAAATAAAAATAGAAATTTGTAAAAGATTTCAATTGAAAATAACAAGAGGCCCTTAGGACCTTAGGCCCTTAGGTCAGCGCAAAAGAAAACTAAGAACTTGACTATCCAATCATGGTTCATTTTTGAAATGGAAATAGCCTAAAATTCATTCCCAGGACATTTTGCATTTTCGAAATACGAACAACGGTAAAGAGAGTCGGTCAAATACACAATATGGTTGGCCATTCCATTTTTAGCTAATTAGTGCAAATTACGCGGCAAATAAAGTTTTGAGGATAACAGTGAGTCGTGATGAATCAAACTGAAAGTGTTTAGTGAAATAAATGTTTCTCTTTATATAACTATTCCTCTGCATATATTATCACAATATTGCGCGTTGTGCTAAGTACTTTTATGTGTTAACTATATAGCTCACATAACACATAAAAATGCACAATTCCTATCGAAATCAGATTGTCGACTATGTGGAGTTTCTGCCAACAAAAAATATTTAAGTGTGGTTCACACTGGGAGCTAACGATGAGGAAAGAAGTATGATGACAGAAGAGTAGAAGTTAAAGTAACGCACAAATAAAAACTCATTCTATAATCATCCCCACCTCTTTCTTTATTTTCAGTAACGTTTATCCTTTGTAATTTATCGCCGTCTTCTACGTAGTAAAAGCATCAGTAAAATGTTTTTCTGAACGGTAAAACTTGTCATTTCCTTACACTGCACGTCACTTCAAGTCGCTTTAAAACATTTGGTTTTTTTCCTTAACACAATGTGAACATTAAAAGTACCTGTAGCGCAAAATTAAACATTCGCTTATCTTGTAATGGGCTTATATCATTTTAACGCAGTGTTAACTACCCTTTAGTACGAACGTGTTTGAAAATATGAAAAGAAAAGTTGCTGGCAAAGTTTTCCATACAATAGGTTATGAGCGAAAATAGTTTTCTAACAAACGAGACATTTTTGTGACAGCAACTTTGCTTCTGTGACAGTGTAAAGATTGTTTGAAAAAACTTGGGATATGAACTCGCAGAAATTTTAACCCACAGATGTTCTGTGGATTCAAGTCCTGGTGACGAGGTTGAAACAGACTTTAATATCTGACGTCAAGGCATATCGTATTTGTCAGATTTTGGATGCGGCGTTCATTAGAGGGCGGCGTTTATTACTAAATGAAAAATTGGATAGAAGGAAACTTAAACAACAATGTTTCCCTATCCAAAAACTTGTTTATGTTCACAAAAATGTCAAAGAAGAGCAATATCATTCTCTTCTATGAGATGAAAACTTTTATAGCAATTAATTACACATTAAAATATTCTTACAAACGTGGAAGAATTTGTTGATAGAAAACAAATAATACTAAGCTAATACTTGTTTAATCTGTTTTCTAATAAACCCCGCTTTTCAAGATACGGCGTTTATTAAAGGACAACGTTCATTACAAATGTTCGGCTAAGTGCGGCGTTTAACAGATGGCGGCATTTACCGGAGGGTGTCGTTTATAAGAGGAACAAGATGCCCTTACGGGCAGAAAGATTTCTGCAAGATCTTTTGAAGCATGAAAAATGAAATATGTTATGAAATTTATAAAATTTGACAGAAAATTTGGAACGACCTAGGTGGGCTCGAACCACCGACCTTCCAGTTATCAGACAAGTCCACTAGCCAACTGCGCCACGGAAGCACGTGTACTTCGTTATTGTATTATAAAGCTATTTTGATTCTTCTGTTTACAAAACGTTGAGAATTTATTTTCAGTAAGAAACGATGATCACAGTCCAAGATAGTTATTAGTTTCTTCTACAAATTTTCTTTTTTAACTGAAAATGTTTTATGTCTTAAAATATATTTAATTTGATCAAAGAAACTTTTGTAAATATATCGCTGACATGCCATGCACGGTGCCTTGGTTTCATGTAAGTGCACGCACGAAATTTCAAAAAACCGCTAGGTTTGGACAGTAAGAAAAAAACGAAGAAAAAAAAAGCGAAAGCCGGTTGTAATAGCTTTCTTGCTTTCGCAGAAATCTAAATACGGTATACAAATACCTGTATGGAAATTTGATAATGGTTTTATTCGAATAATGAAAGTTGCTTAAGCGAAACTGGAAAGAGATAGTGCTTTACTTGAGAGATCGCCAGATATACATGAAGTGAGTCATTAAAATGTAGTGGTGCTGATTCTGAATTCTGACATCACACCCTAGCTGTTTTGAATGTAACAACTAGCAAATACTTTGCCATAAGAACCGTTTTATTCTTGTCTTGCCAAGTTGTTGATCCAAAGTAAAAGAATTGAGTTGAAAGTGTTTTTATCTCTTGAAAACATGTATTGGTTATGTTTGTTAATGCTTTTACCGTTGCATGGAGTTATTGGAGGTAAGAACCATTATAATATCGTCTACCTTTGAAGTATCAAGTTAACAAATATCCACTTGCTGAGAGAATCGATGTCAACGGTAATAGACTTCGATATAGTAAATAGGTCTATCACCTTAAATTGAAGTTTTTAAATATTAACTTGAAATGGTTACAGGCGTTGTGAATTCCAAGTTGCAATTGTGCAAATTGTTATTTATAAATTGATACTTGTGTTTACATAAAATGTTTAAATTTGCTCATTTTGAATCTGGTGATTATTAGAGAAGGGATATTTTACCAATTACAAAAATACATCCTTCCTTTGTAAAGCCAATGTTTCAAAAGAATGTAAAGAGAAAAGTCAATGAAGATTTCGAATTTTTAAATACGCAAACGCTTGGACTGATTTTAATCTTTTCTTCATCTTTAATCACAAAAAGTTCCTTCTACTTATAAGGCCTTAAGCAAACATTCCCTGAAGACACTTATAAAAGATATTGCCTAGCTTTTGAATGGCGTTGGTTTAAATCGTCGCTTATCCAAGGCCTGCATCATTTGGTGCAACGACAAGCTGATTGATACATTTATGCTTTTCCAAATAACGTTTTCTCACTGGCTGGCAAATGTAATAATTGCGTTCCGAAAACCAAAAGAAATCCTTTGTTTGTAATTTCTATTTATGTTTGAAGGGAAACCCTAACATAACAAAAACTTATGACAAACATCAATCAATTACAAAATTAACCTGCTAAGTCCTCCCAAGAAAATACAATGATGACTTCGCAGTAAAAACAATAAATATAAAGTCTAAGTATAATAGCCAATAATATGTATTTTCTCATAATTATACATAAAAGAAGTTAAAATCTCATTGGAAATCTCAAAATTTGAAGCAGTAACTTATGTGATTTAAGAAATCAGTGGTTCCTAGAAAAAGTAGAAAAATTTCTCCTTATTCCTGACAGAAGGTTTGCTTTATTATAAATTTGCACTTGAGAAAGTCGTCTATATTTAATTGGTTTGTTTTTATACTTTCATTGTTTTTAGTTATTTTTTATTTCATATTTTCTGACTGTACGAATTTACTTTCAAAATTACTTATGATATACATAACTGATTCTAAAACGACGAGGTTCACCGCAAAGACATTTTTGAATAGTAAACTTCAAAGAAACCAGATTAACTGGAGACATTTTCATTTTCATATTCGACGGTTACCTCCGCAGAACGATCAGTAAAAATAGGAAAGAGTTCAACTTTTTCTGTTAATTCTAAATTGAAAAGAAGGAAAAGAAAATAAATCACACAGATTTTAGTATTAGTTATTTTCCATTTCAAATAACTTTTTCTTGTACGTGATATCAGTATGATGCCATTACCTTGAGACCCAAACAGAACACAACATTTTGGGAAAATTATCTTGGTAACCATTACGGATAGCTGACGATTCATGGAGTCTTCAACATTGGCCATGTTGGGCAAAATGTTTGAGAACGGGGGTTCTCTAACGTCTTTAAAATCTTTGATCGGCGATATCTCCGAAACGGCTTGTTATAGACATAACCCATACATTTCGTGTTCAGAATTTCGAACTCTAAAAGACGAAAACAATAGAAAAGTAGTTTTCATGTTTGTTTTTCTTTTGAAAATTTTATGTTTATTTTGTTTGTTTGTTTTAAGTGTCTATCATCACTTATTTATCAAATAAACATAAAGAACTCTGAGTTGGAATAATGTCCATAATGTTCTATTCTCTGTTGTGTATCATAAAGTGTGATGCAGAAGTATAGCTTCACATAATTCTGTAACAATTGCTTCTAATTGCACACAAATACTAAAGGCAAGTAATCTCAGGAATATTTTGTAAAATGATATTTTGGAAATTCCGAAACTGATTTTTAAATTTTAAAAACGTTTCTAGCTATATAGCAACTTAACACTTGCCGCTTTTATCATTTACATCGAAAGGATTTTAATATAACACCCCACCAATCGCACGCAAAAATGAAAAAAGTATTATCGTTTTTAAAAACGGGCTTTCTCTTTAAAAACGTTTATTCTCTTTTAAAGCATACTTTTCTTGTTACAGTTACGATTCTTGTTACAATTACAGATACGATAATTCTATAGTGAAATTCGCCTTAATTCTGTCCTCAATGGCGGGGCGTCGTCAAAGGAATACGACGGCGACAGCTGAGAGAAACCTAAGGAGATCCTTTAACATTATTGATGAAGAGCAAGTTTAAACTTGAAAACGATCAATACGAAACGGAACCAAATTGCAGCACTTACTGGTGTTCCAGATATAACTCTAAGAGAATGTCGGAAAATCTTTCAACAACCAATTTCAAATTACACTTATAAAGGTCACTAGTATTGCTTATAAACATGTTGCTTATAAAGAAAACGTGTAATCAACCACGAACCCAGGGATTCCTGCCTTTTCGATATCTTTGCGGCCGTGCGAAAGTCATTAACCCTGATTTTGATATATAAATTATAGTCTTGGAAATCAAAAGCATTCTTTTACAAACAATATGTCAATTCGAGACTATAGGTTACAAAAGTCTTTAAGTTTGATATGTTGGATTTAGGATGTGTTGATTACGATCCTGAGTGGTATGAATACAAGATCAAGCAGTCACATCATAAAAATCAGGAAGATTCAGCGCTATACTGCAAGTATCATAACATGCAACTGGTAAGCATCAACAGCGAAAAAGAGCTGAATCACATCTACAGCCAGATGGGCTATTACGAAAAGGAAGTAACGTATTGGATCGGATTGAATGACATTGCCAACGAAGGCGAGTGGAAATGGCCAGACGGATCGAGTTTCTGGTATAAAAATTGGGAAAGTGGTGAGCCAAACGGAGGACGTAATGAAAATTGCGTGTATGTTGTAAAAAGGAAGTTTCATGATCAGCCTTGCTCAACGTTCTGGCTGGGTGGCTTCATATGCAAAAAGATTAGTAAGTTTACAATATCTGGGTTCAGTGGCGGATCTAGAGGTATGTCGAAATTTGTGTAGGAGAGTGTTAGCAATCTAACCATAAAAGAAAAGCGTTCAAATAATCCCATTGGTAATATAAATTGAATTCACAAATTATGTTAATGCTCTCCTACACAAATTTCGACATACCTCTAGATCCGCCACTGGGGTTCTTTTATCTATCAAATACCTTAATTGATACTCTCTAAGCAGCCTGCAGTCACTAAGTGTTAAATTGGGTCGTTTTGAATCTTTACCATCATCCATAAAATGTCAAAACGAGGCTTTTACGTGATGCATGTCTAACTCGTGAATTCGCCTCCGAATTTCGAGAATTACAATCGGAAAACCCGATTATTCAGTTCTAGTAACGCGAGTAAGGATTTTTATCTAGTGTCAAATTGGCATTTCTCGTGCGCGACTCCCGTGACGAAATTTTAAATTTGTGCATTGGAAACAGAAAATGTACCCATGTTGTGGAGATCGATCAAATTGATCAAAAAAATTTATTGGATCGTTTCGATACGGTCAACCGTTAACGAGATATCGTCGATCAAAGATTTTGATGACGTCATAACCACATCATCCAAAAGTATTTAGGCCCAAAATTTGGGCCACCTGGCGGATGTATCGCTGTCCCCAAAAAACGTCAGTTATTCCTATTGGTTCTCGAGATATTTCCTCAAAAGAAATCGCATTGAATTGTGGATGCAATGCATAGATGTGATAGATTAAATAACTGACGTAACGCCCCGTATTGTTGTACTAATCGTGAATGTCTCTTTCGTGGTCTAACTGCCGCTATATGACCACGATTATGAAGATTTTGAATGAAAATTAAAAAAATACTTTCAGAATTAAATGTGTTGCACACGTTACGCGATTAATATGATAAAACTAGTAACCCGGGTAAAATTTTTTACCGAATTTAACTTTGAAAAGGATGTGTCAAATTTGCCTTTCTAGTGCGCAAACCCCGTGCTGAAAATTTCAAATTGAGTATTGGAAACGGAAATTGTACCCATTACATAGAGCTTGAAGAACTGACCAAAAAAGTGTATGGGATCGTTTCGCTGTGACCAACTATTGCAGAGATATCGTCGATCAAAGATTGTGATAACGTCATAGCCGCAGTGCCAAATAAAATGTAGGTCCTAATGTTGCGTTACCCATCACCCGTATCGTAAATCCAAAAAGCGTCAGCTATTGCAATTGGTTCTCGATATATTTCCCCAAAAACGTCGCGTTCGATTGGGGATGCAATGCAATGATTCCCCGTCATCATAAAAAAACTGACGTCAAATGCCACGTGCTTTTATACTAATGATGAAAAAAATGTATATCGCTCTACGTGGTTTTACGTGCAACTAACAAGAACTTGACCATAAAATTTAACTAAATATATCACTCTCTAAAATAAAAGTGGTGCGCACACTGCTTTACTGACACGAAAAACATATCTATTTTTAAGTGCCAAAGTTCATTGATTCAGAACCATAAGTAACTAAAAGTCCTAGTTTTATGTAGACCTATTTGATTAATATCCATTCCTTCATCAATTAAGTGATAAAATATCAAAGAAAACGTATTTTAAATGTATGTGATGTAAAACCTTCGAAAATTCAAAAGGCTACGTTCGTTCATTAGAATGTATATTGAGTTTTTAGTGGGGACTCGCAGACTCTAAATCGTAGACTAAACTGCCATTTCGGCCGGAGGAGGAGGAGTAGTAGTAGTAGTAGTAGTAGTCCACGGGTGTTTTAATACGGTATTCGCTATCGCCGCTACCGTAATAATTACTTTCACAACTCAATCTACCATTTTGCGTGACAGACAAACAGACAGACAGAGAATCGGCTATTAATATATAGAAGATTTAAAAGTTTTTTAAGGGTTGTAATTTCAAAAATGTTGTTTAAAGCACCGAATTGAAAACTGAAAATGTTGTAGAGCTCTAAAAACTGTTCAAAAAATGTATGGTTTTGTTTCACTATGACCAACCGTTAAAGAGATGTCGTCCTTCAAAGAATTTGATGACGTCATAACCGCAGTACCAAATAAAATTTAGGCCCAAATGTTGCATCACCCCATTACCCGTATCACGGACCCTAAAAACGTTATTTAAGCGTCACATTCGATTGGGGATGCAATGCAATGGTTCCCTGTGATCATGAAAATTACTGACGTCAAATGCCACGTGCATTGCAATGATTCCCATGATCATACTAATCGTGAAAGTGTCTTGCATGTTCAACTAGCGCAATATGACCATGATCAAGAAGATTTTAGCCGTAAATGTTTTTAAAAAACACTCTCTCAATTTAATGTGTTGCACACAACGCGGATTATTATAATAGGACTAGTAGTAGCACAAAATCGTGACTGTAACGTGTACATATTTTATAGAACTGGAAAAACTGATCAAAAAATGTGGTATCGTTTCGCTATGGCCAATCGTTGCAAAGATATCGTCGATCAAAGGTTTTGATCAGTACCGAAACACATTTACCGATAAACATTTAGGCCCAAATTTTGCGTCACCCCATTACCCGTATTGAGGACCCTAGAAAACGTCAGCTATCTCTATTGGTTCTCGAGATATTTCCCCAAAATCAAATTTGACGCAAACTTAAATAAACCATGACAACCGCCAGAATTTTAAAACGTTGCGTTGGATTGGTATGCAATGCAATGATTCCCATGATCATTAACAAAAACTGACGTCATATGAAACATGCTTTTAGAATAATCGTGAATTAGTATAATTAGATAGACATTAACTTAGATGCCATAGGTAAGAATATCCTCGATGATTCACCTCATTTAAGTGTGGTGTTGGATTCGAGACAACCCCAGGTTTTCTTGCCGGTTCGAGGCTGGTAATAGAAACATACATAAACAAGAATACATTGTTTAAGAATACATTTTTAAAGATTTTTAGAGGTTCATTTAATAATGAAAGTTTGATTGGTAAAATCGTTTTTGAAATGAAAAAACCAATAAAATAAAAAAAACGAGTTATTTGAACGATGGCACATTTCTAAATAAATACGTCTTAAAAAAGAAAACACGTTTAAGAAAACAAAGCCCGTTTTAAAAGAGAAAGTATGTTTTAAAAAAGAAAACACGTTTAAAACAAGAAAGCACGTTTTTAAAAACGATAGTCCTTTTTTTCCGATTTGCGTGATACCCCGCATTCCACAGCTTTAGAGTTGAAGCTGGATAGTCAGACAGGACGACCAACGCATGAAAACTTTGATAAAGGATTGTTTTACCACCTTAACTCAGATTCTAATATTTTCTAGTTTTTCTAACCAGTAAGATCTGTGTAATGATCACATTATATGAGTAACCTTTTCAGTTCGTTGCTTTTCTATGTATCTACTGGAAGTATGAATGAATTTTCTAAATCATTTGCCTTGTGTGTAACTGATTGCATAATGACGAGTTGCATCAAAATAAAATTAGTGAAATGAAAAATTTAAAGAGATCAGTTTAATTTCTGATATATACTGAACTCTATTTTCAGATTCCAATTTTACCTTGCAATTAACTGCAAGAAATGCAACAAGCCTGACGTTTTCATGGAAACCAGATTGTAATATTCCAGTCTTAAATTACATTATCGAATGTTCTCGAAAGTCTGGCAAGGAGATATTGTTTTCAAACGTATCTGCTACTGCCAATACAGGAACAGTCAATAACTTAGCAATACTGACAACATACCAATGTCACGTGAGTCATGTTTTCTATCATATTTCGTTATAATGTAAAGCATATTTTAGTTACGTAGCAACACTTTAATACGTTAAAACTCTGGATTGGCGTGAGGTCAGATTTTAATGGCAAGAGAAAAGGCAATGTAGAGACACAGTAGTTATTTATCAAAAATAATATGTAAGCTTCGATCTTTTTTCAAAAATTGTAAACGTTTGACAACACATGGAATGAACAATTCTTCTATATTTAAACAAGTAATCTGAATGAAAGTACCCCTTTTTAAGCTCTTAAGATTATTGCACAAATGCTATATTAAATCTTTTAATCAATAGTTTTTTCGTCTTCATAGTGATGATAACTGAAACAAGATGACTTAACAGGCAAAATGATTTCTGCAAAATCTGCTGACATCTGAAAGTAGAAGCATATGACATATTTGAAGTTTGAAAAAGGTTATATGATTTCCAAAAAAAAAGGTCACATTTCTAATGTATATAACCCCTAGGACATTGTCAAAAGATAAGTGACACTATGTGAGACTTATAAAATATATACTGCCAATAAACTGAATTACATCTGAATGACATTAAATATTCTTTATTTTGTTGATAAGAAATAATATCAAGGATATATTGATCCTTTCAGATATCACAATGTACATGCATGTAACTCATAAACTCTAAAAGTTCTGAATTTCTGAATTTGATACTTGGTATCAATCTTCCTAGCAGACTTCCTAAATCACAAATTACCCCGAGACATTAAAATACCGGGTTGGCGTCCGGCGGGGTCAGTCTTGCTTAATGGAGGGGAAGGCTTCTTCAGCTTTGGTTGGCAACCTTCCTAGAGATGGTGTCTCGATAAAAACACCTGATTGGCAAGCCATAATTGTCTTTAGGGGCAAGTAGAGATACCATCCGGTCTAGTACCCCTACTTCGTCTATTAGTGTAGATGTGCTGCTTGCAGTGCTATATCTACTCTAGGATGATGAACACCGGTCTCCCTTGTTGCACGTGACTGTCTGACAAATGCTTGAGTCTATTTTCAATACTGCTTCTTAGTTTATCTATGTTGAGGGTGTTAGGATAGTAGTTTTACCTGATTGCTACTTTGCCGACTGGTATTACATGAGCCCGAACTCTTTGCTAGCTACTTAGAGAGGCTGCTCTATCAACAGTCGAAAAATGGCGCTGCAGTAGTAGTGCCAAGTTGCGCTTGGACGGCACCCTGCTTCTGTAACGGTTTGCATCCTTAGAGGCCACAACATTGCTTTTGTTACGACAATAGGTTCATAGCTAACAGCAAATCTATATTTAAATGATCCTCTAGCACGAGTTCGTCAGCCAACACAACTTTGGATTTCTTTCTCCTCATTATGAAAAAATGTCAAATTCTAGTAAATCTAAATCGGGTACTCGTAAATCGCCAACGTCTTTCTCACTTTCCTTCTCTAACATTCGTGGACTTCGTGGGAACTTCTCTCATTTGGAATCTTTTCTAGCCAACTCATCTCCTGACATTCTTGCTATTTGTGAAACTAATCTTAACCCTTCTATTAGCTCTTCTGACTTCGATGTACCTGGCTATCTTCCTATTAATCGCAAGGACTTATCTATTCTTATGCACGGCCTTGGTATCTATGTTCGTGACTGTCTTCCTGTCAGTCGTCAATTGAATCTCGAATCTCCTGACGAACCTTTCATCTGTCTACGTCTTTTTCTCTTGCATTCAACTAGTTATCTTTTCTTTGTGTATCGCTCCCCATCTTCTCAGTCGTGCAGCGTCATCAATTCTATCTCGGAAAATATTGATAAAGCTCTCACATCTCCCCCTTCTGCTAATATCTTTGTGTTCGGTGATTTCAATAATCATCATGCTGACTGGTTACCTTTCTCACACACTACCTCCCTATCTGGCATTGACACTTTCAACTTTGCTATCTTTCACTCTCTTACTCAGCTTGTGAACTCTCCCACTCGCGTACCTGATCGAGCTGATCAGGAGCCTTCTTTACTGGACCTATTCCTTTCTTCTAACCCGAACATTTGCGAAACATCAACATCTGCTCCTTTAGGTAATTCTGATCATTCTGTAGTCAACGTAGCCATTGACTTTAATTCCACTTGCCCACACGATCCACCTATTCAGCGCAAACTTTATTCATACCATCGTGGTGAATGGGACAGCTTTCGAGATTTGATTCGAGACCTGCCGGTTGATCATATCTTTGCCTGTGATGCAGAGACGTGTGCAGTGGAGATCTCTTCTTGGCTTCAGGTTGGTATTGATGAATTTGTTCCTTCTCGTAAATATCAGGTTAAACCTCACTCTACACCCTGGTTCTCTCCTGCCATTTCTGCTGCAATTGCCCATCGTAATCATTTTTCCATCGTTATCAACGTTGTAGTAGTGAAGACAACAGGCGTCTTTTCACCAGAGCTCGCAACGACTGTAAAAAAGTCATTGAGGAGGCTAAACGCACCTATCGAAATCTGGTCCATCATCGGCTTATATCTGAATCTATTGGGTCTCGTGATTTCTGGCGTATCTATCGGAGCTTTTCTAATAAGGGTAAGTCTTTGATTCCACCACTCTTCAATGGTCCTGAGGTGTCGACATCTGCTGTTAGTAAGGCGGAGCTCTTTGCTAAACAGTTTAGCAGGAACTCCACTCTTGATGACATTGGTCATGTTTTGCCCGATATTGGCCCCAGAACTGACGTGGATTTGTCTTCTCTGAACATAACTCCCAAGATGGTTTCAGATGTTATTAGTTCTCTCGACTCTTCTAAGGCTACTGGTCCCGACGAAATCCCTGAAATCGTTCTGCAAAAATGCTCACCTGAACTCTCTCCCATACTCTGTAGGCTATTCAGGAAGTGCATCGATGAATCTTGTTTTCCTTCTTGTTGGAAGATTGCTTCTGTTGTGCCTGTTTTTAAAAACTCTGGTGAGAGATCGGACCCTTTATGCTATCGTCCTATTAGTCTTCTCTCTATTATAAGTAAGGTCTTCGAATCATTGATCAACTCTTCCATCACCCATCATCTGGAATCTCTTCATCTGTTCTCTGATCACCAGCATGGTTTCCGTTCTGGTCGTTCCACTGCTGATGCTCTGACCGTCATCTCCGAACGTGTATGTCAGTCCCTCAATGCTTGTGGTGAGACACGAGCTATTGCTCTTGACATCTCCAAGGCATTCGACAAAGTTTGGCATCGTGGCCTTCTTCACAAGTTGAAGTCTTATGGCATTTCTGGTTCACTCTTGAATCTTATTAAGTCCTATCTCAGTGGCAGGAGTATTAAGGAGGTTCTCGATGGTCATTCGTCTTCTTCTTACTCTATTAATTCAGGGGTGCCTCAAGGTTCTGTCCTTGGTCCAACCCTCTTTCTCATTTTCATCAACGACCTTCCCGATTGTATTCTCAGTAAACTTGCTATCTACGCTGACGACACTACTCTTTACTCGTCTCTTAAAAGGACTAAGGACTTGTTTGATAAGGTTGAAATGGCTGCTGAGTTGGAGGACGATCTTAGGACAGTTGTTGAATGGGGTCAGAAATGGTTGGTTTCCTTCAATGCTACGAAAACTAAGCTTCTCTCTATTAATCGCTTCAGGGATCCTGTAATTCCTTCTGTTCTTATGAATGGAAGTGAGCTTGCAGAGTCATCTCAGGTTCGTCTTTTAGGTTTAACCTTCAAAAAGAATTTCACACGGAATTCTTACATCGAGTCCATTGCTAAATCTGCTGCTATGAAGGTTGGCTCACTTGTTCGGGTCCGTCACTTACTTTCGGCTAAATCTATCATTTACATGTTTAAGGCCACTATTCGCCCTTGTCTTGAGTACTGCTGCCACCTTTGGGCTGGAGCCTCTGCTCATTGTCTTCATCTTCTCGATCGTATTCAGAAGCGCTTAGTTAACTTAGTTGGCCCTGATCTTTGTGCTAATCTTCACCTCCTCTCACATCGGAGAAACGTTGCTTCCCTGTCTCTTTTCTATAAATACTTTCATGGGCATTGTTCGGATGACTTGCATCAACTGACTCCTTCTCCTAAGACTTTCTCTCGGAACACTCGCCTCTCTTCGAATTCTCATCCTTTGACTGTTCAGGTCCCAACTTGCCATAAGAACTTTTATTCATCTAGCTTTTTCCCTCGGACTGCTCGCCTCTGGAATTCTCTCCCTCATAGTTGTTTTCCTGCTGAGTATGATCTGCAATCTTTTAAATCCAAGGTTAACCGCCACCTTGCTCTGTCTTTATAACTCTTCTTCCTTTTCTCATCCCTCTCATCTGTCTTTATAACTGTTCTTCCTTTTCTCATCTTCTAGCTTTCTGCCTAGTAGTGGCTTCGGCCTTGCAGGGAGCAACTCATTTAAAAAAAAAAAAAAAAAAAAAAAAAAGCACAAAAATGCATGCAGATTTTGGTCATGCAAAATACATCCACATAGACCAAAACCGACATTATAACTGTCTTTAGATTGTTTTAGTTTGATTAGCAATATGGAAAGCACTTACAAACATTCTTGATCTGAGTTTGTCATTCATGCACTGTTTATAAAAACTCTTGAATAAATTCAAAAAAAAGGTTGAATGATTTTTACAACATAACATTGTATCTCTGATTTTATATGCACCCAAGGGCAGTGCGAAAGTGTAATTGACACTATGTGAAACTTTATGTATATACACCACCGATAAACTTAACTACATCTGAATGACATAAAACATCCTTTATATATTTTGGGGGCACGAAATAATATTAAGTTTATATTGATCTTTTCAGATATTACAGTGATTACGTATGTAAATTATATTCTTTCTAGGCATTTGATATGTACTGTCAATCTTCTTAATTACAAATGGAATTATGAAAATTTCAAACGCAAAAAGTGAACAATAAGTTTTATCATTTAACAGTATGTTCGAAAGCACACACATAACATAATTATATATGTAACTGAAAGGAAAGTTTTATCATCATGCGTTACATGATGTATCTTTTGAATTTACAGACAGTTTGAAGATGTTTTAATTTGCTATTGTGATTATTCAATGGTAAAAAGGGACATTGACAGTATAACTTCAAAACTGATCAAACAATAAAACATTAAGGATAGTCCATACCCTCCGAGGTGATAGTTTTCTACCTTTTTAACTTTTCATACATTCCAACATCTCACATTCACAATAGAATTTGATTGCTATTCAATTTTGTTTACATAAGCGATGGAAGAAGAAAAAATCTTTAAATGCGATTTTCTCTGAAAGTAATTTTAGCTTGATGACCAACATTTAAAGAGTTCCAACTCCCCTTGTGAACGAGATATAACCATGCAGTTTTTTTCATTTTGTTCAGTTGGCCTTTGCGCAAAAAAGTTTGCCACATATTTTGAAAAGAATCAAAATTCGCCCCGTGAGGGAGAGTTGAAGTTAAAGAATCAACGTTTTTATAGGGTCATGAACAAAAAGCTTTATATTTTTGAAAGTAATGAGTTTTAAAAAAAACTGTGGCAAACTTTTTTTCGACAAATGATCATGGATTTCAAAAGTGCAATTTGTTTGAAAAAAAAGTGTAATGGAGGGGAGTTGGAACTTTTTAATTCAATGCGTTCTAAATTTTACTATTTTTCTTCTAATTCCTGTCCTTTTCATTTTTAATAAACAAAATATGGCTCATTAGACAGATAATTAAAAAAGGATTCAGAAAATATATACTTTTGATAAGAAAAAATCAACACATTTCAAATTATCAGGGAAAAACTGAAATCATGCTTAGGAGGGTATGGACTATCCTTAAAAACAAGTAAGTGGTGGGTGCAGGGTAGACACGAATTTTCTATGTTGGAGCTGAGGAGGAAACTAAGCTGAGCTAAAGTATCCAGAGCTTAAAATACATAACAACTCATATACAAAACAAACGAAGATGTTTTATATTTAGACAGCTTAAAGAATCTCAAAACATCTCTCTCTAAAAACAAACAAATATATACCTTTTTGACTCTTCCGCTTACAAAACGTTGAGAACTTCTATTTAATTAGAAAAGAATGATCACAGTTCAAGATAATTATAAGTTTCTTCTATGGAAATTCTTTTTTCATCTTCAGATACGCATAGTATCTATCATTTTCAAGAAACTTTAGAAAATTTAAAATGGCTTCTTCGCTCACATGCGTGGTAAGCATAAGTTTCATGTAAGCGCACACATGAAATTTCAAAAAACCGCTAGGTTTGGACAGTAAGAAAAAGAAGAAAAACCAAAGCCGGTTTTAAGGTATTTCTTGCTTTCGCAGAAATCCAATGATCAACAGTATTTAACCCTTTGTTTTAATACTTTCTCTGATTTCTTGATCTCAGTCAAAGATCTTCCATATTGAAAGCAAATTTTACCAGGATATGTTTTCAAACTTTTAAAAATATTAGGAAGACAATGTTGCAGAACTGAGGCTATTTTGGTTCTTCAACTGTCAACATACGAACGATTATACTTACAGTTTTTCATGATATTTCACATTTTTTCAAATCGAGGCTCAAATAACCCTGAGTTGTACTTCTCAAGTAAATATTTATATATCAACATATTAATTTCTATGACGGCAAGGTCATGCTTTATGAAATAGACATTACATTGTAAGGTTTTTGAAGGAATACAAACAATTTGAGCATTATTTTAATAATATCTTTATGTTTCCGCTCAATTATGAGTCTAATGCTATTTAAAAGGCGTAGTTCATCTCACTAAAAAATATAACATATCATTTTAATTACACGCCTAGGTTCAAGCTAAAATGGTTGATGGCAAAGTGATAAAAAGCTTGATGGTGAAAGCTACAACTGTAGCAGGTAGTAGTTAATTCATTCTTTTACTTTCTGCTCTATCTGTAGAAATCCTTACCGTTATGATTTTCCTTTAAATTTTATGATGATGATATTTTCTAGAGTTCGCTGCGTGTGTTAAAGACATTTCCATGACTCTATCAAACACATCTGCATACATAGACTGGACAACGTATCCAACCAGACGAATTGTGCCATTATTATTTGATCTATTACTTGAAAGAAATGGATCCATTATATACAATATCAGCAATTTAAATGAAACAAATTTGTTTATTGACACATTAACTCCATTCACTGAATACCATGTTAAGATAACAAGTCGGAATAAATATTCCATCTCTCTGACTGCAATTCAAACATTTTCTACAAAACAGGGAGGTAATACTTGTGTTGTTTTTATCTGAAATGCAATGATCAATCAAATCAAACATACATAGTATGACTGAAATTGGGAATGTTCACATAAGTAGTTTTATTATTTTTGATAGTTAGTTGGTTGCACTCATCATCTGTGTCATAATGTATTTGTTAATATTTCTATTTTCACGTCAGAAATTTTAAAACTATTTAAGAACTACTTTTGATGTTATGCCAAAATTAAATTCAACTATTCATTTTAGTTTCTGAGCCTCCAAGAAACTTCAGTTGCGACCAGTTTAACTATACCTCTCTAGTATTCAAATGGAAAAAGCCAAATATTACAAATGGCATTATTCATAACTACAAGATTATGTGTTGCAGAAGCAACTGCAAAGAAAAAGTAGCTCGTGATGATATTTCAGAAAGCATGGAAAGTGCTACTGTTTACAGTTTGGCTACCTCCACTGTGTATCATTGCAAGGTAGAAAATATCTATGCTATCTGTGATATTTATTATATATCTATATTTGAGGGCTGTGTTACAATAGCTAAACATGATATTATTGTTATTCCTTTATCCTTTTTTTCCTGTTTTGTAGATCCAAGCATATACTTCCAAAGGGCAAATTGCTGGAAAATGGAGTAATGTTTTGGAAGTAAAGACACTGTTTAAAGGTGCTGTTTGATATTCTAATATTATTAATCAGCTATAAGGACGTAAAAATATCAGCTTCTTAAATGAGAAATGATTGCATCATGCAATAAGATATTGTTCGCTTATAATAAGACATTGAATAAATTTGCCCTCTGAAATATTTAGATGTGTGCAGCTTACCTTTTGGGATTGAAAACGGACTGCCAGATGGACAGTTGCAAACTGGCGATAAATATGTGCCAAAACAACGCTTAAATAGTGAAAAATGTAATTGCCTGCCGGCATGTGTTGATATTGGCAAGATAATCACAATTACTGGGATGGCGTTTCAAGGAAACTCTAGTGTGGAAAATGTAAATATTCGTTTCGGAACTAAAAAGGACTCAATGGCTTATTTGATGAATGGAACTGAAGGCACAGATTCACGAAAGGTGTGTATTCTGAATTTTTATTCATGGCTGATTGTTTGATTAAATTGTAAAGTTTCAATTAATCATCAAAGGTACTTGTTAGGTTTCCATGTAAACAAGGAAGACATAAAAAATGCATACCAAATTTTTTCAACATTTTAAAAGCTATCATATCTTTAATTATGATAGTATATGACTGGTTCATAAGTTTCAATGGACATATAATCGTTGTAGACTGTTGACTGTCCTTCATAGTCCATTATAAAAAATCAGTTTGTTCTTACAATATGTCCTTGTTCACAGCAATTATACATTAATGACTTATCTTCTTTATGTCTGTTCACCAACTCCATTGCTGCAGACTCTGCTCTTACCTTTATCACCATCACACCACCACTAATCACTTTCCACAACCTGAGAAATAATCATTGTAACTTTAAACTAGGGTTTCAACCTAACAGCTGCTTTTGCTTCATAAATTTTGACATGGTTACCATTTGTAACTGCCAATAATCCTTTAATTAACTTCGTTTTTAAAAATTGATTCATCTTCTATTAAACATAATGATTCACGGGCGGTGAAAAGTTTATCACTGATAATAATTCACAAGTTATTGATTATAGTGTGTTACTATTATACTGTGAAGTTATGATATCAAAAACAAACCTCGTCAAGACAGCATTGTTTCTTTATGTTACAGCTCTTTCGATATCCAGATAGTGAACTAACAGTCAGACACTGGTTTGAAAAGAAAGACTTCTTTACTGCTAGATACATTGAATTCAATTTCCAAGGTGCAGCTCCAGTTTGTTTCATGATGGAATTATATGGATGCGATGAGAGTAAGTTCTGATCATTCCTCATTCATGTCAATTAGAGGCAATGCCATGAATATTAACTGAATACCCAATTCCTTTCTTGTTCAGTTTGCTCTGAAATTCTGCAGCCGAAATCGATCAAAGCAACTAAAGTGAAGGATTCTATTACTCACTCAAGCAAAATCAACTATGATATGAAAGAAAGAGTTACCATAACTGGAATACTTGTGAAAAAACATAAAACACAATATAACAGCATTAAAATTAAAACTTCATCTGCTTTGCATAATCAGGTATGCTAGGAATTTGTGTTGGATACTGCCATAGATAAGAATGGACAGTAATTTATCTGACATATTGTAGGAGTTCCAAAGCAACTTCACTAATGAGCTGCAAGTAATGCATTGGTTCAACACAACAATTGTCAGTGATTTTCTTACAATAATTCAAAATGAAGGCATAAGTTCGTTTCTGATTGTTGGATGCAAATCTGGTGAGTCATGGAAATTTGTGGTTTGGCAATCTGTGTTGTTATTGCTGTTGAAATGCAAGATAAAATATCTTTAATGAAATAAATTCTTCTGTTAATGTCTAAACATGTGTCGATTGTTTTGGTTTCAAATCAGTTACTTCAGAAGATATTGCTAAATGAAAGCAATGATAATTGAAAATATTACAAGTGATGCGGTTCACCAACCATATACAGTCAGTAAATTTTATTTGACATTTTAGAATGCATGGTGAAATTATGGACAAAATCAAAATTAAAACCATCTATAACAACATCAAATTCGGTTACTTCCACTGATGACTTCAAATTAAATGCAGTTGGGAATTCCAAAAACCTTGGTATTTCATTTTCTTATACATACACATCTATTTATCAATATATATAGTTCATTAACATTCTTGTTATGATTTATACAAAGGTGAGCTGCATTGGATCCAAATCTGTTTCAATGATTTGAAAATTGTTAGTGCTATTGCAATTCAGGGAGGTGGTCATAGCAGTTCTGGAAAAATAAACAGTTATCGAATTTCATTCGCTTACGAAAGGGGCAGCAGATTTTTGGAGTATGTGTTAAATGGTAAAAATCAGGTAAAATTTTTCATACTATCATCAGTCATTAAGAGATCTGTAGAAACAGAAGGTTCAATCAAACTTACAGTCTGGGAAATCCTTATAATTACACGCTTAACTTCTACGGGCGTAACATTGCAATTGCACGCTTAATTTTCCACCCTGCCTGGAGAAGCTTAAGTGAAATAGGTGGGTTCAGTGGTTTTTAAACGGAAAAACACGAAAACTGATTTTTGAATCTTATTCTACGATAAATTTTACGTAAAGCAGTCCTGGCATATCAGATTCGTTTCCGGGGATATTGGGTAGGAAATGCCAAGAAAGAGAAAAAAGCAAAATGAAGATCAACAAAATAACATAAAGCTAAAAAATCTTAACGATAGTTGCAGATGTAATATCCACGAGGAAGTTCTTTCAGGAAACTTTGATATAAAATTTATGCAGTGATGTTTTGACGTTTTGTAGGAGATACGAATGGATTTAAAACACAATTCTTGATAGCAACTGTCAGTTAAAACGAGGGATAACCGCGTAATAACGGGTTTTCAAAATGGAAGCTTTTTAAGGCTGTATTTGCACGCTTACCGCCCGCATCTCGACGATTTCATAGCCGTGTAATAGCACTCTTAATTGTTGGCGTTTTAGCGTAGGAGTGTAATTGCACTGCTAATTCGCGGAAGTTAAGTGTGCAATTATAAGGATTTCCCAGACTGTCTTATATGAAATAGTCATAGTCATCAGAACACTAACTGTAAATTATTATTGAGTCCTGTTTGAGCCTATAGCGTATAAATGTGATCACGCGACAATTTAAAGCCAATCCCTTATATTTATTCAATGTCATATTAATTAGATGTGTTCACAAACTATGTTTACGTCAAGACATAAAGATGCAAGCAATGGTGATACACTAATACACTTTCAACAATTACAGTTTCTTCATTAGTGACTATGATCGGTGTGTTCTTAATAGCAATATTTTGTTGTTGTTGTTGTTAGTCATTTAATGGTCCGTACAGTCGGTATTCAACAAAAGTGACTTATGTTCCTGTGCCAGCTACTGTTACCTGTTTACGAATTACTCCAACAGATTGTGATAAAGAATGTGCCATTCGATGGGATATTTTAGGTTGCAATAAAGGTAACCCAATGAAATAGTTATTTTTTAATAAACAGTGCATGAAAATAGATAATCTTGTGTTAATCATATGGTCATACTACTACGTATAGTGTATGATCATATGAGGGTGATCGTGTAACATACTCATCTGAAGTAAAATATAATGAGCATATGTATATGAGCCTATTTTTAAAAGATCGGGCGTGTTCTACTTCTTCAAATATATATATCCTGACTCTATCGTTTTCTATTGGAATCAAGTGATTAACCAATCAGAATGCATTCATAACTGTACAGAAGTGAGTTAGAAGAATGTAAACAAATTTTTGCATTAGAGAGAAACGGATCGACAGGTGTATATTTTCATAATTACAGGGAAAATAGCTAAAATAGACACAAGCAAATTATTAGGAAATTGGATAACATGGAAAATAGAAAAAGAAAAATTCAATTTAGAAATCAACGGTTTGTAGTTGCCGATTGTAAGTCTTCGTGCAAGTCTTACCCAACGCTTCCTTTTTCTTCTGTTCGACTTTCTTTTCCAAGGTATTGTAATAAATAGAGCAAGAGCGGTAACTGCTTCTTGGTTCATATTAATAGTATTACAGTCGAAAAAAAGGACTTGAAAAAAAACATATGACCGTGTAACAACAATGTATATGATGAAACAAAACGGGTTTTTCACATCATATATCACATCGAATATCATACAATATCATTATCGCTAGTCAGACTGATCAGTTGTTTCGGTTTTTTTTATGAAGTTCTATCTCTTTAAATGTCCATAAACATTTTTCTAACAAAAGGGATGACAGTGATTATGATGAAACAAGACCTCTTCATATATTAAGGCTTTATAAAAACATAATTGTAGTAGACTAAGAAGGTAAACAGAATACAATTATTAGCCAAACCTCGCAATACAAAGAAACAAAACACGGATATTGGCCTTTAGGCATATAAGTCATATAAGTCATATAAGTTCAGTCCTAAATATCATATCAGTGATGTTAATGAAATTGTGACAATTGTGGTTGTCATATTTATCAATCTTGCGAAACACTTTGTTATACAAAAATTAATTAATGATGAAATTTACACAAAGATAATAACATTCATTTTGTCTGGCATTAATTTCCATTCAGTCTAAATTCTGTTAGGTACGCCACATTAACTTTACCAACATTACATATAAGTGTCTCTAGAAACAACGTGATTTGAAAAGGTATTGATTGTGCTGTTTTATTTTAAAGAACCTCTTACTGAGAGCATCACAAAAAGACAAGGGGATGATGTGACAATGACATGGTATGGTACTAACGTCACCATTGAATGTTGGTATGAAAACCTCCGGATCGCAATTGGAGAACCTGATTATTTCGCTTGCGCTCAAGTTGATCATTTTAAAAATCGGATCACATGTTCATATAAAAGCAATAGTTACATCATTCGCATTGCTGCACTTGCAAGTAAAGACACTGGTTTCTACCAGTGTGAAACAACCAATCAATACAATACTAAATATAGTAGAAAAATATCTTTAACTGTAACAGGTAATTGTTTTCAATTTACGACACTATTAACAAGAAGTTGGAATTAAATTTCAGCAGTAATGAGGCTGTTGAGTTTAAGTCATTTTTTACTTGGTAGGTTCGTTGTACTTTAGATTTCAATCATACTTTCAAATGTAACATCCCATGTTTGAATAACTATATTAACTATTACTTGCTATGTTAATCAACGCGATGATTCTGCTTCACTACGTTGTTGGACTGCCTCACCCGTAGTGTTTGCTACGATTGTTATAAAAAGGAAAACACCCGAACTTTTTAGGCTTTATATTCTGACCTCATATCAAGAATATGTAATGTATGCAAATGTGTTTCAACAAAATTCAAAAATGAAGGCAATTCTTACTCATATGAACCTCTTCCCGAACGAAATACTTCAAAAACAATATGTTTGAGCCTGAAGTTTTAAGTCTAAATCTACTTTCAAGACAATTTCATAGCATTAAACATATTTGCCGGTTTAACTGCGTTCTATGGGTTTCTTCATAGATATACCAGCTTCATACCATATTGCAGGTAATTACATCTACTTTAGATAAGATGTAAGTTGGAAGTATCTTTTAAAACTCTAATTCTTTACACTTTTCATTAGGTTCAAAAGCAATTGAAGTCATACTATTTTTTGGTGATGTACAGGTAAACGGAACACGTGCATCTTTAGGAAACTTCGATGCATATAAAGAACTATTTGAAGAAAGAGCAAGGGAAAGGGTAAGGGTTATAACTATCATAAAAAAGAAATATCAACCAAAAGGGTCTGTTTCAAAAACACTTGTTTTATATCGGACGGACCAATCGATACTTAGGGTTATATAAAATACAACATCTTTATGACACAATATCAAGCAAACGTTTTTCGAAAGTATACTAGAATAGACTTTACAAAATTCCAATACATGATGTCTACAAGGGCAATAGCCAAAAAATATTTAAACAAACAGTTATCGTTTCGGATGGACAGAATGCTAATACTTTTGTAACAGACCCAAAACTAATTTTGTAGTGTTAGAAAATTCAAAATCTCATTTTAAATAAAGAGCTCCATCAAAACCAACATAATTTCTTTATTATTTCTTTATCTTTATTATCTTTATTATCTACATATTACGAGCCGATTCTCTGTCTGTATGTTTGTTTGTTTGTTGGAATGTCGCGCAAAATGGTAGATTTAGTTGTGAGAGAATTATTTCTTTTTTGTGTGCGAAGTCAGTGCGAAACAAATACATTGAAACCCCAATCGAACTTTTTTGGCTGGTGAACCAATAGGGGAAACGTTTTGTTTTTTATTATTGTCAATTTTATATTCAAAGAACCACCGTTGATTTGGCTTTGAAAACAATGCATCAACTAAATACAAAGAAACTAACTGATTAAACATTTTGGACAGTGGCATAACATGGCAGCATGTTTGGTTTGCCAGTGTTGTATCCTAACGCTTGCCCGACTGTCTGAGACGGGGGAAATTTTTTCGAGCAATTACAATTTTTAAAAACCGAAGCTTTCCTTGCCAGACAGGTAAAAATGGTGTGTCTCGAAATTAATTTTCACCTGATTCGTGCATGTATTTCATATCGCCATATTTCAAGTCAAATCATAGCAAACAAAATCGACATCGAATTCTCGATCAACGAATCGAAGACAAAGGACTCTTTGACACTTTAAGATGTGGTGCACCAACTTGGAATTTTTAATTATATATACTGCGTTTTGTAATTATTTGGCTTTGTGTATACTTTCTGAAAGACACAATGATTTAGAGTGTTTGAAAAAAAAACATAGGGATAACTGACATTTTCGGGGGTCCTCGATACAGACGATGGGGTCCAATTTTTTGTAGGGACGGGTCTGGCACGTCATCAAAACATTTGATCAAGGATATCTCCGTAACGGTTGGTTGTAGCGAAACGATCCCATACATTTTTTTGATGAAAATAGCGAGCTTTACAAGATGGTAGCACTTCCCATTGTCAATTACTTCATTTATTTCTACATACTTAATTACTCACTTACAAGTGTTTTACCAATTCTTTTGTACAATTTGTACGAACGTTTTCATTGTAAAGGTTAGATGTTTAGTGAAAATAATTAAAAAGATACTAAAAAAATCTAACCATCTGAAATAAGTGATAAAATATCAAAGAGACGTATTCGTAAATTTCTACTAGGTGAAAATTTTTATGCTCGGTTTCTTCAATATAATTCTAAAGTGTTATTAACAGGCATGCACAGACTTGGCTCTAAATTAGCGTAAGAGGAAGAGGAAGAGTCCAATATTGTTTGTAGACGGTATTTTTTCAAAGGCAGCATAAAACGTTTATGTGATTCCAGCAGATATTTTAAATTTATCCTATCATTATATTTTGTAGTTATCGCAAGTTTTTGCAATGATGAAGGTCGCCAATGCCGATGTACGACGTGAATCAATGAAAATGTAGGTCTTTAAAATGTTTGCCTCTGAATTAATGTAAGATGTAAGATTTAATGTTTAACAAATTTATGTTTAATTTCATTTCAGGCAAAATACGTCACTTCAAGTGATGGTGACTTTTACCGGAAATGATGTGTTTGCAGATAATATTCTACAGAATCTTGTAACTGTTCTTGCATCGAACAACCATAAATTATTTGAAGCAAATCAGTTCTTTCAAGCTACAGTGATTCCTTCGATATTAAAAGTTCAAGGTAAAATTTAGTAAACAATTGGTGCAAATGGGCGATTGACGAGAACAGTTGCTAATGTATGTTGATATTTGAAAATAGATTTCGATGAGTGTTCAAATAGTCGCTCCTATTGTCACGAGAAAGCAAGTTGTCTTAATTTACCTGATTGGCTTTCATATGCTTGTGGTTGCAACAAAGGTTATAAAGGAAATGGATTCTACTGTGAACGTAAGATAGAAAATACTTTATGATAAAACATAGATGAATTTACATTTTCTTTTAACATAAATTTATGTGCAACAATAAGTTTATTTCGTCTTGTAGCTGCTAAAGACAACATTGTGGTTGGTGTGAGCGTTCCTGTTGTTATCTTGATAATAGTAACAGTATCTCTCACTTTCTACTGCAAAAGAAAAAGTACAAAGGGAGAAAATGAAATGCACTCAGTATCCAATGCAACCGAACAGATGCACGGAGGTGTATCATATGCTTCAACATCCTTTTCAAGACCAGATGCTTCAGTTGAAGGCGAATACGAATTAATTGCATCTGCAGTTGAGTTGGAGTCTCACTATGCCCCTCTAGGGTGCACAGAAAGTAATATTTATACTTCAATGGATCGTGGCACAGTATCCAATGCAACCGAAAAGATGCACGGCGAGATATCATATTATGCTTCAACTTCTATTTTAAGACCAGATGATTCAGTTGATGGCGAATACGAATTTATGTTCTAAAATCTCTTTATGCCTCTCTAGGGTGCACAGAAAAAGATATTTACACTTCATTGGATGATGGCACGCTATCGAAAGATTAACAATCTATAAGATATCGATCAATAAATTTTCAAAGCAGCTTTTATGCTGCAGAAAAGCTATTTTATCTTAAAATTGTGCATCTCATTTATTTTCATTTTTAGTAACAGTACATAAATTTGCAAACATTTTAAACGCCATTTAGATTTCACGTCAAAACCGATTTTTTTCATTTGTACGTTTTGTCATTTAGATAGAAATACTTGGATGCATCTGAAACAGTGCCCAAATATCACTTACACGCACCCAGTTGGTTTTGAAATGATCAGTAAGCGTAAACACAAAAATACGAAATGATTATGGTGTAAACTAATATTAATAAACAGACATTTTGCGAGAAAAATGTGAGCCAACAGAGGAACAAATGATAAATAAAAAATAATAAAAAAGAAAATTCTATCCAAAATACTGCAAACAAAGTAAAAAAAAACAATAACAAACAACAGTAGTTTCGAAACAGTATCGAACCAAGTGTCAACCAGGCTTTAAGAAGAAGCTGCAGTAGAAGCCATCTCATTACCAACTACTAATGAAATCCCATATATCAACTTAAAATCCGTAAAACCACTCTTTTTTCATTTAAACCTAGTGCAGCATAGTTTGAAACAAAGCTTAAAAAATTTACCGTAAACAAAAACACGCTTGCAGGATTACTTTCGCTGTGGCTCGATTTACACACACTCCGAACATTTTATTATTCTTGGGATTCTTAGTATCTACAAATTAAACGTAGACCATGTAGTAACCTTCATGTTTAAAAGTAAACTTGAGCTTACTCCAATAATTTTGCGTAAAAAAATACACTAGATATTCAGGAATAGCTATAAAATTCCTCAGAAAAGCCTTAAAGTAACGACTATCGTCTGCAACGTCTATCGTGGCCCATCCCTATGGAAGTATGGTATTGATCTTCTTGGTGACAATTTCTAATGTATGTTTGATTTCTAAAAAGTAAAAGTACAAAGATAGCCTTAAAACTCTTAGGAGCACTAATTATTTTATACACTGATAAATTTCAAGGAGTCAATTGACTCCTAAAACATACTATTTGCGAAAAGACTCCTTTATGACTCCGTTAAGGAGTCAAAATGACTCCTTAAAAGGTGTCATTTAAAATTATCTTGCAAAGACTCCTTTTGTGGGAGTTATTTTGACTCCTTTAAGGAGTCATGTAATCCTTGCGTACCTAAAAGGAGTCAAAATGACTCCCTAAAAGGTGTCATTTAAAATGAGTACCAAAAAGGAGTCATTTGACTCCTTCATTTGCGTTCAATGATTATTGTGGACGTTCAATGATTGTATTTTGGAAAAAGCAGAAAAGAATGTTAGGTCTATTTACCATTTCAAAAGATCTGCAAAAGTTGCTTGACTTTTCTGAGTTTTCATAGGCTGCAATATTTTGATTTTTTTTCCTTTCTAGTTTTGTTGATATCTTTCGGGTGTTTTCTATTTTCATTTTTCTATTTCATTTTTCATTTTCATTTCATACTGTACATATGTTTGCTTGTAAATATTTCTGCTCAGATGGGTATTTTGTTTTCATGTTTTTGTATATTATTGCCCCCGCAGCGAGCGTAAGCAAGCGAGGAGGCATAGTAGTTTCAAAAGATAAGCGAAAGTCGGTTTTCGATTTTGTTCTTCATCGCCATCCTCATCATCCTCCTTCAACTTTTCGTGTTGACGATACGCGGTGGTATACAATTATTAGCTGACTTTGCTTTTTTCCCGTTTCAAAGCATGGTTCTGAGAGTGGGAGACAGAATTTTTTTTCGTATCTCTTTCCTAATTTATTATTGTGTTATACTATATTATTTAGGAAGTGTGTATTCTAACAATGCTTGGACATATTTCGTATTAGTTTTGATCTGTTTTAGTGATGCGAACGACAATGATTTTGAAGCACAGCTTGAAATCTGAAATTTTGTCAACCATGCATTTTATTTTTGTACATGCTTTAGCTGTAAATCTTTCATTCAACAAATTTTATTCAATGCACTAATTTTTGGTGGATCTTTCCTTAAAAAGATTTTAAAAGACGTGTAATTGTATTTCTGTGTATTCAAGAAAGTAATATTACAAATTGTCATTCTTCGTGTTTTTTTTAACTGTCTAAACCTAGTCTGATGATCAAAAAAGCCTTTCTATATTTTTTCTTGTTTTTTTATGTAAACTTTGGCTATATTTAGATTTCTGCGAAAGCAAGAAATCTATTAAAACCGGCTTTGTTTTTCTTTTTTTCTGCTGTCCAAACCTAGCGGTTTTTGCGGAGTGTAGCTTTTTAGCGGAACGGAGCTCATTTGGCAATATCAAATATTGTCATCAAATACTAACAGAGAGATGCATTTTCGGTTGCCGTAACTCGATGCAACCTCCTACAGGGTGATACAAAAAGTGCGATTTGGCTCACTTACCTTTGATTTTCGGAAATTTTGCGTTAGATAATAATATGGATGATCAAGCCCATAAGTGTTCAGGGTATAGCGTTTAGGCAAAATTGTCGATCTGTACGGTGGCGGTCAGAACAAAGTGGTTGCTTTTTTGAGTTAAGTAGACATTTTCCCCCGAGAAATGTCCGAATGCTCCAAGGTTTGTTATGAATTTCCAACTGGGAAACTAGGAATACCTCCTATCCTTTACGATAACATTTTAAGTTAATGAGAATATTGCTTGTTGATACTTTGGAAAATTTAAATTCAGATCAAAGCTTCTGAACGTGCATCTATGCTCACAAGCTGTGTATCTGTGAGGAATAAAAGATAAAGCTGATTTCTATCTTTTTAAGCCATGTTTATTCAACTTCATGTTGTATTTTGATCCACCTAACTCTTTTTATTTCCACACACAACACAAAGCAAGACATAAAAGTCCAATGATGATGATAAAATCTAATGTAATGTTTATGTTTATGATGTGTGTGCAATGACACACGCACACCACTACTTTTTTTTTGTTGCTCCATAAAATTTTATTCATAATATAGGTCCTTTTAGAGATTTATATACCCTTTTTGAATTCTTATTGCAAGCTTATTGTTCATGGGAAATGATTTGCATGTTTCGTATATATGATAAACTTTATGCTGACAGGGAGAGAATGTGTGTGCAGAAAAAAATGGCTTTCGTATTTTCTGATGTCTAAATCACTGAGACATCAAAACAGTATGCATCATCATTCATGGAATTTGTTTATTTAAAAGAGTACAATCGTAGTCACATTTTATGATCAAATTGGACTGCTTAACAACAAAAAATGTAAACAATATTATTGTAAAATATTCTCTGATTTGGAATTCAATAAGTCAACTCCATTGTCCAGTGTCTGGGTGAAATTTTATAAATTCTAGAGAAATAACTGAAGGTAAAATAGCTAAGCTTACAAATTCTTTAATTGGATAAGGTAATTAAAAGAAAACAACAATGAAAAGCAAAAGAAACAAATCAGTTAATTTGTTTTTGTGTAATTGTTATTACTTTACATAATGCTACTATAATGCTATTATAATTATCTTGAACTGTGATCATTCTTTTGTAAACAGAAGAGTCAAATATATTTTACATGTTTTTTACATGTTCATTACATGTTTTTTGTGGCTTCCGTAGCACAGTTGGCTAGCACAGTGAGCTCATAACCGAAGGATCGGAGGTTCGAGCCCACCAAGATCTTTTATGTTGTTTTTTTTTTCGAATTTCAATCATATCATTAAGTATTTCATGCTTCCAGCAGATTTTGCAGAAATCTTACTGCCCATAAGGGCATCTTGTTTTCTTTCTCTCCAAACCAAGCGATTTTTTTATCTGGAAATTCATTGGTTCATACAACCGCCATCTCAATGTTCATTGGTGCATAAAGCGCCACTATTACGAAAGGGTGCTAACTAACTTCAATAGCGCTAGTTTGTTGGTTTGAATTTTTGTCATGTGATCATCCGGGTATTTTTCGACTTAAAATTTGCACGCCGTTCGCATAATGGTAGGCTAACAGCATGACCGAAGAAACCCTAGTTTTCCAAAAGTTGATTGATCAATGTGGAATAAATTTCAAAGAAGATTTACACTTCCAAAACCGAAAGTAAAAGGTAGAAATTTATAATTATCTTACAATGATTCTATTGTGTTCATTCTTTTTTAAAGACAAGTTCTCAATGTTTTATCAAAAAGAGTGTGTGAAAAAAAGAGACTAATTCTTTTGTTTTTTGGAAAATGTCTGGGATTGTTTAAGCCTTTCTTAATACAAAAGATCGTTTGTTTCATGTGTGGGCTGTAATGCTTTATAAGCTCTGGATACACACAGCTCAGCTCAGTTTCATCTTCAGCTCCAACAGCCAAGGATGTCTGTCTACTCTCTGCCTGCATCATTTGATTTTTGATGTTTCTCTATCTATTTTAACATATTTACTTGTATAGTTTTTGACTGTATTATCAATGTCTGTAATTAGGAATGAGGACTTCCTATTTACGATAACAAATAGGAAACTTATCTTGAATGTCTGTAAGTTTTTTCTGCTTTCAGGTATGTTTACTAATTTTAGTTAATTTTAAGTTTGGATCACATATTTTCATAATCCAAATCTATGTTTACCATTGGGAAATAAATGGAAGGATTAAATAGAAGGATTGACCGTATATATTGAAAGACATATGTAATCACTGTGATATCTGAAAGCATCTATATAAATTCAATGTTTTGTTGATGAAGTTTATTGGCAGTTGATGTAAGACTTTTGTGTCAGTTATGCTTTCCTACAATGGCCTTGGGTGTATGCGTAATTAACAATTTATTCCCACTTAAGCTGATTTTGCAGAAATCTTTCTGCCCGTAAGGGAATGTTGTTTGGTTTGAATCAAAGTTTGAAGCGCAACTTTCTAATGGGTTTTCGCTTTCATCTTATTTGTTGAAAGGTTGTTTTTTTTTCTTTTTGCTCCTACATAATTTCTTTAACATATCTTATTTTGATTATAAAATATCTATCCGTGTTTTCAGTTCACACATTTCTTTTGTTTGTAGCAAGTACTTTCTGATGTTATTTGTTAAGCCTATTTGCACTTTTTGAAAGGTATGTTAGCATCAGTGTGAATTATGCCTAAGAGATAACAAAAAGGACCACAATTTTGTTCACATTTTAATCTGTTTAAGTTTAGATTTATTTGGTTTGCATATTCCAAGTTGGTTTTGAAATACCGCCACCGCCACACTGCACCGTAAATCTTGTAGAAAATTCTCATAGTTTCGAACATGGGAAAATTGAACGTTTCATAATAATTTCGCTATTAGTTAGTTTCTCAATTTCCCGATAATTTTCCATCTCGGAAATTGTTATCTCGTATTTGCCGATAGTTTCCAGTTTTGAAATTCATGCTGTCGACAAGCATAATAATGGCAGCTCTAAAGCGAATACATGTTGTTTTTTTATCTTAATCTGTGAAATTTTGTGAATATTTTATAACTTATAATATACAGCTAGATTATAATTCCCTTCGTTCTATGATATGTTCAGGTATGAAATATAGAAAGTTAAGAGTTTAGAAGTGTTAATGGTTACAAATGATGTGAATTGATATCAACAAAAGATATACTTTTATTTCCTTTAACCTAATACGTGTTTAGTTAAAACACAGTTATGGGTATGCTGAATAACTAAAGAACAAAAGAGTTGTTTATTGTTATGCATTAGCCAAGGAGAAGTCATTTGAACAGGTTCCTCTCAGGCAAGTTAAAAAATAAAAATGCGTTATCGTTGGCTGTTACCAAAAAATCCAAAACATGTAATGAGATACTGTACATGTTAATTTTAGCTGCAATCTGTAGCTATACATTCAATTTCTGTCATTAAGTTTGTGTTCTTTTATGATTATTTTGTGTGGCAGCTTGAGAGAAAATCGTAATAAAATATAATACTGATCAGAAATTTATCAGTAATACTCAGTAATACTGAAAAATAATCAGTAATCAGTAATATTGATGGTTACTGATAATTTATTTTTCGCACTTTAGGAATATAATAGTTTTTGATGCATATATAATTATATATTTCCAATAAAACATAGGTTTTAGACATGTATCATTGCTATGAGCTAGACGTTTTTTGAAAAGTCATAATCATAAAATGGCTGAAAATTTCCTTGATAGCATCTATGAGGAAATTTTACAGAAGAAAAATGTCCTTCCTGTTAATAAAATCACCCCCTGTAAAATAATTATTTCGATAATTGACAAGTTCTTGAAACACATTGACTGTGACATGCCTGGTTGTCAACCGAAATCTGTTCTATAGATTAGCGGAATAAATGAAGAATGAAAAGGTTTTTTATTGTTGCATGTTATGAGTTAGCCGGTGAAGGAGGATGTGATTTGAAGCTAAAAATGGCTTCCCAGATGTGAGTATTTTCATTTGTAGGAGTTGTGAGAAGCTCAAAAATGTATAATGGCTGGCTGTTTCCAAGGGAATCTAAGCTCTCACCTGCATAATACTGCTCTGCTTATACTCACTCATGTCTGACGTATTTATAATGTTCTTATTATTAGTTTGCTGCATAAGAATTCAAAGGCTCACTGCAGTTAGTAAAGTGTACACAGTTCAATGAGGTTGATGTTAGACTCCAATCTTTAACTAACCGTATTCTCTCTAATTAGCGCCCTTTCCAATAAGCGCCACTCCCTATTGTTTATACACTTAATGTTTTTATTTTCAAGAGTGGTGTTGCGGCATAAGCAGTGACTGACTTAGAGAGGTGACATGTTAATTAGGTGA
This sequence comes from Turritopsis dohrnii, assembly GCA_027922465.2. NCBI lineage: Eukaryota > Metazoa > Cnidaria > Hydrozoa > Anthoathecata > Oceaniidae > Turritopsis > Turritopsis dohrnii. Next base: position 190,868 of record BQMF02000433.1, read on the forward strand.
AATGTGTGTCAACTACAGGATGTGAAAAAACATATTGTCTCTCCGATAGGAAACGTAGGGAGTCGTGGTGTTGTGTTAGTGTAGGGATTATGGTGTACTATAAGTGCATAGTAGAGTAATGCATTGTACTGTTCTGGTGTCTTTGTCAGTGTTTATTTTGTTTAAAGTGTTCAGTGTGACGCACAAGGTTGATGTGTTGTTTGTTAGTAAATTAGAAACTATTATATTGTTTTAGTAAATTAGAAACCAGAAACATGCGATGAAATGAGAGATGTCTTTCATAGTATGTACAAAGGTGTATTAAAAAAACGTGTGTATGAATTTGCCAAGACACAAGCAGAATTGTTGGTCCTTCAATTATTATGTTTTAGTTATGCAGATATGAGACTAGTGTTGTGTTGTCATTGGTAATGTGTGTGGTGGCATTGAAAGATAAGTGGTGTTTTGTTTATCAAGATGTTTGTTGTGGATTTTTTCTATATATATATTTGTTTGTATTCATAATGCATATGTTGCTGCCTTTGTCACTCTTTTTTATGGTGATGTTGGTGTTGTATTTTAGTTGATTGAGTGCATGTTGTTCTTCATGACTGAGATTTTGTCGTGGTTGTTGTTATTGTTGTTGAGTGTGTGTTGTTAATTCGTTTAAAGTTTCATTAATCTTTTGGAAGTAAGTGTGTAAGTGAGTTTCATTCTTTCGGCGCTGTTATTTTTGTCTTGGTTGTGAAAGTAGCATTGTGTGTTAATGCATCTTTTCAGTGAAAGTAGCATTGTGTGTTAATGCATCACTGACAATTTTAATAGAGTCAATATAAGAACTCTAAGGGAGTCATTTCAGAGTGCCTGTGGCGACTCCTTTTGCGAGTCATTTTGACTCCCTTACAAGTATCTTTTTTTACTCCCTTTAGCTTCTCATTACCATGAATGACTCCCTTTCAGTTCTCAGAAATGACGATATTTGTGACTCTCCAAAGGGAGTCATTTGAAAATGACTCTCTTACGATTCTCATTTCGTGATTCCCGTTTGAGTATCATTTTGAATTAACGCTCAAACAAGAGTCATTTTTTGATCACCTTAAGAGCTTCAATCCGCTATGAGTCCCTTCAGAGCATCATTGCGCTGATATCACATGACGCCCTTCTGGGCATAATGTGTTAATATTAAATGATTCCCATTCTAGTATCATAATATTGAGGCACTTCTCAACGCTTAGTCATCTTGCTGATCTTGCCCCCGGATTTCATGGTGATCTCAATATAATTAAGAAAACAATGCCATTTACTTGAAATCATGTATTGATCTTTTCATCTAAACACTATGAATATATACATACAAAAACATTCATGAAAACGCAAATAGCTTATACACAAACTTGGATATTTCATAACAATAAATATTTTTTGCGTGTTTTTTAATTTCTACGATATACAATATTTCTTTTTTATGCATTATAATTCGATTGTCTCCCCCACTTTTCAACAAAAGGTAGACTGAGAATGAAGAAAAACCACGAAGAAAGTTCACGGCGCTAATTTGTGTTAATTAATATTTCATTCAAGATGAATACCAATTTTGTCTCGAAAATAGTGAGAATACAAAGAAACACAAAGAAAAATTGAATTTTGGATTGCAGATTAAATAAGATGACTTTTCAAAAATTACGTCACATACAGCCGAATAATGACGTTTACAAATGAAACTATACCAATAATACAGTGCGAACTCAAAAAACTGATCATCAACATCTTCATCATCACTGCTACCACCAGCAAGATTATTGTCACTTGCATTGATATCCAAAAGTCACTTCAAGTCTTGATGTTGATCTTTGGTGTTTTTGCACAGCTCTTTTGATTTTTGAATTTTCATACACATCCAGAAATATTGCATTGAATAGCGAAGCTGCCCTGTATTGCATGAAAGTTCGAAAAATATTGCACGAGCCATTTATAATTGACTGTTTTATAAGAGCAATCAAATTGACAGGAAAATTTCATAATAAGAATCTAAAGAAAAAGTAGTATGCTGTAAAAAGTAAAGCTGTCACAAGTAATCAAAATATAGTAGCTAATTATTCAAAATCATTTAGCTTTTCCCCAATACTTTCATTTGAAGTTTATGGCTGATAAAGAAAAACACTGTACTTATAACATATTTAGTTACTGTCTGCATAGCCGACCGTGTGTTGTGGGCATCATCAGTGTTTTGTTGTTCTTTAAAAGAAATTTAAGGAGTAAGCAAGCTAACTTATCATATAGAATATTAATATCCGATTATTTAAGAACAAGAAAACAAACGAAAGAAACTGTCAGTCACACGGACACATTCAGTTTCGTCAAGAAAGGAATCCAAGAATAGTACAACTACATACCTCCTTATATGAAATATGTATATGTAACCAATGAAACCAGTGAAGTTAATAAATTAGCTATAGATGTTTTTTTTATTCAATGCGATCGTACGGTCGCATTAAATAAGTTTACAATTTTTGTGGTTATATAGGGAAATATCTATACAAAAGAATAATTATTTAGTAAAAAGCAAAGAAAGTACCGTTAAGAGTTAATAACCGTATCTTTATTGTTTAAAGGTGTAAAATCTTTTATACCGTTATGTGACATCTGAGCCTCTCATTAAGAATTGCTTACGTAAAATTTTTTAAAACGTGCGAACAAGTGGCTTTGTTTTTCGATTTGACTCTCCGACGAGCATCAAAATGACTCCCTTAAAGAGCCATTTAACTTACCTCACTTATGATCACTTAAAGGAGTCAAATTGATTCCCTTCAAGGTGGTCATTTTAAGGAAATTGAAATTGACACCCCTTAAAAGCAAAATGACTCTCTTAAGATGCTCTCTGTATCATCTGATTTACTCCCTTAGGTTATCATTGTTCAATGACTCCCTTTCAGGAGTCGCAATGACTCCGCTAAAACTGTCAGTGATCTTTTCAAAGAATGTATGTTCACTGACAGTTTTACCGGAGTCATTGCGACTCCTCAGAGGGAGTCATTGAACAATGATAACCTAAGAGAGTAAATCAGATGATACAGAGAGCATCTTAAGGGAGTCATTTTGCTTTTAAGGGGTGTCAATTTCAATTTCTATAAAATGACCACCTTGAAGGGAATCAATTTGACTCCTTTAAGTGATCATAAATGATGTAAGTTAAATGGCTCTTTAAGGGAATCACTTTGACGCTCGTTAGAGAGTCAAATCGAAAAACAAAGCCACTGTTTCGCACGTTTTAAAAAATTTTACGTAAGCAATTCTTTAAATGAGAGTCTCAGATGTCACATAACGGTATAAAAGATTTTACACCTTTAAACAATAAAGATACGTTTATTAACTCTTTCTTTGCATTTTACTAAATAATTATTCTTTTGTATAGATATTTCCCTGTATAATTCACAAAAATTGTAAACTTATTTAATACGACCGTACGATCGCATTGAATAAAAAAAAACACCTATAATTTATCAACTTCACTGGTTCACTGGTTTCATTGGTAACATATACATATTTCATATTAGGAGGTTTGTAGTTGTACTATTCTTGGATTCATTTCTTGACGAAATTGAATGTGTCCATGTGACTGACAGTTTCTTTCGTTTGTTTCCTTGTTCTTAAATAATCGGCTATTATTATTCTATATGATAAGTTAGCTTGCTTACTGCTCAAATTTCTTTTAAAGAACAACAAAACAACATTGATGATGGCGCACAAAACACGGTCGGCTATGCAGACAGTAACTAAATGTTATAAGTACGCTGTTTTTCCTTTATCAGCCATAGACTTCAAAGTATTTGGGGAAAAACTAAATGATTTTGAATGATTAGCTACTATATTTTGGTTACTTGTGACAGCTTTAATTTTTACAGTATATTACTTTTTCTTTAGATTCTTATTATGAAATTTTCCTGTCAATTTGATTGCTTTTATAAAACAGTCAATTACAAATGGCTCGTGCGACATTCTTAGAACTTTCATGCAATGCAGGGCAATTTCGCTATTCAATGCAATTCTTCTGGATGTGTATTGAAATTCAAAAATCAAAAGAGCTGTACAAAAACATCAAAGTTTAACATAAAGGCTTAGTTCAGAGAATGATACACTCGAAGTGACTTTTAGATATCAATGCAAATGACAACAATCTTGCTGGTGATAGCGGTGATGATGAAGATGTTGATGATCAGTTTTTTGAGCCGCACTGTTCCATGAATGATGATGATGGTGTAGCAAATGTTTTAATTGAACTAAGAGAAATGCATGATATTACTCAAAGTGCATTTTTTTTATTTGTAATCAAATTATTGTTATTGTTATAGTTTGTAAACGTCATTATTCGGCTCTATGTGACGTAATTTTTGAAAAGTTTTATCTTATTTAATCTGCAATCCAAAATTCAACTTTTCTTTGTGTTTGTATTTTCACTATTTTCGACAGAATTGGTATTCATTATGAGTGAAATATTAATTAACACAAATTAGCGCCGTGAAAAACTTTCTTCTTGGTTTTTCTTCATTCTTGGTCTACCTTTTATTGAAAAGTGGGGGAAGCAATCGAATTATACTATATAAAAAAGAAACATTGTATATCGTAGAAATTAAAAAACACTCAAAAAATATTTATTGTTTTAAAATATCCAAGTTTATATATAAGCTATTTGCGTTTTCATAAATGTTTTTGTATGTATATATTCAGAGTGTTTTATATGAAAAGATCAATACATGATTTCAAGTAAATGGCATTGTTTTCTTAATTATCTTGAGATCACCATGAAATCCGGGGGCAAGATCAGAAAGATGACGAGCGTTGAGAATATTATAATACTGGAATGGGAGTCATTTAATATTAACACATTATGCCCAGAAGGGCGTCATTTGATATCAACGCAATGATGCTCTGAAGGGACTCATAGCGGATTGACGCTCTTAAGGTGATAAAAAAATGGCTCTTGCTTAAGCATTAATTCAAAATGATACTCAAACGGGAGTCACGAAATAAGAATCGTAAGAGAGTCATTTTGAAACGACTCCATTTGGAGAGTCACAAATATCGCCATTTTTGAGGAGTAATGAGAAGCTAAAGGGAGTAAAAAAAGATACTTGTAAGGGAGTCAAAATGACTCGCAAAAGGAGTCGCCACAGGCACTCTGAAATGACTCCCTTAGAATTCTCATATCGACTCTCGAAAAATTGTCAGTGTAATATAAAGTGTAAATATAAAGTGCTCCAAATAATAGAAACAAAGCAATCTGAAGTTGCGATCTTAGCGACAACAGCAGATATTATTGGATGTTTCAGCATGACATAGCCTGAAAAATTTAATGTGTTGTTATAAAGCGTCCAAAAAAAAATTTGTTAAACTTCATTGTAAACACTGGCTGAAAGATGAAACTTTTTATAAGTTATCAAAAACAATTGATCATTCGAAAGTTATGTCTTCGCTAAAACAAATATTGAAATACAACTAAAAAGCCGACAACCTATTTGCAAATAAATACTAAAAAAACAAATGGAGAAAATATCAGTGCAATCAGAATTCTTTTGTAAAGCTCAATATCTAACAAATGAAAAAAAGGAACCACTATTAACTGAAAATACCTTTAATCCATAAGTTAAAGATTTAACACTATTTATGCTAATTGAGCAAAACGAAATTAGACCTAGTAAAACAAACATCTTTTACGACACGTTTCAATAACGTCTTTGCCAGGTTTTTTTAAAAAAACTTTTTTTAGGAAACATCTCAAAGACGTCTTTGAAGGCCTTTATATAAAAGGTCTTTAAAAGGGAATCAAACCTTCAGATAAAATTTGGTAAATTCATTAAAAAATATCAAATTTATAAAAATAAAACTTGTTTGAGACTAAAAATAATCTTCCTTTTCTTCGTAATTCGTCATAATTGAACCAAAAATCATTTGCGCTGAGGTACAAGGCAGAAACCGTAGTCACGTGATATGTCGTGTATTGCGCTCAAGTTATGCTCAATCATAGAGAAGTGATAAGGATGGCAAACAGTGAAACAGAATATCACCAAAGATATCTGATACTACTGACGTGGAAGATGAAGTAATTAAGAGCTTAGGGTGCTGTTTAAACAAATCCGTTTGAAGTTGATTGAATGTAAATACTGTCAGAAGAATGCAACTCCTTCAAATGAACAACAGGATAACATTCAGTGTATCACTTCACATCCAGACTTCAAAACACTTTGAACAGAATGGTTTTGGAAAGGACCGTAACAAGATATCGACGCTGTCATCAAAATTTCAAACATTTGTCTATATACGTAAGTAAACCATAAATAATGCATTTTTAAATATTTTCGCATCTTCATTTTATTGCATGTCTGTCTTTATATCTTGTCGTTCCTCCAAAAGCATTAAAATAAATAAACAAATATGAATTTCTTATAAAGCCTAGTCTATTTAATCTCTAGTCTATAAAATCTTCTGCAGGAACACAAATTTTTCACAAAAATCAATAAAAACCGTAAAACTCGCAAAAAAAAAAACGTAAACTGTTGAAAATACTATCAAAAAGAGCGCGAACATCGAATTTATTATCTGGTGAAGTTTTGTTGCGTAACGACAACTCTTGAACAAATACGAACGAAAAAACACACGAAAACATCAAACGTGAGCCAAAACAACGTGTTGGCTATGGAAAGTGAAGAAACCAATGAACAATGCACACAAAAGAAGTGTAGTGGAAAAAACATTCAACACACGCTAACTTGCTTTGATTGCAAACGAAAAGTGCACTATAAATGTACAATGCTCCCCGCATACCAGCTGGAGTGTTTCATCACGAAGAAAGGACGCAGGTTTACGTGTGTAAATTGTGTGGATATCGGTGAAGAGTTATTAAAAATTATGTCAGGATACGATCTCGATCAATCCTTTGAAGTAGAGCAATTAACGCAGGCACTAAAAGACATAACATTGGAGAACAGCAATACGAAGAACGATAACGAAGCCTTGCGCTCTAAACAAAAGAAGTTCAGTGATCTGATGAAAATTGAAGTGGTGGCGGTGAAGAAGTACAAGGGCACAATCAGAAATTTGAAAGAAGAAATTAAAAAATGCGGACAACAAATCAGCGAGCACGAAAGAAACGAATCAAAGCTGCAGCAAGAGCTCCAAGACCTTAAGAATAACGTTAAAGAACAGGCAAGCTACGAAGACAACAACACGATTTTGGACAGCCTTGAAAAGAAGTTTAAGGAGTTCGAAGCTGCGCTTCTACATTCTGTTAAAGAAAATAATCTTACCATAGAACGAAAGCTTAATCTAGCAGCTGGAACGAAGCCGTCTTTCGCCGAAGCAACCTTAAGCAACCTGCAACCTTATCATACATGGCGTCGTCGAGCAGGAAACAGAAAGGAAACCCTTGAAAGCCTACGACACAGATTACGTTGTTAATTTTATTAACGCTGTCGGCTCATCAGCAAATTTTAAGTCTATCTCACGGCACGGAAAGAAGGAGGGAGGGAAAACAAGACCATTAAAGGTTGTTCTCAACACCGAAATGGCGAAGAAAGAAATACTGGGCAGTTTGTGAAGTCTGAAAGGCCAAGAAACCTACAAGGGAATAAGCGTGACAGAAGATTACACCATTTCCGAACGCTTCGTAATTAAAGCCAAGGAGCTTAACCAAAAAGAACCAAGTGACTCCCGTTTTGAATGGAAGGATCGGGGTACTCCAAAAAACGGGCTCCAGGTGAAGAAGTTCAGAAAGAGAAACATTCCTCATCTTCCCCAACGTTAAAGAAAAACCAAATTACGCACGAGTTTAAAAAGAATACAACTACGAAAGAAAAAGCAAAAAAAAAAAAAAAGAAACCAAAGAAAAACATTTACCTAAAAATTGTAAAAAGGATAAAGAATACAAACCCAATAATAACGATACACGCAACACACAACCTATCACTGTACTCTATACGAATGCTGACCAGCTTACTCCTTCAAAGAAATTTGAACTTCTGGAACTAATCGACAGAACAAAACCGAGGATTATTGCTATACTAGCCGCCCAGGCGTATATATTTATACGCAGAAAAGAAGTAACTTTAATGTAAAAAAAATGGCAATATATAACACAGAACTGTTTACCCAGACATACGAAACCAAACATTACAAAATGTTAATTCAAAACAAATTGATACCTTGCAACTTTTTCTTTTGTTCCAAAGTTACTACTGGACTGCAACCATTAGTGAATTTTTGAAATGATATATAGTCTGTTCTTCCCAAAACCATCAACGTCATGATTAAAACCATGAGTTTCATTTCTTTATGCTTTTTTTATTATTACCTAAAAAATTAATACTTGAATTGTAATACCGAAAACCTAATCATGCTATAAGAATATTGAAATAAACAACAACAACAACAACAACAAAAAATGAAATTCAACTACGCATTTATCCTAAAAACAATAAATAAAAACAACAAAACACCGTAATAATAATTGTAATACTGTAATACCGAAAACCTAATCATGCTATAAGAAAATTGAAATAAACAACAACAACAAAAAATGAAATTCAACGACGCATTTATCCTAAAAACATTTGAAAATATATTTACCTTAAAAATAATAATTAAAAACACAAACGTAATGACAGAATTAGTATAGCTAAAGAATTTTTAACTTATGAAAACATTCACATATGTGGAGCCATTTTTTATTTCCAGTTCAAAGCTCCTCTCTGGAAAATTCAAAACACAACAGTAAACACCCCTCTTATCCTTTATTTATCCACTAATACTAACTGTGTTTTAACTAAATAGATACTATTTTAACTCAATACCAATTCACATCAATATTGATCATGATCTGTAGCCATTATCAAACACTTCTAAACTCTTTACTTTCTATATATTTCATACCTGTAAACAAATTAATAACACTCGATTTACTTTCCAGCATACTTTCCTATTGTAAACATACACTTTCTCTTTGCTTTCTACTGCAATTCCACTACCATTTTTATACAGTGAAAGACATAAAAATGCTTTCTTCGTAACTTCATAACTGTGGAGCCATTTTGAATTAAATAAAAAAAGGAACAGCAATTTCGTTACCGAAACAAATCAGTAACTGAATCTTTATGATTTGATCGTTTTAACTCTGTTTTTACTCTCTTTTAACGCTGTATTTATTAAATCCGTTTGACTCATGTACTTACCTATATTATTTTATATCTTTTCCAAACAATTTCCCACCGAAAAGAAGTAAAATCATTTTCACCAATGTAAATAAACAATCATCCTTTCTGCAGCCATTCTTCAACTTCATCTACACTACTTCTTTCTGCTACACTCCCATAACTATTTGATAACTATAAAAAGAAATACGTAAAATCAGCACGACTTTCTTCCACTCGTTCTTCGTTTGGTTTTCATCTGAAAAAGCTATATATAAAAAAAACAAACATCTGTTCAAAAACTCACCTACGCATGTGTGCTACCTGCTAACTAATCACTTACACACGTGCTGTTGCCTGTTCTTTTATTAATCTAAAATACAATAACAGTAAAAGTTTAACAATAAACAGTTTCATAATAACAATACCTTCGTATGTATAAAAACCTGTGTTTGTTCGTGAAAACAACTGCGATAATGAAAACCGTTATTAACGAACTAATTTTTTGGAAATCGGCAACCAATCAAATTGGAGAAAAAATAATTTCTTGCCTTTTGATTGGTTTAAAAAATTTAATCGTCACACTTAGATTACGTAACATAAAAAAAGTGTCTCTCACTTCTACGTGGTTTTACGACGAAAAGGGAAAAAATAAGAAGGATTTGACCGTTAAAAGAAAACCAAATATGTCACTCTCTAAAATAAAAGTGGTATGCACAACGAGGATTATTATAATAAGACTAGTAACACGTGTAAAAATTTTTTACAGGTTTTAATCGATGTGAGCTGAACAGAGACAAAGGCTTAGTATAATGAATTTTAGTATGATAAAGTTTAAGTGTTTAGAATGTAGTATCTGGTTTTGGACAGCGTGTAGAACAGGGGTTTTCATTCATCAAAAAAAATACGCGCTGTGCGTCCACTTTTTTTCACTTTTTCATTTTCATTGTATAAATTGAAGATGCAATGCAATGGTTCCCCATGATTAAAAAATATCTAACGTCAATACAGAAAAACTCTTCACTCTTTTAGTTAAAAATCTCTAGGTATTCCGGCTAAAGCATATTTAGTTCAACACTGGAGTTATGAACAGAAAAACTTTTTAATCAGAAGATCTGAAACAAATCAAAATATTCATAATAAATCTTTCACCATACGACATAGTAGTAGCAAAAATAAATTGTGCGTACAGGTAAACAACAAAAAGATTAAAATCGCTGTAAATGTTCCTGGAATCCAGACCCCAACGTAAATAAAAGCCAAACGCGAAAGTCGTAAAAGTGTCGAAATGTGAATTAAAAACAATTGCGATTTTCTTTACGAACCCAGACCGTCATAATTAAAAACCATGATATTCATTTCTTCAATCGCGTATTATTTGAAAAGTAATGACGCAGAAACCCTATTAATACTATAAGAAAAAACAAATCAAAACAAAAAAGTTCTAAAGCGTATTTACCCTAAAAACATTAATAAATCTTCGCGCAATACTTTCCTTGTTGTCTATTGTTTCTTAATCTCGCGAATAATCAAAACATTTGAAACGGTTAAATGCAATGCAATGTTTTCCCCTATACTAATCGTAGAAAAATATTAACCGCCGTGGTCTGACACTCCATTATGAATAAGTGACCGCAAAAACGACCCGAAATTTTAGAGAGTGAAAGCGTGAAAAAAGCGGATGCACACTCGTGATTAGTATAAATATAGTATCTCGCGTAAAAGTTTTTTACGGCTTTAATTTCGGAAAGGATGTGCAAGAATCCCACATTCCCGTGTGCGAACCCCGTGACGAAAATTTCAATTACGGAATTGGGACTGGAAAATGTACCCAGGTTGTAGAGCTTGAAAATCTGAGCAAAAAAATGTATGGGATCGTTTCGCTACGACCAACCGTTGCGGAGATATGGTCGATCAAAGGTTTTGATGAAGTCATAGCCGCAGTACCAAATAAAATTTAGGCCCAAATTTTGCGTCACCCCATCACCCGCATCGCGGAACCTATAAAACGTCAGTTATCCCTATTGGTTCTCGAGATATTTCCCCAAAAACGTCGCGTTCGATTGGGGATGCAATGCAATGATTCCCCGTGATCATAAAACATCTGACGTCAAATGCCACGTGCTATTATACTAATCGTGAATGTGTCTTGCGTGGTCGAACTGCCGCTATATGACCACGATTAAGAAGATTTTGACCATTAAAAAAACAAAAACAAAACACTCTCTAAAATAAAAGTGGGATGCACGATTGCGGATTAGTATATATAGACTAGTAACTGGCGTAAAAGTTTTTTACGGCTATAATTTCGAAAAGGATGTGTCGAAAATAGGTGACGAAAAATTAAATCTCAAAGTCGTGACTGGAAAGTGTTCCCATGTTGTAGATCTCGAAAAGCTGATCAAAAAAGTGTATGGGATCGTTTCGCTACGATCAACTGTTGCAGAGATATCATCGATCAAATATTTTAATGACGTCATATCCGCAGTACCAAATAAAATTTAGGTCCAAATGTTGCGTCACCCCGTCACCCGTATCGCAGACCCTGAAAAACGTCAGTTATCCCTATTGGTTCTCGAGATATTTCCCCAAAAACATCGCGTTCGATTGGGGATGCAATGCAATGATTCCCCCGTGATGCGATAAAAATAACTTACGTCACGCAGCGTGCTATTATACTAATCCTCGATTATCAATGGCCTAACGAAAAAATGACCACGATTAAGAAGATTTTGACCATTAAAAAACAAAAAAACGAACACTCACTAAATTAAAAGTGGTATGCACGATTGCGGATTAGTATAATAAGACTAGTAACTGGCGTAAAAGTTTTTTACGGCTATAATTTCGAAAAGGATGTGTCGAAAATAGGTGACGAAAAATTAAATCACAAAATCGTGACTGGAGAGTGTTCCCATGTTGTAGAGCTCGAAAAGGTGATCAAAAAAGTGTATGGGATCGTTTCGCTACGATCAACCGTTGCAGAGATATCGTCGATCAAAGATTTTAATGACGTCATATCCGCAGTACCAAATAAAATTTAGGCCCAAGTGTTGCGTCACCCCGTCACCCGTATCGCCGACCCTCAAAAACGTCAGTTATCGCTATTGGTTCTCGAGATATTTCCCCAAAAACGTCGCGTTCGATTGGGGATGCAATGCAATGATTCCCCCGTGATACGGCAAAAATAACTGACGTCACGCCGCGTGCTATTATACTAATCGTCAATTATCAATGGTCTAACGAAAAAATGACCACGATTAAGAAGATTTTGACCGTAAATTTTAAAAAAACACAACACTCTCTAAAATAAAAGTGGTATGCACACACGCGGATTAGTATAAGTAGACTAGTATCCCGGGTAAAACCTTTTTACCGAACTTAACTTAGAAAACATTAGGTCAAATCCACCATTCCCCCCGTGTACGCACCCCGTGACGAAAATTTTAATTACGGATTCGTGACTTAAAAGTGTACCCATGTTGTAGAGCTCGAAAAACTGATCAAAAAAATGTATGGGATCGTTTCGCTACGACCAACCGTTGCAGAGATATCGCTGATCAAAGATTTCGATGACGTCATATCCGCAGTATCAAATAAAATTTAGGCCCAAATGATGCGTCACCCCATCACCCGTATCGCTGACCCCAAAAAACGTCAGTTATCCCTATTGGTTCTTGAGATATTTCCCCAAAAACGTCGCGTTCGATTGGGGTGCAATGCAATGTTTCCCCGTGATCATAAAAAACTGACGTCAAATGATGGCCACGTGCTATTATACTAATCGTGAATGTGTCTTGCGTGGGCGAACTGCCGCTATATGACCACGATTAAGAAGATTTTGACCATGAAAAAACAAAAAAACAAACACTCTCTAAAATAAAAGTGGTATGCACGATTGCGGATTAGTATAATAAGATGTGAGTTCAAACCAAAAAAGGGAAGTGAAAGAACGCAATTGGACTATATAATCCCTAATTACGGCTTCTACTCAGTCAATCTGGATAAAAAAACGGGAAGAGGTGTAGCAATATATGTGCACACATCCATCAACAACTCAGTCTCAGTTATTTCAACAGACATACAGTATGATGAGGCATGCCTTCTGGAGATGAAGTTGAAAAATAACGACAAGTTACTATTTGGATGCATATATAGAAGTCCTACACCTACTGATACATCGCATGAAAATAACGAACATCTGAACAAGTTATTCAAAGATCTAGCAGGACGTTCTTATTCCCATATGTGTCTTGTTGGCGACTTCAATTTTAAAGATATTAATTGGTCCTCCTACGCAACAAGCAAAGGTGCAGAAAGTAAAGAGTCTAAATTCATTAACACCATTTTTGATTGCTTTCTACACCAGCATGTCCTGGAATCAACAAGAGCCCGTGGTAACGACGATCCTTCCTCTATCGACCTTGTTCTCACTAATGAAGTTATGCAGGTATCTGACTTGGAATACCATGCTCCTCTTGGTAAAAGTGACCACATTCAAATACACTTGCTATATGGACTTCTCTAAACCTCAAGAAAGATACGCATATCACAAAGGTGACTTCGAAGCAATGAAGAACATGCTTATATCAACAAACTGGAAAGAAACGTTCATACGTAAAGAGGGGTCAGCTGAAGAATTGTGGAATTCATTTAAGTCAACTATTCTCCAATTGCAAACAAGATTCATACCGAAAGTTACCAACAGTGGGACAAACAAAGGCACCGTTCCTGTCACTAAACCTATTCTAGCCGCACTACGCAAGAAGAAAACAACGCATCAAAGGTGGATAGCAATAAAAAAGAAAGGTAAGAACCCATCAAGTTACAGAACCCGTCACTGCTATATTTCAAAGGTCTTTCGAAACTGGATGTGTACCAAATGATTGGAAAACGGCTTACATTTCGCCGATTTTTAAGAAAGGTAGTCGTCACAAGGCTGAAAACTATCGACCTATCAGCCTCACCAGCATAGTATGTAAGGTAATGGAATCACTGATTAAAGAAGTAATTACAAAATACATGATCGATAACAACTTGTTGTCGAAGAAACAATTTGGGTTTGTCCGTGGAGGATCTACTGTAACACAATTACTGTCGTATTTAAATAAATGCATTGACATTATGGTCACTAGAGCTGTTGCTGATGCTATCTATTTCGACTTCGCCAAAGCATTTGATACGGTTCCTCATAAGCGTTTGATTGGAAAGTTGTCATCATACGGTATATCTGGTCATCTGTTAAAATGGATTGAAAGTTTTCTGAAAGATCGTTCTCAAGTTGTGAAGATAAATGGTACAGAATCTGCTTGTGTAAATGTTTTGAGTGGTGTACCACAAGGAAGTGTTCTAGGACCTATCCTCTTCGTCATATACATAAACGATCTTCCTGATTATGTGTCTTCCGAATCGTATCTCTTTGCAGATGACACGAAGCTTCTGCGGCGAATCAATTCCAAAGACGATGCTATCCAACTCCAATTAGATATCAATGCTCTGGAAGAATGGTCCAGGAAGTGGTTATTGCGCTTTCATCCCGATAAGTGCCACGTATTGACATTGGGCAAGATCGAAAACATCCAACACACGGAAAGGTATACTTTGAATAATTTTGAATTAGAACACGTGTTCGAGGAAAAAGATCTTGGGGTTATTGTGGATACTGATTTGAAATTTGACGAGCAAATTAACCCCACAGTCCAAAAAGCTAATTCAATAATGGGCTTGATACGCCGCAGCTTCGCCTACCTAGAGGAGTCCCTGTTTCGGCAGTTGTATGTAACGTTTGTAAGACCACACCTCGCGTATTGCCAGTCAGCCTGGTCACCACATCTACGCAAGCATATCGATAAACTTGAGGGTGTACAAAGAGGGGCAACAAAACTCGTCGATGGAATCAAGAACTTGCCATACGAAGACCGACTGGTACAACTGTCGCTCCCTACACTCGCATTTCGCAGAGCAAGAGGTGACATGATAGAGCTATTTAAACACTTCAAAGTGTACGATCGATCAAGCCTAAGCTCAGCGTTCAAACCTAAATCTAGCTTGGTTAGACATCACAAGTTCCAGTTAGAACATGCATTTCCGACAGATGGTGTCAGAGATGTGCAATACAACTCGTTTTACTACCGGAAAGTTAATACATGGAATAACTTACCAAAGCAGTTAGTTGATGCTGATGATATAAACACTTTTAAGAACAGATTGGACGAACACTGGGTGAATCACCCACTACGATTTGATTCATCGTTTAAAGAAAAGAGCGATTCGTAGAGGCCTATGGCCTGTGAATTTGTAATCTTAAATAATAATAATTTCTAAAAAGTGTTTCTCTAGATTACTGGTTCTTGGACCAATGCTGTACAAAAGCTACCGACCACATACAACATGGGTACACTACTTTGAAAGATTAGGACATGAGTGGTGATATAGATCCTACACAGACGATAATTAGATTTTTATTTATCTGGAAAAAGAAGTTTCAGGCAGTTTGTCACGGGTTTTATCGATTAACATTCATGCATTTGCATACTCAAAATGTAGTGTGTGTCAGATGGGGGTTGGTTTATGAGACTTTAGCCCAAAAATTCAAAAATATTTTCATGTAAATTTTCGTCACTCTGAGAAAAGACGTATAGCAAACTATTTGTTTAGTATATATCAAATAATAATGCTGTTTATTGATATCACCCGTTTTTGTCTCAATAAATATAAGACATGAAAAATAATCCATTCTTCAGTAATGTACATCACGAAATCTCCTCCGTGAACTTTTTTAACGAAGTTAGAGGAACTTGTCATAAGAGAAAAAAATAGGAAAAAAGCACTTTCAGTGAATTTTTTTATTTTTCCTAATAAAATTATGCCTTGACAAGAAGATTTAATGAAAAAAAATTTGGGGTTGATTCCCCTTCAACGAAACGTCATAACGACGTGTTTGAAGGACCTTGTATAAAACGTCTTTCACAAAACGTCTTAAGGACGTCTTTTACAGGTATTCCATAAAAAGTTTTTACGAAACGTCTCAATTTTTTGTAACACAGTGATGAGCGAAGTAATTAAACTTCATCATTAGTATGGTGTTAATGGACTTTGATGTCAGTATTTTTTTAAGCCTCAAAACATATATAGTCTTTTTCTTTTAAGTTTTCCCAATATATTTCCTGGAAGGTTTGTTGCATCAAAAAGCCCTGAAAATATATTTTCGCAAATTTTTTTGTTTTTCATACTCGGCGAAGTCGTCACCTTCTGGATTAAAAAAATCGCAATAACTGCTTCCAGGCCAAAACAGCAGCGCTATCTTCATTACGAAAACCGCGACGGTGGCGAGTAGAAACCAGGATGTGAAGACATCCCTTCCCAGATGTCATCCAGAACTTAAATTTACAAAATTCTATGTTATTAATTGTTCGTCTTCTTTCTTCACCATTCAACCTAAGAAATAAATAAACACATGTTTATTGGATATAAATCAGCATAAATATAATGTCAGGATTCATAAAGTCAATCAAGTTATCCCTTACAAATGTCTCTGATGATCGATATTCAGGTCACTGAATATCCTTTCATTCGTGAAAGTGAATCAAATGCAAAAATGAAGCACAAAGTAATCTTGTGTATCAAACATTAGTTAAAATAAGCAATATACATTATGTTTTCCAACAAAGCAAAAACACTAATATTTTTATGAAATGATATTAAGAATGGCCTTTTTGCATCACATTTAGTATATACAGTTGACTCTCTCTAATTCGAATCTCAAGGGAGATAAGATTTTTTTCGAATTACAGAGAGATTCGAACAGTAGAAAGTCTCTCTAATTCGAATTTTCAGACAAAGAGGATGAAAATTCGAATTGGAGAGAGAAATAGAGCGACACATAAACCGAAAATCAAAACATTCGAAAAAAGTTCGAAATTCAATTAAAACATTCGAAATTGTTCACGGCTAGTTTACACTCTGGATAACAAAAATTCGAAAAATTCGAATTCGAATAACGAGAGAGAGAATTTAGCTTTGGGGACCTAAAAATCTGTTCAAATTATTCTAGTCAGGACGCTACCGTCAAAAAAAAGATGGCGGGATGCGGATTAATCGTAAATGGTTTAGAAAGCTCAAATACCATCCTCTTGTTACGAAAATGTTTACTGGCCAGTTTCTAGTCACCAAAATGGGCTTTCCAGGACCAAAATACCTTTTTTCCATATGACGTCACAGGTCAAGTGGTAAGGAAAAGATTTTTTTCGAATTTTTCAAGTATCATTGATGCCAACTGAAAGAGTTTGAAATTCTAAGTAAAAAACATATATAAACGCTAAAGTAACTTTGTCTACATCAAAAGTTGCAGCCTCTTGAAAGTGCTATGACGTCATCGAAAAGCAGTGTAAAAATGAGCGATTAAAGAATTATGACATCACGTGACATTCCGCTGGACACTGGACACGTAAAATATTAATAAATAAAAGAAGCTGCTTCTAACTAATGTTTGACTTTTACAAGTTCAACAAACAGCAAGAAACAAACAAACATCATCTTATCCTACCAATAAAACAGAAACATAAACACGTTCAGTTTAACCATTCCATATTTCAGTCTTGCTGTCAGAATCAGCATTGTCTCTACCAGTGTCGCATTCGTGGCATCCACACAAATCTGTACACGGGAGACCATGGGATAAACAGATACAGTTTCCTATTTGACAAGCTGATTTCTTGCAGTTGCATGAAATCAGTTGTAACACATCATCTGGAGCTGGTGACAAAATCATCCACTGTATGGAAATGGCCCCATCAATAATTTTCCAACCATGGCCATCTGGCGAGGGGATGACAAAACTTGTATTAAAAGCATTTCGAACCATAGAGGTAACAAAGGAAACACGCTTGCAGTAACAGAGCAACGCATCTCTGGTGGGAGGAAGCTTTTGCAGAGGTGGTGTGATCTTTGCTGATGTAAACTTTAAGTATCTGGCTTCATTGACGTTTCCACATTTCAAGCTATATAGTTTACATACATATTTTTGTAACACCGCAAGCAATATGTGTCGAATGTTGTGTTTTCTCCTAGCCGTGTGACAACATTCACTCTGGGGAATCCTGCATTATTTTTAAAGCTTTGGCTTTTCCAATACCATGAAATGAACTCGTGTAGTCATTTCCGACAAAAGGCATGCAATGACGGGAGTGCCAGGCAGCATTCTTGACCAAGTTCAAGAGCAATGTTACTTATGCCAAGTACACGGGTTCGTTCTTTGACTCCGATTTTGACAAAGAATTCTACCTCGATCTTTTGGCTGAAATATAGCGAATAAATGGCTATATCGCTATCGACTGTATGAATACAGATACTCCTTGCTTCATGGTTAGTGACGGCATAAAAAGAGCAAAGGAACACCTTCGTATCAGCCTCTTCTAATTATTTCTAAGGGAGGTTTCTTCGACGCAAACCACCTATAGTGGAAAGCAAAATAAGTATTCAATTATCGTTTGTAGCAAAAAGTGAAGGTCAAACATTCATTTGAAACAGATACGTTTCACACCAGTTTTTCAGTACTAAAGCAGCAGAAATAAACCAAGGTAGGATACTAATTTAAATTACCAGTTCTATCCTTATTTCGAGATGAGCTTCTATTCGTAGATGCAGCTGTTGGTGGTATTTCCAATCCTTCTTTCTCATTATCTACCTCAAATTTTTTCAAGGCTTTCACATGCGTATATGAATCATAGCATTTTTGGTAAAACAGAAAGATTCGAATAGTAAAGATTCGAATTAGAGAGAGTCAACTGTAGTTCTGAATTTTCTTAATTGGGCTTGGAATAAATTGGTGCATTGTGCAGTTATACATAACTGTTTACACTTTTAGTTTTAGTAATCAGCAACTGCATGGCATAAGATCTTCATTAATTTGTAGTAACAATAGTTCACCTGCGTGAGTACCAGACACCAACCAACCTGTATTATAGAAAGCTAGTCTTTTCTATTGTAAATTGATTATTATCCTATTTTCGTGCATACAGTTTGCGCTGACCTTACAGCCTATGGGCCTCTTTTTCTCTTTACTTATCGTTTTTCGAAAAGCATTCAAATAAAAGACATGAAGGACACTTTGAATAGGTGTTTGGATAAAAGAAAATTGTTAGCACATTGTATTCACCACTTCGATCTCCAGAGCCTATATCAAACCCCACAATATCTATATCAACTGAGACTACAACAATTAAAAATGACAAGCCAAACAAATGAAGAAGGGTTAGCACTGAAAGTGATGACAGTGACATATTAAATCACTTGAAGAAGATGGATGATAAGTTTTTAAGATCAATGAAGGAATATCAAGATGAAGCATCAACTTCTTGCAAGTTAGGTACCTGTATTGAGTGCCTGTGTTGAGAGGTTTTGACGGCAAAACACTCCGAATGGCAAGAACGAAAATTGATCAGTTATTATACGAACTAGAATTCTCAGAAAGCAAATAATCAAATAACAAAAAAACTAAATAAACAAAAGATATTTGAACATAATAATAACTAGTTTATATCAAATATATCAATATATCACACTTTTGGTGAAATATTTTACAATGTTTGAAAGAGGAATATGTTTATAAAGTCTTTATGGTCTCGGATTGTTAGATGTCCTATATCTATGTTGATTTTTTAACTATAACCTTTTGACAACTTAAAGCACCTTCTGCATTAAAAAATTCTCCAAACTCATCACGAACGCTTTTTGCAAATTCTCCGTAGTTACACGAAAGTTGTAATGACTGGTTACAATGAGACCATGGTGCTCACCTTGCCTCCAATCACCATGGATAACCCCATTTGGTCCACTCTTGTCCACAAACTCAGGGCAGTAATCATCACAGCCATTTTTTTCTTTCATTATGATCAGAAAATTATGTAGTGCTACCACTGCTTCAGTTATGGCAACGAACTTTAGTAATTATAGGTGGTGGAGCACTCTGAATCTACTGGCCACAATACCGAACGTACTCTTCCGGACCGACTTGGTCTCTAATTGAAAACCAACTTATATCCCAAGATTTTTGAAAGGATAACATTTCATATTATATCGCTTCAGATTGAAAGCATCATCAGCCACAAACACAAAAGACAAGACACGCATCGAATCATATATCTTTTTGTCTTTCGTAATGCCAAGTAATAAACTATTATAACCCAGTTTACTGTTAGTGTAGATACTGCCATCACTTTGTCTCCCAGCATCTCCAATATCTACAAGCGTAAATGTGCATTTGGCATCGCAAACACAGGTACAATGCCACGGATGCCATTTGACCCTTGCAATTATCTGCAGGTGCTTTCCGCCAATAGCATTTTGGAAAATTACAACGAATTTCCAACATTGGAAATAACCGTTACAAAACATCTTGTTTCAACAAGCGTTTTCATGATAAAAACTATTTGCTTCACTTTTAAATACAAGATTATAAATGAGTTCACCGTTACATCATAGTTACTGGTAAAAACTAAGGTGTTAGAAGTACAAAATGGTTAAAGTAAAAAAAGAATTTTAAGCTGAGTCCACACTTAAGGAATCTCGGGATAAAGTTAACACAGCAGCATATAAAACAGTAATTACAATAGGAAAGGTTAATGGCTCATTAAAAGTCCAGCTTATTGATGATTAGGAAGTTAATGGACGTTTCTTAATATTTTAATAATTACATTTTTCTGGAACCTTAAACGGCTTTTATGCATTTTTTATGGACATTGAAAAAACTTCTCGCCATCATGAAAATACGTGCATTTCAAACTAGCGAACTGCTCATGTTCACAATACATGCTGCTAGCAAACAATTGCGCGTTAATTTGCGACTTTTGCTCATATACTAAGATAAACTAGTCACTATTTCAAATCACCAACGTTGTAGCCAGATTCTTTTTCCGTTCTTAAAAATAAAAGGTACTCTCCTTTAAACGATTCAATCGGACAAATTGTTGAAAACTCTCTGTGGAAGAGTGCATTTTTATGGAAAAGCATACCAATACAATGGCAATGCGCTTCGTCCTAGTGGCTTTTTGAGAATTTCGCAGGTTAGAAGACGATTAACTAACCAACGGAATGTGAATTGCTCTATTATAAAATTGTCCTGTAAATAAAACAATTACACTTTGTTGCAGTTTAATCTTTCGCGAAACTCAAACACGAGCCAAAGATCACACAAGAAATTCAAAATGAAGTTCTTTTTATTGTCAACTTTGTTGGCAACGATTGTTTACGAAGGTAATATATTTTTACTTCCAACTTTTTGTTGTTATTACGGGTCAGTCAAAAACAGGATGCAGTCTAACGATATGATCTTACTTTCGGTCTAAAGTATCGAGAAGTTTAGTTGCACGTTTTTCTATTATAAATAACCATACTTGCCTTCGCTGAGCTGTAGTTACGTCTACATGTTTTATTTTAAAAGCTGGTCATTTAGATCCCTTCATGTAATGTAATTGTGTACCTAAATACAAACTGAGCCCACCTTTTCTTGTTTCTTTCAATTTTCATTTTTTTGTCTTCAGCATACTCCATTAAATGTTATTTTGGCAGTGAAAACTACCAAGTTAAAGTAAAAAGTCGAAGACTTCTTTGCGCATTTGGTAAGGATTCCATGTGCGTGAAAGCCAGTTTCTATGTGACGGCAGTCGGTGAACACATCAAACAAACATCTTGGGGATGTATAAAACGGGGAGGAGATTGTAAAAAGACAGCTTGTGATTTACTGGAATCAACATTGAGAAAGAAATCGATCTTGAAGAATATGGTCTTTAGTGGCTGCAAGGTAAAAATGTGATAAAATTGTGTCCATATTTGAAGTAATCGTTCTTTTAAAATTACTGTTGCATAAAAAAGGCTTATCTAAATTTATTTTTCCACTCATATTTAGTGATGATGTTTGAGATGGAATTGAATATAGGTGCTAGCAATCCCCATTCTGCTTATAAAATTCGGCTTGAATTATAAATTTTATAAATCTGACATTTCTTTTAAATGGTTTTTGAAAATCTGCGCACCATCCAAGAAATGTACTTGCGGAAAACTATAATTAAATGATGGAAGTATTTCTATCATTAACACAGCCATTATGGTCACCTAATTTAAACAATTCATGAGGTGTTAAAATACGTGATAGTAGCGTCGCAATTTTTTTGATGATTTCTTTCATGTGATTTAAGACGTTGACATGGTTACCATATTCACAGCTGCGTTTTTAACATTGAGGTATTTATTTTTCAGGCGAGTTGCTGTCAGACAGATTCTTGCAATAGCAGTATCTTTATCACTTCAAGTTTTGTAACGATCGCATTTGGTTTCGTCACGTATATATTCGCGAACCTGGTGTAAAATCAAGCATGACAAACCGTTGCGAACCATCGTCATCCGACATTTTATTAATGTTTTAGTCAAACTGTTCTCTACTGCTATCCATAAATTCACCAACTTTCTTTCGTTGCAGACCGAAAATTATTTCTGAGTCGTTAAATAACCTTACAGCTAATGATTTCATTTATAACGAAAATAAGGTTCAAGCTGCTACGATGGATTATATGGACTTAAGAATAATAGTGTGAAAATTTGCAAACTTCATATCTTTCTGTATCTTTGTAGAAGTTTATCATTGTTAGAGTGCTCACTGAGCTCTAACAAACTATCTTTTGAAGCATCCAAGAAAGAGGAGCATCCTAGACTACACAGGTGTGGACAAACTTTATCCCTAAGTTAGTTAGAGTTGGAGGTGAGTTAGCTGGAATGGCAAACGACAGAGTGACAAAAATGAATACATATGAGTGGCAAAACTTTATACCTATATTCCATCATTTATTGGGATTGATAATATTTTTACGTTACTATTTAAACTTTGAAATAATGCAACAAGTAGCAAAAATAATTCTGCTTTCAACACCCTTCAAAACGTTCAGATGATAATTATGGAAAACTCGTAGCCAATGAAGCGGAACTTCAAAATTACAAAATTCTCGGGAAGATTCAATCTTCCCAAATGTTTTTGCAGTGATGGACATCAGAGCTTTGAGCCTCATTGAGTCATTTTCATGCAACTTGTTATTTTCCTATGAACTATCTGTACTATTCAGACTTTCTAGTGACAGTGAAAGGAATTGTAGTCAAAGCTTCAGTTTCTCCAAGACATTGCACAGTGCACCCTCTCAAATACTATAATCACATCGTCTGCCAGGAATATACAACTATTGAATGATCGAGGCATTTCTGCAAAACAAAAGGTACGTTTTCGTGAGTAAAAATCATTAGTAAATTTTAATCATTAAAATTTGTATGAGTGTTAGGACAGAAACTTTAGGGCATGAACACAGGGTGGTGTATTTATACGCCACAGAGTTTTCCAGAAGTTCCGTAAACTTCCGTAACAATTAATTTATATATAAGAACATACAAATACGAACAATAGAGATGAAAATAACACTTCCAAACCAGTATGATTTCTAATGACCATTATTCGAACCTAGAGCCTCTCCCTTCTCTTCAAAGCCTTCCATATCAGAAAAATTCATAATTGCATTATGTGGAATTTTCATGAATTCTTTTAAACCCTGTGCGATGGCTTAGAAATCAAATATCATCGCTTTCAAGATTTCTGAAAATTGACTGTGAGAAAACTATAGAGCACAGGAAAACAAAGGCTTTATTGGAAAACTACACAGATCACAGAACACAGAAAAAGATCATCATTTTAAACAATAACACAACTGGTGGAAAACGAAAAGTCGTCGTTCTCTTAAATCATTCAACTCCACTTGTGCAAGAATAAAATAACTTTTTCGGTTTTGATTAGACTTTTGTATTCCTTAAGAATAACTATTGTATATTCCGACGTGAAATGAACGCTGTCTGGACAGTTTCTACCTAGAAAATTGCCCCAGGATGATTGTCCTCCGGTAGATTGCCCTCGAAACATTACCCTCAGATAATAACCCAGGGACAACTGCACCTCATCCAATGTAGGGTTGGGGTAAGGGTAAGCCAAACAGGTTTCAGTTTAAGATTTCCCATCTGTCTTCGGTATACCGAATTGGATTTCTCAAAACTAAGAACATATAAATTTTGTACATGATTGCTCTCAACAGTTTTTAACACTCCTACTCTATTCTTAGCTTTAGAATTTGTTATCCTATTATATACCCCAGCATATAAACTTCTAAGCTGTCAAGTATTTGTATAATTCGTTAGCCGCCTAAAAGTTTCATTTTTCTTCACTGCATATCCGTTATAGAAGACATCGTTGATATACATTCTGCATCAAATAAATTACTACGTGAAGTAATTCTTAAGTCACCTGAATCACTATCATGAATTTTATTTTCACATTTTTACATTTTCCTTTCCCCTTGATATTTTTTCATTTTAACCTAATTTCAACGTCTCCGTAAACAAAAAAACTATACGATGGTAAGAGTTGTTGGACTGCATCTTTAAGTAGGGACATAGTTCTTCACAATAAAAGCAAGTTGTGTCCCCTCAAGAAGCTGAAAATTAGATAACACAAAAATACAAATCTCATTAACACCATTATTATTTATCAGTTATTCCTACAATTGATTCAACATTTCTTCCATCCGTTTTACAAATAATTTGGGGCAAACAAATGTATCTGTCAAAGCCTACAAAAGACTTTCCATTAAATACAGAAATAATTTGGTAGGTTCGCCATAACTTTAACATCACCTGACTTCCAGTTTGATTGAAAGTTATTTTTACGATCAACGTCTATTCAATCGTCTTTTACTTTATCCAGTTTGCAATTAACTTGGATGGGCACTCCCAGTTCTATGCAAATGCTGCAACCAAAATTTCTTTTGATCTCCTTGATTTTCAAATAAGAGTCACCTTTAACATCTCCAACTGTTGATTATTTCCAATACTACATAATTCATCCCTTTTGCATTAAACTTGAATGCGGGTCAGAGTCCACGCAAAGGCTCAATCCAGGTCTAATTTCACCTCAGTACAGTTTGATTGAAAGTTATTTTTACGATCAACATCTATTCAAGATATAAACCGTCTTTCCAGTTTGCAACGAACTTGAATGGGTGGTCCCAGCTCTACGCAAATGCTGCAATCGAGATTTCTTTCAATTTCCGTGATATTCAGATGAGACTTACGTTTAAGATCTCCATCTGTTGATTCTTTCTAATACTACATAATTCATCCATTTTGCATTAAACTTGAGTGCGGATCAAAGTCAATGCAAAGGCTCATTCCAGGTTTAATTTCACCTCGGTACAGTTTGGTTGAAAGTTTTTTTTACGATCAACATCTATTCAAGTTATAAACCCTCTTTTACTTTATCCAGCTTGCATCAAACTTGGATAGGCGGTCCCAGTTCTATGCAAATGCTTCAATCAAGATTGATTTCAATCTCCTTGATTTTCAAATGACAGTTACGTTTACCATATCCATCTGTTGATTCTTTCTAATACTTCATAATTCATCCAGTTTGCATTAAACTTGAGTGCGGATCAAAGTCAATGCAAAGGCTCATTCCAGGTTTAATTTCACCTCAGTACAGTTTCATTGAAAGTTATTTTTACGATCAACATCTATTCAAGAAATAAACCGTCTTTTACTTTATCCAGTTTGCAACGAACTTGGATGGGTGGTCACAGCTCTACGCAAATGCTGCAATCGAGATTTCTTTCAATTTCCGTGATATTCAGTTGAGACTTACGTTTACCTTCTCCATATGTTGATTTTTTCTAATACTACATAATTCATCCATTTTGCATTAAACTTGAGTGCGGATCAAAGTCAATGCAAAGTGTCATTCCAAGATTCTCTCCATATCAGTACAGTTTGGTTGAAAGTTCTTTTTACGATCAACATCTATTCAAGATATATACCCTCTTTTACTTTATCCAGCTTGCATCGAACTTGGATAGGTGGTGCCAGTTCTATGCAAATGCTTCAATCAAAATTTAATTCAATCTCCTTGATTTTTAATTGAGAGTTACGTTTAAGAATTGTTGATTCTTTCTAATGCTACCTTGATTCATCCATTTTGCATTTAACTTGAGTGCGGATCAAAACCTCCGAGATATTTCGTTGGGTGTTACGTGGAATCGGTACTTGTTGACTATTTCTAATGCTATATAGTTCATCCATTTTACTATGACCTTTGGATGCGTTCATGAGTAAATGCAGAAATTACATTCAAATTTCCATCAGTCACGACGGTAATTAATTGAATTTTCTCTTTAAGACCTTTTATGATGGTAATTGCTTTTTGTATTACACAATAGCTCTTTTTTGTGTTTCACTGTCGAATTCCTTCTCGGGTTTTGGTCCTTTGTTTCTTTAGATCTTCTTTCTGTGTTCTCGACTACTTTCGAATTTTAAATTTTGTCTTCTTTTGTCGAATCTAGAGAAGTTGTTATTCAAAACATTATTTTCGTTTACTTTTGTCTATTTTCTCATTCCTTTATTTGTTTCAATTAACTTAATTGCTATTTATTATATTGTTACTCTTTTCTGTTATCTGTCAATTGCGTTTCCTAATAACCAGGCTCCCCTTCTTTTTAATAATTCTATCAAGCACCTCTCTTGTTCATAGGCTCTGTGTGTTAAACTTTCTAAACGGATCTAGGCCATAAATGTAAAGTGAGTCTGTTTGTTAACTTGATTTATTGGTATGCAAAAAAGACATTACATTTTACATTTTATTTTCCTTGCTGTTGAAACCTCAGCATAATTTTATGCGTTGTGTGTGTCCCACTATATGAAATTGTGGTGTATACTCATTTTTTCGATTTGTAGCAAATACCTTGTGGCGTCTTTAGTTGAGCTTTATTTACACAAGTAAATATGTTTTTAATGTATATTGGCCTCATTGTAACAAAGGGTAATGATTTAAGATGTTTGATTAAAAAAGGGTAAAAGTTTGAGGCGGAATCTCGGACGAATTAGCTTAGACATCTGTTTTATATAATGCAAGTTAGTTTTGAAATACTGTACTGTTTGTGTCATATGACTCTTGTTATCAAATAATTTGCAGTTTACAGTTTATGGTGTTTCCACACTGAGTGAAACTTGAGTGAAGTTGAGTGCGTTCGGAGAACCTTATACTTGTTTAAGTTTTAATACACATGAGAAAATATCATCGTTGTTCAACGAATTTATCAATGTTATTGTTCTGTCACTTTGATTTTATGTTCGTTTTATTCATTTAAATTGATAACGGGAATGATCGGTTAACTGGTCCGGTTTACCGTTTACGAGATAAAGCAGCCTGCTTTACGGACATACGAAATTATTTCAGAGCGGGTTCAAATTTTCCGGGGATTTAGTTTAACTGATTTTTGAAATCACAGGGGAAACAGCTTCACAAGGCCGTCGTAGATTTTAGTTGGTTTAACCTTCCTGCATACTTTTTATTTTACAAACAATTCATTTTTTTCAATGCGATTGTGTACATAATCTATGCTTTTGGAGACGTAGTATGAACACTTTGCCAATGTCATTCCCAGTAAACAACTTGTGTACATAATCTACGCTTTTGGAGACGTAGGATGGACACTTTTCCAATGTCATTCCCAACTGCGTGGCGATTAAAGATGATGCGATATGCTCTAATTTCGAAATTTGTTTTCTTCGTATGTTCTGTTGTACGTGGTCAGAATCGAACAATATGTAAATATTGATATAACCATCGACTGGTAAAGTTGAAGCGCTCCCTTTACTGTTAGTTGTGGCCGAACTATTTTCAACAGGTAAAGGCGTCCAGTAGCTTTCTTGTAAGATGACTCCATGTAGTTACGCAGTGATAATGTTTGATCTAGTTTCACTCCAAGATACTTATAAGCCGCTGTAGATGACAACTTGTTATCTCGATGTTCGATAGTCAAAGAGCGATCCTTTACTTTTGGTGAGGCTCCGAAGAGCATGGCTTCGGTTTTACCTTTTTTCATATTGCACACCAAGCCCCTCGACTCAAGCCAAGTAACAATTGCCTGGAAGTCTTCAGTCAAACGATTTTCAGTATCCTTGAGTGATTTTCCTGGAATGTAAATGACAGTGTCGTCTGCATAGGTGATGATTTTCGAGTTAGAAAGGACTGATTCGATATCATTGAAGGTTAGCAAAAAGAGCAATGGCCCAAGGATGGATCCTTGTGGGACACCACAGGTAACATAACTAAATTTTGACATGACTGATCCATAACACACGGCTTGCTTTCGGTTGAAGAGATAATTCGTGAAGAGGTCTTTCTCTTTACCATGAATACCATAGTTCGGAAGATTTTCTATGATTTGGGCGTGGTTAAGAGTATCAAATGCTTTACTCAAATCTATAAATATTGCTCCTGTCATTTTACCTGCGTTAATGTTGAAACGAATTTCATCGAGGAACAGAGTCGCTGCCATTTCCGTATTTCGTTTTTTTTGAAAACCAAACTGGGCTTGAGATAATATATCCCCAGCCGGCAAAAAGTGGTTTTAAAGTGGTTTTTAATAGGTTTTTGAAGCAGTTTTTAAGAGGTTTTTTTTATGTCTCAAATGTCCGCTTTCGAAACCTCTTTTGAGAAACCTCTTTAAAACCTCTTCCTAATTCCTCTTAAAAACCTCTTTCGAAAACGTTTTAAAAACTTCTTTTCGAAAACGTTTTAAAAACGTCTTTCTTTCAGATCTTAAAAACCTCTTTAATCGGTATTTTTGCATTCTTTCTAAAACTCCTTTCAAAATACTTCTGAACAAAAACCTCTGCAATACGGTAGGCAAATATGCCCGATGAGGAATCCGACAATGTTTCCGATTTATTGAAGATTTGAAATGAAAACATCGTATCAGTTGGTAGTTTTAATTCTTATCGACATTGGATACAATTATCTCATCAGCAAACCATAAATATTATAAATAGATAAATAAATAAAATTAACGTATATCATACATCTTATATACATCTTATATATACATCATATATATCTCATTCTTGTAAGAGGCTTAGCTTTTTACTTTTGGTAATTATAGAAAAGCGACTTTTAAATTAATTGCTATGATCGGGAAATGAACACTGGAAATTTTCCATTTCTTAGTTTAAGAAAAAAAAGTTAGATTCAACAAATTATATCAGAATTCATCTTTGAATTTAGGATCAACAGGAGAGAATGTTTTCAATTTTTTAATAGACTTGTGAAAATTGATAGACCAGGTTATTAATCTCCTCTTTTAATTCATCCACCGCAAAAAGATACAACTTAGTGCAAAAATAAAAACTGAAAACTGATTGTTACATGCTGAAAACAAGGATACTTTTGAAAGATTTGTACCCAACGATCCATTATTGGTAATGTTAAAATCCATTTGTCTTGCAATAAATTCCAAATCAAGGTAAATTTTGATGTTTTCCTTTGAGGTTTTTTTCGTTCCACATTCTTCAGATAAGAAGCTATAACGTCTTTGCATGATCTCATCTCCTAAAACAAAGAAAAACCAAATTTGCAATACACTATCTCCCTTATTACTTGGTAGGAGATACGTTTGTCAATTCGTAGATTACTTTGAAATATTCCAAACAAAAAAATAAGAAGTAAAGAAAAGTAATCAAAATCAGTTTGGATTTGTAAAAACAAAATGTCGTTTTCATCTTACTTTTTATATTATGATTTTAAAAACCAGCAGTATTATCGACATTAAATTCTTGGATTCAAAACTTATGACCACATTTTAGAAGAATTCATTAAGGTTAACATCAGTTACTCGACATTTGCTAAACTTGAATCTTTAAAAACAAAACAAAAACATCCTCTCTTCTGTAACTTGTATATGTGAACTGCTCAATATTTGAGAAATAGCTTAAAGATTCGATGTAGAATTATCATGATTCGATTCAATAAAAACGTTCTTTGTTATTGTTTTGCACCATTGCTTTTGAAATAAGAACTACTTACTTTATTGTTCGTTTCGTCTCTACCTTGCGCTCTAGCAGAATGAAAATTCTTTGAACTTTTCTGCTACAAGACACGCGCAAAAATATAGGACGGGGGAAAATGAAAAAATGATAACAAAAAAAACAAACAAACAATATATAATATATTGATGAAATCTTTTATTCATAATTAAAAATTATACATAGAAATAACAATGAGATAGATATTCCAATACATATTTTAACAACAAAGCTAATCATAGTGTTGACTATAACGCGCATAGTATTTTTGTCAACCCCCTTAAAGCAAACAGTTTTCTTTTAGTGTTAAAGAGGTCTTTAAAATACCTCTTTAAGAAAACCTATAAAAAACCTCTTTAAAACTCCCAGAGAAAAGCTGAAGACATTGCAGTGTTATCGATACGAAAATAAAACCGATTAAAGACGTTTTTAAAAACACGGCTTCAAAAATCAGTTTTAAATGCGTTTTTGACACCACTTAATAAAGCAGTTTTTTGCAAAACCATAAAGACACCAAAAAAAGAGGTTTTAAAAACGTTTTGTGCCGGCTGGGTCTTTTTCTTCAAGAAAACGTGAAATTTGAGAATGAACACATTTCTCAAATATTTTCGAGCATGTCGGCAGTACTGTCACAGGGCGATAATTGTCCAAATCGGATTTCGAACCAGATTTGAAAATAGGTGAGATAACGCCAAATTTGAAGTCATCAGGGACGATTGCAGATTTAAGTGACATATTTATTACGTGTGCGAGAGGTGCAGCAATGTATTGAGCAGAATCTTTTAACAATCCTGGGGGGAGATCATCGTGACCAGTTGCCTTATTTCTCGAAAGTTTCTTAAGGTGTTTCAAAACGTCGGCAACAAGAACTTCTTTAAAATGGAACGTAGAATACGTTCTAGGATGTTGAACAGTAGGTCCGGACCAAACAAAATTTTTCAGCAGTATGGATTTCTCTTTAACACGTCTGGCCATGTTTGTAAAGAATTTACAAAAGCTTGAGGCTATTGTTTTAGGGCATGATGTTAATGATCCATCAATCAGGAAAGATTTTGCGGTGGATAGAACATTTTTCATTGGAAAAATTCTTTTCAAGGTCTTCCAGAACCTTTTTGGATCATTCGAACTTTCTGTCAATAGATTTCTAAACTGATTTCTTTTAGCTTTTCTTACTAGCACATTAACTTTATTCCTTTGTTTTCTATAGTTATCATGGTCCACTTCCGATCTCGAATTCCGAAATTTTCGGTAAAGACTATCACGATTGTTCATTACTGCTTTGATATCACGATTAAGCCAAGGTGAACTTTTACCTTTTACACGTTTGGATATTATAGGGGCATGGGTATTGAAAACATTGATAAGAATCGATTTTAGAGCGTTCCAGGCTTCGTTTGGATTTTTTCTTGTAAAAACAGATGAAAAGTCCTTGTCACGTAGGTCGTTTTGAATTGCTTCAGGAAGGTAATTTGAGTAATCACGACATCGTATGGTTTGAGGAGGTTCTTTTTTCTTTTTCATATTTTTCACACAACAAATTGCATCATGATCACTTAATGCACACATAGTTAATAGAAGAGATGGTTCGGCATGTCGGCGAAATCAAAGGCTTTCAATATCGAAGCTGAAACTGCTTGTCACGTGACGTGAACCTGCACAAGTGTTTTTCCAATATGGAAGCGCAAGGGGAAAACAATTATTTTGATGGTGAATTAGATGAAATTGTGGGAGTATTTGATATCAAATTTCATGAAAGTAGTGATTTCTTTTCTGATGATGTAAGTAGCAAGTAGTTTTTTACGAAAAAAGCCGCAAATATCGTGATTTTGTGACTGTTTCTGTTTACATCTTATGTCCTTTTTTTCATATTCTTTTCACTTGATTAAGTAAGAGTAGATCCGAAAGAGGCTCTCTTTTGATATTTCGCCTTCCACATACACGAACTAACTATTTTTTAAAGATGCAAATGGGTAAATTCCAGTGTGACTTGTGTAACAAGAAATGCAAAAGTAAAGTTAGACTTGCTAGACATGTCCAGAAAAGTCATGTTCTCTTTGCTTAAAATTAAGAGAAACAATACAAATTTTAGCCAAAAGTAACTTGTATCCTCAAAATATGACTAGTGTCTACCATAATTTAAATACAAACAATGAAATTCTTAAAAAAATAATAAACAGAGAGTGAACATGTTTAACAAGGGTGATTATGAAAAATTTTATTCATCAGTGACATATATTTCCATATATATTTAAATATGGCTATTATCATGATAAGAATATAGCTGCCCATGCTACTACCCTTCTCTTAATGAAATTATGTGACACGATACTGCTGGTGCTGATTCAAGCATGTGAAGGAAATTTTCCACCAGATTGCTGAAAACTGTGACACAGAAACTATAATTCCAGGAGAACACTGTACCTTGCACATCACAGTAATTACTTTGTAGTTTGCTTTAAGTCATCAATTACTAACTTTCTAAATCCTGGCTCTTGTTTTATAAGTTTTTGTATTCTCTGAGAGTTCTGAGACTTGGTAATCTGAGTATATTGCTATTTCTCAACTCTTCATAGGTTGATGGCGATTTCGTGTCTAATGATAACAATATCGAATAATCATTGAGTGGTAGTGAGCACCATTTGCAGAGCGTTGAAAGAGTTTTTGTTGCTGTTGCCAAAATAACTTCACAAATGGCATGATTTGACATGATATTGGCAAGATCATCACTCAGTTCATGATCAATAACAATGCTGGATCTTTGTTATTTCTGACTCATGTCGTCCTGAAGTTGTTGTTGAAGCTGATTGCATTTGAGTCGTTGTTGTTGCAAAGATAGTTTGATGCGTGCTGGTGAAGTGAAAGATATTGGATTTAGTAGGTTATATATAGATTCTTCTTGGACCTACTATGAAGGACTTTGGTTCTGAAGGGTGATGCATTCATTTCATAACAACAACTTGGCTATCTGGTTTAATGAAATGTCACAAACATGTGTACGTGTGGTTAGGTTACACTCAAATGTGTAGCATGATGAGTGTTTGGGGATGGCATGCTGCAAAAGTTTAGCTATCAACAGTTTAGCATAATATAATCCAAGTGTATGAATGGTTTCTACCTGAAAATCATGTTATCTAAAACTTGGCAAAACAATCAGTAAGAAAAATTTCCATTGAAAATTTAATTGATTAGATTGAAAGTTTCAGAATTTGCACAGGTGTAAAAACAGCAGTTTTCAATTCTAAACTTTTGCAGCATGTCATCCCAAACACTCATCATGCTACACTGAAGCAAGTGAGAACCAACCATTAACACCATTTGAGTGTAACCAAACAATAATTGTTATTTGGTACTTTGGAATTAGTGTGTCCAGGCTTAATTTAAATAGTTTTATCTCCATTCAAGCTAATTTGCCAGTTTGTTGAGCATTGTAAACTAGAGATTTTATTAGTTACATCGGGAATACTTTCATAGCATATATTTGTTTTTGTTGTTTTTTTTGTTGTTTTTTTCTCTCATGTCTAAGTGCTTTAGTTTTCATGAATGATTTTATGGGCATGTTGAGAGTTGCAAGATCGTTTGGTTTAGCTTCTTTCCAACATACAATTTTCCAGGAAATAAACAAATCCGTTGAAAAAATGAAATTATAGATTTAATTTTATTTTTTCCTCTTTCACAACTATTGTATTTTAAAGTTCCTGTTTCATCATATTATGTACGCTTAATATTTAAAGAAAAAAAGATTACGCAATTATTCATGTTTGTAGTATTTCAAAGTACATATATTTTTCGTATACTAGGATTCCATGAAGGAGAAATGTTGTTTTTTGGTTAGTAAGATTTTATTTTTATACTCATTTCATTGCTATGAAATTTTACATGTGCAGGTTCACGATTAATTCTATTCAAATAAATCATACAAAAACATAATTCAATAGGCTTTTGTTAAATTAAACAAAGTCTCCTAACCATCTCTCTTCTATTAACTATGATGCACACGAGATGACATCATTATTTGACAACAACTCGGGTTTATTTGATAATATGACATCAATCAAGGTTTCTGAATGACTCGTTACTCGTGTTGGTCTTTCGATCTTTTGACTAAAACCATTCAACGATAACAAATCTTTAAACGGTTTTTCGTGGTTAATGTCTAAATAATTACAGTTGATATCTCCGATAATTATGATCTCTTTGTTTTTCGATACATTTTTAATTTCGCTAGTATAGCGAAGTATTGGCATCGTCGTTCTATGTATCTCCGTGACATTTTGGACGATCTCACTAAAGTAAATAATTGCATAAAAAAGCCATGTCCGCACACACCTTAGCAATAAAATCTTTTGCAGGCTGACTAACGGGCTAAACTTGGACCAAATTATGAAAGTTCTCCAATTTTCATAAAAATTTGCACAAAGCACAATTGAAAGGTGCTGATTTCGAAATTGACAGTCATTTTGTCAAATTTGGCCAAAATTGGGCAATTCGGGCCAAATTTGGACCAAATTATGAAAGTTTTCCAATTTTCATAAAAATTTGCACAAATCACAATTGAAAGGTGTTGATTTCGAATTTGACAGTCATTTTGTCAAATTTGGCCAAAATTGGGCAATTCGGGCCAAATTTGGACCAAATTATGAAAGTTTTCCAATTTTCATAAAAATTTGCACAAATCACAATTGAAAGGTGTTGATTTCGAATTTGACAGTCATTTTGTCAAATTTGGCCAAAATTGGGCAATTCGGGCCAAATTTGGACCAAATTATGAAAGTTCTCCAATTTTCATAAAAATTTGCACAAAGCACAATTGAAAGGTGCTGATTTCGAATTTGGCAGTCATTTTTTCAAATTTGCCTAAAATTTGGCAATTTGGCAATGCTATATTGAGAATGTTTTATAATTGTTGAGAGTAGATTTGTGTAATTGTGACACCGTCCTGAAGACTTTAAGCCAAATTTGAGACGAATAAGTTTTGATCTATTTATTTTGTATAATTGCGAGTTGAAATTCTGCTACCGTTATCAACTATTGTATCTCACAGTTCTATGAACAGTATATATTTGTTAGATATGTGAGAATGCAATATAGCGAAATTTTCGACTTCCAAGTCGTCTTGTTAATCTTTGATAATGTTTGATCAAAAATTTGAATATAATTTTTACACAAGTGTTTTGATGAACTTGGTGGGCGATATAAAATACATAAAAAATATGATTTTGTATATTTCGGCAAAACCTCCAAACAAATGAGCTCTGTATTACCATTTTCCAGGTCTTCTCGTCTCAAATAATCAATACTTGTTTTCATATAAACTCCAACTCCGCCACCGTCTTTTTTACGGTCTTTTCTTTCGAAATTATATCCATCGATGTTCACAAGAGTTGTTGGTATGGGCTCCTTCAGTAAAGTTTCGGTGACACCAAAGATATCGAAGTCATTTTCTCGAACAAATAAAAATAACAAATCAATTTTTCCAACCAAACCACAAATATTCAAGTGACCGATACAAAATTTATTCTTCTTTGATGTAACAGCACTACAAAACTGTAGTAACACAAGTAAAACGAGCAGCCATGAAAAAGTGCGTCTGACCGCCATGATTGTTTGAAAATCGAAAACTTCTAAGAATGATAAAACAATCTTCGTGTAAGATTTTCCCATCGGGTATCGTTTCTTTTCAAAAACGAAGCAAGTGGCATTATTACGCGGTTTGAAAACGAGGTGACAACTACTGTGATGTAATTTCGGAAAGGGTCTATTAAAAATTAAGAAACGGAAATGAAAGTTAGTGATGAATTTCTGACGGGCAGAAAGGAACTTTTAAAAATTAAACATGGTTAAACAAAACTTAAATATGGTTCATTTTATTTTGGATACATGGAAATGGAAAACGTTCTATCAGAATGTTTTGATACTCGTTCGATTTCTATGTTCTAATCAAAATCATTTATTACAATATCCAACTTAGGTTCCTTTACAGTAACCGTGTTAAAAGATTTGAATGACTCAAGGATAGATAGGAAATCCGAGATTGCCGTCATCGACATTTTTTTGTCATTGATTTTCGGTCAGTGAGTATCTGTACAACGCGGGAAATCGAGGTCAGGAAGGATTACCATCACCATGATGGTAGGAATAATATCATCGTGTGTCTAAGGACTAAACAATATCATGTCTTCTATTTGTAACAACGTTTGGTCAGTATCGCGGTAAATAGAGGATTTTTGTGATAGAAATCCGTTCAGAAGTAGAACGGAGTTGTCGAGAATCTTAAAGAAATTCTTATGACAAAGCTTTTCAACCTCATTCAGAAAGAAAAAAATAGTGACTCGAAAACCTACTCAAGATTAAACGAAATTTGAATACACTCTTCCCGAACTCTTTTTGCGTAAACATGAAAGCGAGGCGTCGAGCAGTAATAGCAGCGATGAGAGGAATGTTTAAATGATTTGTTATTTCGTGATATTAAACAAAAGATTCATATAATCAAAGAAAACACTAATGGTAATTCTCAAGATAACAACGACATCAGTTCCTGTTCTGTTTCATTCTGTTTTCTTAATCATCAGTATTCAACAACCTGGGGAAAGTCAGTTATTAAAGAACCTTCATTGTTCAGTGCCAAAGAAATTGAAAAGAATCGTTTAGAAAGCGAGAAAACACCTGATATATCAATTATTAAAGCACTGGAAGAAATGTATATATTGCATCTTGTCCTGCTGTTACAAGTGCTTAAAGGGAAATTAAGCCTTAAAATTTCTTTTCTGATTTTGAGCATGAAATACTTCATTCATCCTAGAGGAACATCTTTTTATGTATAAAAGGTATTCCAAATGAAAAAAACTGCTAAAAAACAACTTAGTTAAATCGCCATTACAGCTTCCGTTATAAATATCATGACGTCACAGAGCGAATTTCATTTGCAGAAACATCAGACGTAGACAGCACATGATGACATGTTTTTTACGCCTACATTCTAAAGATACGAGAAATGACTTCACAAAGATATTTATCGTTCATCAACATAACAATCTTAAACATTAAGAAACAGCAAAATGTAAAATAAGTTTATCAATAGCGATTCAAGAAAAACAAAAACAGTCATACTGAAGATTTCATTTTTTATACATCTAAAATATACACATTTGTTCAAAAACTCACTTACGCACGTATACCTGCTATAAATCTAAAACAAAATACTTTTTAATAAAGTTTTTATTTCACAAAGAACACAAGAACTTTCATCAACACAAACAAAATATTGTAGTTTATGTAATCCTTACAAAAACAGCGATCGCGCTGTGACGTCAAAATTTCCATCGCAGAGCACTGCAATGGCGTCCGTTGTTAGATTCTAAATAACGAAAAACTGAGTATAATTATCATTTAAGATAATTTTTAATGATCACAGAACATTAATAAGACCTTTCTGCAGCTAATATAAAAAGTTTTTGATAAAGGCTTAATTTCCCTTTAATGCAACCATGTAATGACAATTTTATTTGAATTTAGCAGATCAATCTTTTAACCAGCTTCAACCAGTTTCTGAAGAAACTGCCGTTCACATTATGTGAGAAGGGAATCTCCAGTACATTATATGACCAACGAAGAACTACAAATGAGGAACACCAAAATTAAGAGTTACTCCATCTCCAAGAACGTCTCCAAAATATAAATGAAAATATTGGTTTAGCTTCATGTGTACAGCATGTTAAACGTTTCCACTGATATACCTGTAGAGTTACAAAAGTGTTCTCCATTTTTATAAAAACTATTGTGTTTGTAAGAATTTGTTATTTTGTCTTAATCTTGAGTATGGTCATGTTGACCTGACACAAGCTAACTAGCTGAAAGAGTGACCTGTATATGTATGTGTGCACCAGGTTGGCACAACAACAGCTCAATAAAAATGGTCAGTATATTTAATAAATATTTGAGTTATTAAGTTTTGAACTTTTTTTTTTTAAATTCTACAAACTTCACACTCCCCACCAAAAAGGGAAATATTTAAATAATATAATTCATGTCGACATGTTTGGCCATTACACTAAGTTCCGTCATGAAATCGCATTCGTTTACTGGATTGGATAATGACTATTCCACGAACTGGTCGATTTGTTTCATGCATGACATCCTCACTGTCATTCTTGTACATTATTGACGCTTTTCGTGACAGCTTGTCTTCACGATACTCTAAACTCTTGACAATAACATACGTGTATCGATTTGATAATACAGAATCCTGTTTCGTAAATAGAATGATATCACCAACACTGATGGAATCCCTATTGTACCAGTTTGATTGCTTCATTACCTTAGGTACATGCACCAAAACCCATACTTCAAACCATGCATTTTAGATCTTTTGATTCTCCTTTAATATCAAACTTGGATTGTTACAGAAGATGACGCCATCAGGACATCGTTCATTGTTGCGACCTAGCAGTAAACGATTTGGTGTTATTAGGTCCAAGCATTCAAAGGAACCTGAAATGTCACCAATAGCGATGGATAAATTGTTGATCTGATTTGCAATGGTAGAACTGAGTGTTTCCTGTTGCAACAAGGACAAGCGATGGTTTTGGAGACCCTTCTCAATTGATTGATTGACTTCTTTGATATTGTGTTTGACTTTTCCATGCATATTACCTCCTTGCACAGGACATGTATCGAAATTGATGTACATATTCTTCATCACCGTTGATTTCAAATCATGATAGTCGACCTTCATTTCCTTGCAACCTTTCACAAGTTGACCTCCCTCATCACACAATAAGCGTTTAGGGTCACAAGAAAATCTTGTGAATGCATTAATGAATGATGTTGTTGTATAGTCTTCCATTAATTTTATTTTGACTGCGGATGTGGAACAACAGCAGAAGGCGATAAGCCATATTTTCACTGTAGTACGTTTGTGGCTTGGTGAATAGGATTGATATGGTCCTGACAGGTCCAACTGTGTAAAATTAAAAGCAAGGGCAAGGGTTAAATTGAAAGATGATATTGGTCCCATTGCCATCTCCACTATGAGTTTGGTGAGGTATCGGCATCTGTCACAGCTCTTTCGGATGTGTTTGACAAGAAATCTCCCTTCGATTACATGGACTTTCTTGAGAACATATCGATGAGTCGTTGTGATGCCACAGTGTTTAGCTGCAGGATGATTCCAGTGCATATCCATTGATATGCTGTATGCGATTGGAGAATATCTTTCGAGCAACGGTACACAGAACGAATCAGCGGACAGATCCTTCATTACATCGGTGAAGTTTCCAACAATGGATACAACTCTCCTAGGTGGTATTCGCCCAGTGTAAGTCAAGATGTCATTCTTTTCAGTGAATATCTTCTCATACTTTGATTTTGAAATGAAGTGACGAATCTCGAGTGATCCTTTTCTGCAGAAGGACATCTAGGCACTTTATATCTCTTCTTCTGTTAGAATGGTTGAATTGTCTTTGGATGATGAATTTTTCATATTCGTTCCATTAACTCCTTGACGAATAACATACGTCATGATTCTGATTATGACTGTAAAGCTATGTTTCATCGGATCCAGCAAAAACTTGGAGAACTTGTATCTATTCTTCATCTTGTTCAGAATGATTTTTGGTGTGAACAATGTGTAATGCACTGAGGGAATTAATTTTTCCTTTTCCACTTCTGAGAGTTGCTGTTCTGTTAGCTTCAGTTCATCAGCTGACTGGGTTGGAAACTCTGTGAATAGTAGATCCACCCAGGCTTTTCCATTGATCCACTCTGAGGATTGGTTGATATCTTTGACTTTTGCTCCTGGTCTTGTTCCAAGGTCAGCAATATTCTTTTTTGAATGAATGTATCATCACTGATCTCTGGATGTAAAGCGATTGATTTCCAGAACACCGTTTCTAACACATTCCTTCAACCGCTTTTGATAGTTGCAAATCCAATGAAAAGCAATATGACTGTCAATAAACTTCTTTGAAGAAGTTCACAAGACCTATAAATGATCGTCTCACTTGTGTACGTGTTGATCAGTGCTGCGTATAATTCGGCTCTTGCCAATGATACCTTCTGTACTGTCTCTATAAGTGAGAAGACCAATTCGAAAATGGTGCATTTGAAATCGAGTTGAAACCTCTTATACTTGAAAATAATTTTATCTGGAGAGGAATTTGAAGAATAGTTAAAGTTAAAGTTGAGATTAGTTCATCTGAAACGAAATTCACCACGCTTAAGTAAGTTTTGTAAGTTGTCATTGTCGATAATTGACAGTTTTAATTGAGATAAACTATAATGTTTTGTAGCATGTACAGTGTGTATCAAAATCTCTTATCCACCAACTTTCAAGGCGCAAATTTTTAATCACATATTTCACAAGAAAGAGCTTTTCTTGCCCTATCCATTAATATAAAATGTTTGCCGAAATATTTGTTCTTCGAAAACATATTGAAGAAAAACTGACTTTTTAGAGTTTAATTAACCAAATCGTTGAGTTTTTTTGCAAATGTGATTCTGGGCAAGCTTAATCGTCGCCAATGCATCCAAAGGTGGCAGTAATATATGAACTCACTGGAAAGATCTCTCCACTGGTTGCTGCAATGAATCTGGATCTTCAACAGCTAACCAGTACTCGGCTAATAGCTGAGGGAATATAAAAGTCCGGTTATATAACCCAGTCAGATAATTTGTTGAAAAATCACTGCGAAGGAGTGCATTTCAATAGAAATATACACGCCATTTCAATAAAAATGCTCTTCGTTGCAGTGACGTTTTGACTATTTTACCCGCTGGGAACTATCGTCTTTATACGTAAAAACAATAGCTTTATATATTCCATGTTGATTTTTGCAAAACGTTAATAACCCAGCCGGCACAATTGTTAAAAAATCTCTCCGAAGTAGTGCATTTCTATAGAAATATACACACAATTTCAATAAAAGTGCTCTCCGTCGCAGTGGCTTTTTGACGTAATGCGTTTAAAATATTAATTGTGGAGTTATTATAATAACAAGAATAGTTTATTGAAATTTTATTTTCATGCAGCATATAGAAACCGCTCCACAATTTACAAGCATATTCAATACGGAATTCTTTGTAATAATTGGTTTAGCTGTGGTTTCCATGCAACAAAATTACGCAGGTGAGTGACATATTAAGTGCGCGCGCACATTCTAATTTCTCCATTTTTGCACATATAAGCACAAAATTTAAAAGTTTGAAAAGACATAGAGAAGAGTATATAAAACTACAAAGTTGGCTATTCCTATAGATATTTTTAATTAGTTGGCTAATATTTTTGATCACAGAAAATCCAAGAAAGTAAAACATTTCACGTTCTCTTGATTATTGCATGTTCTGACTTAGTACGCATGTTCAATAAATTACTTGATATTGATTTTCCCAACCGCTCCTGCAAATTGGTTGATTGGAACCAAGATTTACTAATTGCTAAATCATTCTTTGGTATATGTTAAACGGTAATGACGCTATTTACATCTCAGTAATTAAAAGTTTCAATGGTCTGCTTAGTAGGGATACACAAAAGAAATAACCTACATAACAAATTGGTCAATTTGAGGAAAATCACTACGAAGGAGTACATTTTCTATAGAAGTAGGCATTGCTATTTCAATAAAAATGGTCCTTGTCGCAGTGATTTTTAGTCGATTTACCGATTGGGTACACTTATAGACGAACCAACTTGTTAATAACTACGTATACAATGACGTCGATGAAATGGTCAATTCGTCAATGTAAACTAAATGTACACTAGAAATGTTCTCAAAAAGTTAAGCAACAGTACTACAAGCGTCTTGATAATTATAATTAGAAAATAAGTTCAGAGAAACAGATTAAACAAATTAAACTTGCCTTCATGGAAACCAGGCTTGTTACAGAATAAACATTGCAAATCTGTCTTCTGTCTTCTGAAGATCAGTGGAAGCTTCGTGTACTTTTGCAATAATTGTAAACACGTTTACTTATTGTGGAGTTTTTATACATTACCTAAATACACATTTGTTGTTGTGATTTATGGATTTT
Organism: Turritopsis dohrnii; assembly: GCA_027922465.2. Classification (NCBI taxonomy): domain Eukaryota; kingdom Metazoa; phylum Cnidaria; class Hydrozoa; order Anthoathecata; family Oceaniidae; genus Turritopsis; species Turritopsis dohrnii. The sequence continues at coordinate 232,984 of BQMF02000433.1, forward strand.
TTAAACTTTAAATTTTTTAAAGGCGACTTTCCACTTCTGGAAAATTTACGCGGACAGAAATGGAACGCACGAATGCCAGAGAAAGAGCGTGGTTGGTTCTCTCTCTAATTATTCTTTTGTTCTTTTGCGTTCATGTCCCCGGACGGATCAGAGAAAAAGCTTAAACGAGTTCAACTTTTTCTGTTTGTTCCGAATAGAAAAGAACGAAAAGTAATTAAACTAGTCAGATTTTAGTATTAGTTATTATCCAATTCTGAACGAGGAAAATCTACTGTTAGTGGAAAGTCCCCTTAAGGAACATGTGAAAGAACAGATCTATAAACTATAATGGCAGACTATGTATTTGTTCATTTTGAGCATCATTCTGTTTTTAGTGCACAATTTACCAGGCGTAAATTCAGCTTGAAAACCATTTCGTTTCTTTTTTTAATATTTAACCTACAATCCCCTGTACCAGTTACAAAAAGTGTTTACAAACTTTTGAAACTCAAAAATTTACAAAACACAAACCACTACGTAAAATTTTCTTTTATTTCTATAGAGATTGACTGCGATGTATCTGGAGATTCTGCTGGGAATTGCACTACCACTCATCATATATCTTCTATACAACTACATCAATCAAATCCGAAGGTTAAAAGATTATCCACCTGGACCATGTCCTTTACCAATTATTGGAAACTTACACTTGTTTGGCCTTAAGCCTCATTTGAATCTATCTAACATTGCAAAGATATATGGGAATGTGTTCAGCATTAGTTTAGGTTCTGAACGAACGGTGGTCATAAACACGATTAAGCAAGCTAAGAATGCATTGGTCACCAATGGTAAAGCATTTGCTGGTAGACCACAAAATATCTACACATTTAGTTTAGCAACAAGAGGCAATCAGGATATTGGCAATGCTGATTATGGTCCGCATTGGCAGATGCTAAGAAAACACTTCAGTTCGTCAATGAAGATGTATGGTGATGGTTTGGAAATATATGATGATCTTACTATTAAAGAAAGCAAAAAGTTACACACGCGATTAAAGGATAGTACGGAACCTGTTGATGTCAAATATCAACTAGGTAAAGACAGTTGTTTGCTTTTTCAAGTTTGTTTCTGTGCTTATTGTTGTTTGTGTTGTTTTCTTATTTATTATCTATATTTAAGGTTTTTTCACTCTTTAATGCAGGTCTATCAATTTTGAATATCATTCACATGATGACATTTGGAAGCGATTTTGAAATTGAAGATCCTGAATTTAAAAATCTAATTTGCTGCACAGAGTCTTTTTCTGAAGGATTAGCAAGCAGTGCCACATTTTTACCTTGGTTAAGGTACTTTCCACTCCCTTCACTGCAGAAACTTAAAAAGGGTATAACAATACGAGATTCAATATTAAGAAAAAACCTACTACAACACAAACGTACATATGATGCCAACCATCAGAGAGATTTAATGGATGGATTGTTGAAAGTTGCTTCAGAGGAGAAAGTTTTGAATAAGCTGGGTGTAAGTTCACTAACAGACAGCAACTTGGAGATGATGATTAATGACGTTTTCCTGGCAGGGTATGAAACAACATTGACCTTATTAAGATGGCTTATTTTATATTTAATTCATTGGCCAGAATATCAAGACAAAATATATAAAGAGATCATTAACGTGGTTGGTACGGAGAAATATCCAGAAATGAAAGATCGAGATAATCTTCACATGCTTCATGCTGCCTTGAATGAAACGATGAGAAAATCATCCCTGGTACCATTAGGTGTAATGCACAAGACCACAGAAAGGTGCTCGCTTAATGGACATCAGATTCCGAACAATACCAATGTTATTTTTAACCATTGGAATATTCATCACGATGAAAGGTATTGGAAGGATCCCCATGTATTTCGGCCTGAAAGATGGCTGGATGATGAAGCAAAATTTACTTCTGCAAAATGTGAGAGTTATTTACCTTTTTCAGCTGGAAGGCGAGTATGCCTGGGAAAAAAATTGGCTGAACACGAGAGCTTTATATTAATGGCACGACTGTTAAGAGATTTCAAAATTGAAAAAGATCTTGATTCAGATCTTCCCAGTCTAGATGGAGTCATCGGTATAGTTTTATCACCTGTTCCGTACAAATGCATTTTCAAATATCGTTATTGATAATTATCAATATTCTGAAAATTCTACGATGATACCCTTTTCAACTTTGTCTGGGAAAGTCAAACTACAGTTTATTCTTGTATCATTGAAACAAAAATTTTTCGGCACATTTAGAGTGCAAAAACTTGATTTGACCTTGAATCCGTTTTATTAAATTCATATTACTTTGCTAAGTTGGTGAGCCGAGATATGGAATGATTCAAGACAATTTCATCTCAAAGCTTCTTTGGTTATTCGATATACTGGATGGTGTCATCAATTTACTTTGGAACAAATCCTCCGCATTTACAAGACTACTTTACATGAAATACGCAATATGCACGTTACATTACCGAAATAGCTTATATAAAACAAATATATAGAAGTATTATGTATGTACAACTTAATACAATATGTATCTATAACAAATAAAAATAATTAGATTTCTGCGAAAGCTATTACAACCGGCTTTCGTTTTTTTCTTCGTTTTTTTCTTACTGTCCAAACCTAGCGGTTTTTTTATCTCAAAATTCATTGGTTGATACAACCGCCGTCTCAATGTTCATTGGTGCATAAAGCGCCACTATTACGAAAGGGTGCTAACTAACTTCAATAGCGCTAGTTTATTGGTTTAAATTTCCGCCATGTGATCATCCGGGTATTTTTCGACTCAACATTTGCACGCCGTTGGTATAATGGTAGACTATCAGCGTGACCGAAGAAAACTTAGATTTCCAAAAGTTGATCAATGTGGAGTAGATTTCAAAGAAGATTCACTCCTCCAAAACCGAAAGTAAATGGTAGAAATTTATAATTATTTCACAATTACTCTCCTGTGTTACTTCTTTTTTGAAAACAAGTTCTCAATGTTTTGTCAAAACGAGTTTGTGAAAAAAGGAACGAATTCTTTTGTTTTTTGGAAAATGCCTGGGATTCTTTAAGCCCTTCTTAATACAAAAGATCGTTTGTTTCAAGTGTGGGCTGTAATGCTTTTTAAGCTCTGGATACGCACAGCTCAGCTCAGTTTCCTCTTCAGCTCCAACAGCCAAGGATGTCTGTCTACTCTCTGCCTGCATCATATCATTTTTGATGTTTGATGTATGTTTCTCTAGCTATTTTAGCACATTTATTTGTATAGGTTTTATCTGTATTATCAATGTCTGTAATTAGGAATGGGGACTTCTATTTACGATAACAAATAGGAAACTTATCTTGACGGTCTGTAACTTTTTTCTGCTTTCAGTTATGTTTGCTAATTTTAGTAAGTTTGAATCACATATTTTCATAATCCAAATCTATGTTTACCATTGGGAAGTCTTTTCGTAATTAGGAAGATTGACCGTATATATTGAAAGACCTACGTAATCACTGTGATATCTGTAAGCATCTACATAAATTCAATGTTATTTTGTTCATGAAGTTTATTGGCAGTTGATGTAAGATTTTGTGTCAGTTATGCTTTCCTATAATGCCCTTGGGTGTATGTGTAATTAAAAATTTAATGTTTTTTAAGTTTCTGTATAAATCTTTATAATCTTTTCATTAAATTTAGTTCGGTAATGCATGTTTGTAAATTAAAAAGGTGGCAATGACATATTGTTAATGAAACTGAAGCACAAATTTCTGTTTTCAGTTATGTATGTTGATTTTGTATGTATTTCTGGATACATTTTGCATGATCAAAATCTATGTTGTCCTCTTTTTGCTTGTGATTTAGGAATTCTGTTAGTAAGATTGACTAGACATATATGTGACGATTCGAGGGAAAATCACTACAAGCTGTTATGTTCAAGCTATGACTTTAAGCACGTATTTATATCACGTGACTACTTTGTAAATAGATTATTCTTATGATACTTCTCAAGGAAAACGGTCGTTTTTACTTCGTGTAAGCTATCCAATAAACCGTAACACTTGGCGACGAGGATGGGATCAAAATGTCGAAATTAATGAATAATATTCCTTGTGTGGAACCGTTCGAAGTAGACAAAAACGCTTCGACGAATATCGACAAAAAATGGAGCCAGTATTCAGAAGAATTTGAACTGTTTATCACCGCATCCGGTATAAGCGAAGGAAAGCAGAAAACAGCATTACTTCTACATCTTGGTGGTTCTAATATTCGTGAAGTATATAAAACATTAAAAGAAACAAACGACACCTACGATAACGTGAAAACAAAACTCACAGGTTATTTTGCACCAAAGAAAAATGTGACGTACGAACGTTATGTTTTTAAATGTGCAGTACAAGAAAAAGGTGAATCATTTACGTCGTATGTTACCCGTTTGAAATCATTATCAGACACTTGTGAATTTGATGCACAAAAAGATATGGAGGTACGAGATCATTTCATTTTTACTTGCAATTCAAGTTCGCTAAAACAAGAATTTCTTCGTGAGGAAGAGTTGACGCTCGAAAAGCTAATCAAAACTGCAAGAAATAAAGAATTGTCTGCGAAACAAGCTGCGGAAATGCGAGAAAAACCAGAAGAAAACGAACATTCGGAAGGAATAAATAAGCTCAGTAATCGAAGAAAATTTCACCAGAAATCAGACTCTCAAAGTATCCCAAATAATCGTAAATGTTTTAAATGTGGGAAGAATTTCGCAACAGGACACTTAAAAACTTGTCCAGCAATCGGTAAAGTTTGTTATAACTGCGGAAAGAAAAATCATCTTTCGAAAGTTTGCCGCACGAAAAATACAAACAAACAGAAGCAAGATGTTCGAAACGTGCAGAAAAGTAAGTCCGAAAGTTCATCAGATTCTGAAAGTAATCTATTTTCGGTCAACACATGTTCGTATGACGCAATAAGAAAAACTACCATAAAGTCAAACTTGCATATCAAAGGGGTACCAGTTCCTATGATTATAGATAGTGGTGCCACGATCAATGTGATCGATAAGAGCACGTTTCAGAAAATAACAAAACAACAGAACATCCAATTAAAACGCAGCAAAACAAAGGTTTATTCATACGGAGCTGCTGAACCTCTTCGCATGATTGGTCGATTTACCACAACAATTGAAAGCAAAGATCGTATTGTAAGTTGTGAAGTTCACGTAATCGATAAACCAACTGCTGGAAACTTGCTCGGTTTAAATACAGCAAAAGAGTTATTATTATTAAAAATTGAGGACAAAGGTTCTGTAAATTCCGTAAATTTCGATAAACAAAAAACCCCAAAGAAGGAAAGTTTTAAAAATATTCCTCGTGACTTGCAAAAACTTTGTGAAGAATATAACGATTTAACTAGAGGAAAAGGAAAGTTTTTACATTACAAAGCAAGTTTAGCTATCGATCAAAACATTCCAAGAGTCCAACAACCTCTACGACGTCAACCGTATCAACTGAGGCAAGCAATCAAGCGTAAACTTACAGAAATGGAATACGAAGGACTTATCGAAAAAGTCGACACGCCTCAGGGCTGGATAAGTAATATTGTAACAACTCCTAAACCAAATGGAAACATAAGAATTTGTATAGACGCCAGAGAAATCAATAAAGCGATTATTAACGAAAAATTTCCGATACCAACACTAGATTCACTGACCGACGAAATGTCAGGTGCTACAGTATTCAGTAAGATAGATCTTCGTGAAGCTTATACACAAATTGAGCTCGATGAGAAATCTAGACAGTTAATGAATATAATCACTGAAGACGGTATTTATCGTTTTACTCGTTTGATTTATGGAATTTCGGACGCTGGCGACATTTTTCAGAAATGCTTACAATCCAAAATCACCGATTTGAAAGGTGTAAAGTGTATTTCCGATGATATAATCGTTTATGGAAAAACACGTTCCGAGCACAATCAAAATCTACGAGAATTATTTAAAAGATTACGTCAGCATGGTTTTAAAGCTAATGGTCCAAAATGTTTATTAGGACAATCAAGTATTAATTTTTTTGGCGTTATTTTATCTAAAGATGGAATAAAACCAGATCCAGCGAAAGTAGAGTGTTTACGAAATGCGAAACCGCCCCGTAACCAAGCGGAATTAAAATCATTCCTTGGACTATGTACATATATGAGCCGATTCATCGAAAATTTTTCAGAGAAAACAGCACCGTTACGTGAATTAATTAAATTAAATGTTAAATTTGAGTGGACAGGACGTCAAGAGCAAGCGTTTCAGCTATTAAAAACTGAGTTAACCAGTGATTCTGTCGTCACTTATTTCGATCCAGATAGAGAGTGCAAACTTTGGGTAGACGCTTGTGACCATTCAGTCGGGGGTATACTTTTACAACCAGACGATAGTGGATACTTAAGACCAGTATGCTACATCTCTCGATCGTTATCTGATGCAGAAAAGAAATATTCAATCACAGAAAAAGAAGCTCTCGCAGTTATATGGAGTATCGAAAAACTTCACATATATCTATTTCATCGTCCGTTTGAGGTTATCGTTGATCATCATCCTCTACAATTTATATTTAAAAATCGAAACCGTGCCAGTCCGAGAATAGAAAGATGGCAATTAAAATTGCAAGGTTATCGATATAAAATTACATATAAAAGAGGTAGCAAGAACATTGCTGATTTTATAAGTCGTATACAAAACGATGATGTATCGGTTGAAAGTGAAGTTACAAAAAATTACGTAAATTTTGTTACGGACAATGCAGTACCGCTCACCATGTCTATCGATCATATTCGAACCGAATCAGCCAAGGATACCGAAATTCAAAATATATTGAAAGCATTAAAATCAAATGATTGGTCGAATTGTCGAAATTATAAACCAATTAGTTCAGATCTTTGTGAAAATAATGGTGTGTTAATATACAATAATCGTATCGTTATACCGACATCACTACGACAAGACGTTATAAACATAATACATAAATCGTGTTTGGGTATAGTTAAAACCAAACAGTTATTGCGTACAAAAGTATATTGGAAAAATATGGACAAGGACGTTATCAAACCATGCAAATCATGCCAGTTACTACAACCTGTTCACGGAGAAACGAATGTAAACATGAGAGAATTACCAACAGCTCCATGGATTAATATATCAGCCGATTTCAGTAGTCCCTTACCAAATGGTGAAAAGTTATTAGTAGTAGTCGATACGTTCTCCAAGTTTCCAATTGTTGAGAGCATGAAAATTACAACGTACGAATCAGTTTCACGACGTTTGGATAATATTTTTACGTTGTTTGGTTATCCTACAGAAATTATCACGGATAATGGTCCTCCATGGGACAGTAGAGAAATGTACAATTTTTTCAAGAAACGTAACATTATTCATAATACATCCATTCCATTGTGGCCTCGAAGTAATGGACAAGCAGAATCCTTTATGAGAGTTATAAATAAATCTATTCGACATTCAATATCGAGTAACGTCAATTACCAAGAATCACTTCGTCATACTTTATTATCATACCGTAGCTGTCCGCATCCAGCAACAAACGAAGCTCCCAGTAAGTTATTTTACGGACGCGAGATAAATTTTGGAATACCAGATATCGAGACCGAAAAATCCCCATCGTACGAATCCGTCAAAGTGCATTATAACAAATACGCTAAGAAAGCAACAGAAAACGCTAATAAACGTTGTACAGCCGAAGCAGAAACATTCAATGTTGGAGACCAAGTTATCTTAAAGCGTGGGAGGAAAGATAATAAGTATCAAAGTAATTATTTCAATGATAGTTTTACCATCATAGAAGTTCAAAACACTATGTTGACAGTACAAAACAATCGAACCAAACAAAAGTACAAGCGACATATAACGTTTGTTAAACATGTAAAATATAACTTGAAGCCGAATAAAGAAAACGCAGAAGTTCAACAGAACCATGCGATCGATCGAAAACAGTATTCATTACGATCTCGTTTTTTGTAAATAGGGGGAAGTTGTTATGTTCAAGCTATGACTTTAAGCACGTATTTATATCACGTGACTACTTTGTAAATAGATTATTCTTATGATACTTCTCAAGGAAAACGGTCGTTTTTACTTCGTGTAAGCTATCCAATAAACCGTAACACAAGCGATAATAGCGGTTGCCTCGAGAAGTAGCGCTAAATTTATCGCTAACATTGACAAATTTAGCGATAATAAGTACTGTTCGAATAAAATTGCTTTAGCATCAAAGCGATAAATATAAGCACTAAAAGCGCTTTTTTGTTTAATTATTCGCGCATAAATTAATTTATTGCTAATATATTCATCACAAAATATTACCGGCCGTTTTTTCGGCCCGTATACCATTTGCCTCCTGCTCCAGAAAGTGGCATGGCGGGCTGATCCATGAAGTTTCTTGTTGGTAATCTCTTTTTAATCAAAACCATCATTCGTCATCGCACGAAGTTAATAAGCATTATGTTTCAGATCTTCATCTTTCCGGTTTTTTGTACGTTTTTCGATTATTATTTTGAAGTTTACTTGTGTGTGTTTTCTTCTACTTGAAGTGTGCAGTCACTTATTCCCAATTATTAGATGTTGGGAGGAAACCCTTTCATCAATTTTAATTCATCTCGTAGATTGTGTGCAAAACTCATTCAAAGTATCAAAGGGGAGGTGATTTTTATCGAGACATGATTTTGATTATTTGGTCAAACTAACTCTCAGGAACAGAGAAATTGATTGCTTTGTAAAAACAGTCATTATAACACTATTTGTATTTTAATTTGTTTTTTTTTTTTGCTATTCAGAAATATTTATGATTATATTCTTTCAACTAAACCTACATATATATTCTCTCAACTAAGCTTGCTAGAATATTTTTTTTTAAATTTCCAAACCTTCCACAACTAAATATTACAATATAAAATCTATTTACATGTGACATGAGCCTGTAACAGGATTTTCTTCACAAACATGATAATCAACACACTGAATATATTTATATTACTTAGATCAGAAACTAAAGTTTACTGGAAGAAATTTGCAAATGTATTGACAATTTATTGTAACTGTGGACATAAAAAATGTTCTCCACTTCTTCATTTTCAACCCAATTGCTAGTGGGAGGTGTAAAACGAGACAATACACAGCAATAACAAAATACAAAGGTTGACCAAATGACTAAGGTAACAGTGAAACTTTTGTTTATTTATTCATTTAATTCCATTTTAACTTCACCGAGCAAAGAAAAGTTGAATGCAAATTAGTCTCAAATGCCTAGTATATAAAAAAAGACAAGAAATAATTCAAAGAAAAAGTTCCTTCGGTGTGAATTAAGGATAAAACCATTATTATTAACTATTCACTATTTACTCCATCTCTGAGGCAGGAAATTAAAAAAAAATTCCACTTCACTCTGTGAAAGCCATTCCAGTGGCGTAGTCAAAGGGGGGGGCAAGGGGGGCGCTCGCCCCCCCAAGAAAAAATTCCATTAAAAAAGGTCCACTTTTTGACTCATTATAAAGGTCCACTGTTGTTTTAATGTTGAACTTGTCATCCATACGTTTGAAAACAATCGTTTCCTTGGCAGAAATAGCCGCAAACAGAGCTTTTAGAGCTTCAAAATATGAAAAGTTTTCTTGTCGCCCAACCATGGTGGGCGACATTTTTTCCACTACGTAAAAAGGTCCAAAAGTTTCTAAGTTCGCCCCTCCAAATAAAATTCCGTAGCTCCGCCTCTGCATTCTGAGGCAGAAAATTAAAAACAATTCTCAACTTCACCAGTGAAGTAAAAAAAAGAATTTTGCATGGTCGGACATATGTACAACCCATGAGAAAATTAATGGAAATAAGGGTTTGAGGTTCTCTCTGTGCCTCTAGTTAAAATTTTAGAGGCTTTAATTAGCTTTAGAGTGGCTTAAAATCGGCAGTTCTTTATTTTTCATCATAAGAGATTCAAACTTTTATGGACTAGGCATTTAATTAACCGGACATTTCCTTTATTTTAGCTTTCATCTGTCAGATCAATGTGTAAAAATGATTGGACATGTCCGATGACCGACTGCTATTTACATCACTGTTCACTATCGACCCCATTTCTGAGGCAGGAGATATTAAAAAAAAAGAAAGAAAGAAAAGTCTCCACTTCACTATCAACCCCATTTCTGAGGCGGGAGATAAAAAAAATTTCTCCAAACTTCTTTCTATGGCTTAGGAGCGACAATATCTTTGGTACCTTCTAGACAAAAAGGTCTTATTTCATCATAGAGATACTTTTTTCTGGCATCACTAAAACCAGGTGGTACGATCTCTTCAGGGAATTCCTTCCTGAACTTAACCGATGACTTGGCAATGTTTATTTTTTCTTTATCGCAGGTCACAACTCCTGGTTCATCGCTGCTAAATACGAAATGGTGGTAGTCAGTCACATGTGGGATCTTGTTAAAATATTTTGATAACATGGTAGCCCAATCATACACTATATGCAGGTTGATACGAGGTTATTGATTTGCCCTGAAACCTCTGTTAGATAATCTTGTAAATAGTGGAGATTGTTTGTTTTTATTGTATTTTCAAAATGGCGAACGTGGAAGCGATTTATCAATCATAAGATGCTGATAAAGCCTTAAAAGTGCATTCATTTTCTGTTGTTTGAATATAATCACAAAAACTAATGTCAATATAAAAAGTCACATGAGAACATACACAGGACATTAATCAATTGACAAAATAGCCCAACCTTCGCCCTAGAAAATTTAACGCAATCTTTAAATACGCAGTTTTAAAATATAAATTGCATAGATTGGTACCAAACTTATCTGTTTTCACTTTGATGTAATCTTACAAAAAGCAATATTAATAGGAGGCATATAGGCAAACATACTCTCAAGATCATCCTTTTTGGCCTTTGAAATCAATCTGCTAGCTTACAAAACTTTTGCAAACGGAATTTATGGAGATTTTTGGTTAGACTTTCTGGTTTGTTAACTCTTGGTCAGTTTAGCCTGTTTGAAACGGACGGTAAATTTTTCTATATAGAAGACATGATTTGGAGTGTTTTTGCGATGAACAATTGTTTTGATTGAAAAATACGGAACAGATTTATAATTAAGCAATGCAGCAACTTGAATGAAGTTCTTAATGCTGGCTGATTACACTTGCATGGTAATAATGAACGGATGTTTTTGATTCGCATTTGGTAGCATTTGCACCAACCCAAGTGGAGAAAATATCTCGACTGGAGCGAAGGACCTGTCAATTTGACTATGAATATTATCAACTTTCTTGAATGCTGGAATGCTGGTTCACAAAACTTCTGTTCGATTATAACTATCTCTGTCGAAAAATAAACTCTGCACGAGTCAAACCAAAGTATAACTTTTTTTAATGGCAGGATAATCCTTAGGAATTCTTTCCAACATTGACATTGTAGTGCTGGCAATGTCATTCCCTCCCTCTTCCAGTAAAGCTCCAAAGCACACAATACCCGTTCTTGTATGAACAATATATATATGTATGGTGATAGCTTTCTTTTGTATTAAAAGTTTCCTACTTTAGATTTTGGCAAGCTTATAACATTTTCTAAGCCAATACAAACAACAGCTACCTTTTCATCTTTAATTTCAAGAGCGTTTTTTCGTTCAGCCCCTCTGTCATTTTTAGATGTAACGTGTCTGTTGTATTTTACTGTCAGCTCATGCCAAAGACTTTTAAGGAAAATTTGTAGTCTTTTTAAATTCCAAATTAAGATTTTGGAGTGCCCAAGCAACTCCAACTGATATACACAGAAGCAACATAAAGGAAAATTGATGTTTGCCGTACCGTATAAAATATTTTTTGTCAGTTAAAGGTGAATTTTCAAGAGCATGGAGTTAAAACAAAATAATTTTAATAAATATCACTTGTTTCGCTATTATTTTGTTCTATCTCCAATTGCAAACTTTCCCTGGAGGAGAGTGGGTACTAGCAAATTTGAAATACTTTTTGGTCAGGGACTCCAAATACGATGTATTCAAAATGTACCAAGTAACTTTCCATAGAAAGGTTTCTTAAAGATTTTGTGTGGTTATGAAATTTAAAACTTAATTTTCTCAGTTTAAAGAAATTGGAGATAGAACAAAATAGTTCTCACCTAACGTAAAAGAAAACAAGTTTCATCATTAAATCAAAATGTATAGAACATGTTCCTAAAGGGAAGAAATATTTTTGCGGATAAATGACCCAAAAATGCCATATTTTGCGGAATAAATTTTTGCGGGTGATGACTTCAAAAAGATTTCGCGGATTAATTTTTGCGGATACAAGAAATTTAATAAAATCGAAAGTAGGGAAACATCTAATTCAGTGCCTGGGTGTATATACAAACTTTAGATGGAAATAGATAACATCTATTTTTCACCAGCTATAATATCAAAAAGGAATACTAAACTGCAACAAATAGATGGCTGGGACTTTAGTTCGGTACAAATTTATTCCGCAAACAATTTCTTCCCTTAAGGTACTTAAAAATGGATATTTTTGCAGGAGAATTAATGTCAAAATCAATGTATTATTATTTTTTCTCTCTCGTAAGTTGGATAATATTGCTTATGTTTGTGTAAGTGATCGATCATTTATGATCAGCATGTGACTGAATGAAATTGATTAACCATTTAGTTATTTGTTTGACTAAGATAACGGCCAGTATTCATCTGTCTTAGGGAGTACATGTATAAATGTGTGTTTTGTATTTTATTTTATTGAAAGTGAAAACTTATTGTTTAATGTAAATTAGTACAAGGTTTATCTTACCTGAATCATTGCACGCTCTGCCAATGTCATATAGTGTCCAAAGTGCAGTTGCTGATGTTTTCTTTTTGAATTAGCCAAAGCACTAAATTTAGTGTGACCTACATGCATGAATGAATATTCGATCCTTTTATGAAGTCCTGTCATCACTCGCCACATCAAATACCAGATAACATAGTTGTTCTTATTTTGTCCTGCAGGTAAAAATTTACAATAAAATTGTTATGCTTTGTCTAATTGCCATTTTAGCAACCTTGCACAAAGAAAAATAAATCAAACATACCTGTACAGCTATCTGCATGAATGTTAGCATTCGTTTCCCCAATACCGTGATTTTCGAAATAATCATGCACGTATGAAATGGTGGAATTGGCACCTTTCCCCGTGTTGAAAATTTCATCTATCAGGTAATTGGTTTGGATGTTAAAGGAGTCGTTGCATAAGCCGAAGATGTTGCATTTCCTAGCTGTCTTGAAATACATTGGACCAGGTTGGAATGGTTCCTGTGGGTAGTGTAGTTGCTGGGCGTAATCCCAGCTGTAATGTACATTTCCCAAGAAAGAACAAGGTGGGTGCTTTTGATGATCATACCTAAGGTGTTGTACGGATGCTGCAGATGTTTCACACTGATATTTGTAATATTTTATTTCTTTGTTAGCTTCCTCAATATGGACGAGCTGTTGCTGTAACAAAGATGTTTTATCACTGTCTGAAGCATTGGAACTTTTATAAATTAAATTATTATTTTGTTGACAGGTTGCACATACGTCTGTCATTGGTTTTGCAACAACTATCCACGGTGTCAGGTCATTCCATAATGTGGTGAAGATGCTGTAGCAAACAAATGGAATTTTCGACTTGATGCAACACTCCTTATAATATTCCCAGATTCCTTTCTTTGTGTCAGACGATGGTATCAAGGAAATTGCCTGGTCTCGATATCCGGGGATTCTGCCTGGCAAAATTACTGCGTTTTGTTCAGCATAATTCTCAATGAAACTTTTGACATGAACATTAGTTTTGAAAGATTGTGCGTTAGCAGGCAAGCGTTTGGTGTTACCGTGGGATCGAGCAGTTAGACCATTCGTCCTGTAATGATCTTGAAGACTGTAAAATTTTTGCGATCCCATATTGATCAGAAACAGAAACGTTAAACGGCATATGCGACGTCCGTACATTATAAATGTCATACGTTTGTCAGTTTTTGATGTTGGTGGCGATGTTAATTGAAACAAACTTAGTAAAAACATGTCTTTTTCATCGTTTGTAAGGCCCAACATGCTATTTCGACATTCCAGTATTTCCTCAACTGTAAAAAGTCTGATACAATTGGTTTCGCTGGGGCCCAATCTACACCACCCGCAACCCTTTTTCAAAAAGTCGTTTATCTTGGTTTCCTCGATTTGCATTTCGGGCCCATCGATTTCCATAGCGGCCATTTTGTTATTAACGTAATCCGACAACTACGAATTCAACATTAATTCGACCATTTCGTTGTCAACGTAATCTAACAACAATTTCGAACGTGATACTAATCCCAAGCCGATTGTTGGACGGTTCTTACTGGCCTTTATCGGCATAATTCTGTAAAATTAGAATTTAAATTCATACTTCAAAAAAAAACAACTTATCTAACATTTCGCCAAAGCATTAACTTCATTAAGTGTTTTACTTTCCTTGCGATGCCGTTTTTGTTCCATGTCGTTAAAGATGTCTAGTGAAAAGACAGGCCAATGCATGTGGAAACCATCCAATCGACGAGGCTTCGAAAGGGTGGTTCCATTTCAGTTTGAAAAAAACCTTAACTGTTCAAGAAACGAACGATGTAGAGCTCAAGAGTTAAAAATGATCCGTTCAGTTCGAAGCTCAGCATCAAGAGTGCCAACTTATGCACTGACATATTTTGATGAGGATAGATCGACAGTTATTTTAAAGACATCCGTCATTAAGGCGGACAAGTTAGAGGAAGATGGCCTCTGTGAAGCAACATTCAAAAACAAACCTTTCCAGGGCAAAATATTAGCTGTACGTGGTAAGTAATCATGAGAAACACACATAAACATACTTAATGTTGTTGCAGATTCTACAAACGAACTAGACGTCATCGAAGAACAATATTTTACCCAGGGTAATAAAAAAAGAAAATTGGACGAGGTGAGGATCAATGTTTAATTAAATCTATGTGTTGCACTGGTTTCTATAACATTTCCTGGTTTCTATAAAAAATGTCTTCATTCAGATCTCTGAGGTCAACGATAGCAATGCAGATGAGTGCAGCAGTAATTATGACCCAGTCAAGGTAAAGTCTCGATTTCTTTGTTTTTAAGCAAAACATGTGATTGACTGATAATTTCCTTATAGAATTCAACTATCCTACCATCTTTAGACTTTTTTGTTGGAAAACCGAAAGCCACACAGGTATAATAAATGTCAAACTATCTGATAATAATAATAATAAAAAAATATTATAAATTTCTTCTTCTGAAGTCCTAAGAAAATTCGCATATACAACATAATATCATTCTGTTTTCTTTGACAGGAACCAATAGTCAGCTTTGACGAATTCCTGAAAAAAGGAAAAACATTCGTCCAAAAAACAATGCATGACCAGTCTACCCAAACGGTTGATGACCAGATTAATTATCTGGAAAATCAGATAAAGAGTATTTTGGACGTTTTGGGTGAACTGAGAAAGGACGTAACAAACATAAAGGAGAGACAGGAGAAGCAGAGTGAAACATACCTGCCATTTCATTTGAACATGGAGGGAAACATGGAGGATGTTTCACTCCCATCACTATCACCACTGCCACCTCTGAAAGTGCTTGATGATGCAATAGTGGCACCAATACAACCAGACGCAGCCATTGCCACTGAACCAGGCATTCCTCAAGCAGCTCCTGAACCTCCTCCTGCAGCAACAACAGCCAATCCTCTGCCAGTTGCTCTTAACATCATATCACTGAGCAGCATTTTCATGAACGCAACAGATATCACAGATTGTGCGTTCAGATTGATCCTGCACATGTTTCCATCCGAAACATTAAAGGTGCAGTCGATAACGGGAAAACGTGGCATTCCAAAATTGGATCCGAATTGTATTGACTGGATAAAGGAACAGTCTGTGTTAAAGTTTAATGGCGATGAAAAGCAGTGGCAACACCAACTGCCAAAGCTGCAAATGAAATTGCGCAATCACCGATTAAAATTGAATAAAAAACCAGGATTAAAATAACCAAATGAAAGGCTCACCTCTATGTATAAAATCTTCTTCCTCCTCCTAACGAATTCCCATCGTAATTCCTAAAATACAGTTGAAAGTTATTTTAATCCTGGTTCAAATTTTTCAAAGTTTACTTTACAGGGAGAAAGTTTCACGTTTTCTGGTCATCATTGCGAAAGAAAGCCACCACGAAAAGGACTGGCATACAAAAATATTTCTAAATTATCGTTATTATTATTCGTAATTTAGTGTGCATCCAATTTGAGAAATAATTTTCAAGGCACCTACTTTAGTGCACACTCCATACTTTTCTACAAAATTACTCGAATGGTGTGCGATTTAATTTTTCTTGTTTCACATAGTTTGCAATATACAAGATAATCAATACTCTTCAAAAATCTGCTTTGGTTTATCGTTGATTCCTTGATACTCCTCAACGAGAGTGTTCCTAAAAAGTAAAAAGTAAAACTTTCTCCTCGTAAAGTATAGGAAGTTCTTATTCATTTTTTTATAAGCATGAGTTATGGCTCAGGTGTTTTAGGTATTTTAAAGCATATGTTAAGCAGTATGCGGGAGTCTTTAAATTATTGGAACCCCAGGTTGAAACTAATAAGAAACCAGGTTCAAAATAATCAAATGAAAAACGTCACCTTTGATCAGATCTTCACCTCCTAAGCTAATGAAATGGTTCCTAAAATACAGTTGAAAGTTATTTTGATCCTTGTTCAACCATCATTTTTCAAAGTTTATTTAAACAATTCTTTTACATGTTTTCTTTATAACTTTTGGCTAAAATTAGCATATGCTAAGCATGATGTAGAGTCTTGCTTTAAAATTACTAATGCTTGGCTTCACCAACACGGGTGTTTATATTCGAGAAAATACTTGAAATACTGTAGTTCACTCACAAAAAAACATGTATACAAAACATAGTATAGTATTGTTTATTTACAAATTTCATTGAGAAATAAAATCTTTTCGTCATGGACTTTTTCTGTACTTAGCTCCTAATAAGGGTGTTCCCATTGGTATATTACAGGATTCACGATAAAAAAATATTATACAGATAAACTTACCATGGTTAAAATTAACCATCCGATTCACGTCCAGCTTCGTTCACTGCTTCCTTCGAAAGAGGAATGCATGCAGCATGCGACTTGTCGTGTAAATAACGGAACAGTAGCAACAGCGACAACTTTGATAAACAGCTGCCAATGTTAAAGGAATTACGATTCCAGTTTTATCTCATTTGCTATTTCACATAATTAAATTGGACCGGCATTATTATGCGAAGAATTTAGTGATAAAATCAACAAGATGCCCTACCGGGCAGAAGGATTTCTGCAAGCTTTGCTGCTGAAAATGCCACAAAAATACAACACTAGCACACTAGTCCTGCAAAACTAAGACAGTCACATCATTCAGCTCGAGAAGCATCAGCATTAAATAAACAAAAATATTGATGCGACTGACAATGTTCGTCAAGAAAGTCAGCCTACCATAACATAAAAAAAGGGCTTTTCTTTATGCTATCGCGGAGATCATTTATGAAGATCTGTTTTTTGTACGAATAAGCTGAATGATTGTTACTGGATATTTGCCACCCACGTACTCCAAAAAAGTGCATCGACACAATACGAAACTTTAATTTAACCACATTAAATATAACGAATCCTATAAAAAGATTGTGTATACTGGCGGTAACTAACATATCGTTTGGGCAGCACAAACTAATATATAAAGTTTCTATATTGATCTCTCCTCAGAATGAAAAATATAAATATCACAATAATAATAATTACTTAGAAATTAAAGCTCATATCTAATCTAAAAGTTAAAAAAATACAACATACGTAGGGAGAAAAGAGATAAGCTGATATAGCCAGAATACATCCAAAAATTGCTACTAAATATAGTATAAATAGCTGTATAAAGTGCATATGTTGGTGATGTTGGGGAGGAGCTGAAAGGAAGCTAAGCTGAGCTTTAAAAATCCAAAAGCTTCTAAAAATTGACTTCAAACATGCATACACATACAAAATAAACGAAGGTCTTTCATATTTAAAAAGGCTTGGAGCAAAAATAAAACAAGAAATACCTTTTCTTCCACACACCATGTATTGGCACTGTTTTCATATTTTAAACTTCAAGAAAACTTCTTTCAAAAAACAGAATAACCACACTGTAATTTAATTTTGTGAACATGATAAGTTCCCAACAGTAATGCAATTCTTTATATAAAATTATAAGCTGTATTAACTTCTTTTAAAGCCATATTTCCATCAAAGAAACTTTTAGCAAACTACACACGTTCTTTCTCTGCCATTTTTAAAACGGCTTTTTTATGAACCAATGAAATTTAAGAAACAAAAATGCGTAGGTTTGGACAGTAAGATGAAAAAACAGAAAAACACGGACGATCGTAAAGTATTTCTTGCTTACGCAGAAATCCAAATACTTATCGCTAAAATTTAGCGCTTTTTCTTAAAGAGCGATATTTATAAGCGATAATAGTGATAATGGTAAAACTACAAGCGCTAAAATTATCGGTAATATTGTTACTCCATTTATAAATAAGAACAAATTAGCGCTAAAAACCATTGTTCTTTTATCGCTATTAGCGCTTGGTATAAAGCGCTATTATCGCTTGTAGTGATTTTCCCTCGAATCGTCACATATATTGAATTCATAAATTCATAACATTTAGATTGGATTACATGCATACTCATTGTATTATCTTTACTATCATTACGTACCAACAAAATAAAGAAAATTATGTCATTCAAATGTATTCAAGTTTATTGGTGTTCATTAGTATGAAGTTTTTCATGGTGACAATTATGTTTTTCCGGATTTTTGGGGAGTACATGGTCAGAAATTTGATAAACATATATTGTGGAAATGGTTCAATCTTCTTTAAATTTCAAGAATGTCATAGTTGGTGTTTTTCCACACTTAAGCTGATTTTGCAGAAATCTTTCTGTCCGTAAGGGCATCTTGTTAAAAGTTACATCTAGCGTTTTTTATGAGTTATTTCTTTGGAATAGTTTTTGCTGTTACTGAAAGGCATCAAGTAAAGAAAAACAGGGTATAAGGCTAAATGAAATATCGAAATTTTATTTTCCATGTTCGTTTTTAATTTTATGTTTGGTATAGAAAGCATTTAAACAAATTGATCTATAAAGATGCTTCCAAAACAATGGCAAAGCTTTGGAAGACAGCTGTTCCAGCACAAAACAAAATTTAAGTGAGAACCCTTAACTTCGAAAAACTTGACTATTTTTTGTCAAAACAGATGAAAAACTTTCCAATACATCTTAAAAAATTAGAAAAATTATTTTGATTTTTTGTTGTCACGAAGTGCTGTCTTGACATTTTCATACCGACCATTGAGTGTTTGAGATAGCGGGACTGGACTGTATAACAGTCAAAAGTATAACAAGCCAACAGAGTGGTAGTATATTTTGATGAAGTTACACAAATCAGATCCGAAAGAAAAAGTATGAAAACTACATCGCGATAGAACAATGAAAAAAAAACAACTTCTACATTTACAATACATAGCATAAGGAGCATATGTTGGCGCTTTACAATTTCATTTTCTTAAAAAATCTAAAAAGTTAGATTACTGCGCTGAACTTCAACTTCTAGCTTCGAAACGATTGTGAATTTGAAGAAAGACTAAAATATTTTCTAAACAACCGATCCCTTTTGATAATCGAAGAACAGGTCAGGAAATATTCATTTTAGACTTAATTGTGTTCTCGAGTTGAAAAGTCACGTTTTGTGGTTTTAAGTTACGAATAATGAATGTAAGTTTTTTCCAGATGTTATAACATATTCCAGAAACTCTCTGAATATTCAGATCAAATAAGAGAAGAAAAAAGCTGAAAACTATCGTCTTTCATTTGAAAAGAACTTCCCAGTAAGTATATTAGTTGTTTTTATTTTCATCAAACACAATGATGACCATTTGTACAGACACTATATGTCACAATCGACCCTATATGTCGCAATCGACCCTATATGTCGCAAAATCAACCCTATATGTCGCAAATCGACCCTATATGTCACAAAGTCGACCCTATATGTCGCAACACTATATGTCGCAAAAAAATTAAAAATCAACCCTATTTGTCGCAATCATCAATTCACCTTTTAAATAAAAATATTAAAGTACATAGCTCTAAAATGTGATAAACACGTTTTTTCATCTTCAGTCCCAACACAGCTTCATTCCACAAGTTAAATTTTCAAAAATAGCTCCATATGCCATATTTCAGTGCCTTGAGAAGGACTGTAGCTTGATCCCAATTTATTAATCGTCCAGTTCTATTTTTTCTTGGTCTGTTTGGATCGTGCGAAAGAATATTTTTTAGTTCAATGGAAATCCCACTATTTTTCCCACCACTTAAATTAATTATTTCTTTGGCTGATGTGATTAAACTTGGTGCCAGTTTGGTTTTAATATTTTCTAAATATATTTCTCTAACAGGTACATTCTCTTCTTCGATCAAGTTTTTGTCGTTTTTCACTGATTGGTGGCTTTCATTTATTTCTGTTAACTCGATCTTTTCGTTTTCATTAATTGGTGTTCGATTACCTTCGTTTATTCCGTTTGCATATTTAAATATGATACACGTGGCTAGTAATCATATTCGGCATGATCAAACATATCCGCGATGTCAAAGAACCAAAATATAAAGCAAAATTTAACTATCATCAATAATTTTTCAATTTAAAGTTTGCGACATATAGGGTCGACTTTTGAAAATTTTGCGACATATAGTGTCATTTATTTTAAAAAATAAAATTTTTTTTGGTTGCGACATATAGGGTCGACTTTGTGACATATAGGGTCGACTTTGTGACATATAGGGTCGATTTGCGATATATAGGGTTGATTTTGCGACATATAGGGTCGATTGCGACATATAGGGTCGATTGTGACATATAGTGTCTGTACACCATTAAGGAATGAAAAAAGGAATAACTGTTATCATATATGTAAAGGAAAGCTTCTCCTTCATGGAAATGTCTTGCATTGAATTAATACAACTGCAGATTAAAATCTGTAGATAAAAAGTCGAAAAATTAGAATGTCGTATATGGACATTGATGACAAGGATGTTAGCCGGATGTGGGCAGTGCGGGAAATGCATGCAAAAAAAAACAACACAGCAGTTGGCTTCTTAGTCTGTTGCCGACTGTCAACTAGGACAGAGGTTGTTGAGGGCCTTAGTCTGACTAACTGTCAACAAGGACAGCTTCTTAACTAGCTAACTAATTCTCTACAGTGATAACTGTACACTGAGAAAGCAAACTACGATGGGAATGCACAAACGTCGCGACAAAGACCGAACAGAATCATTTGATATGCGAATATCTTGTCGGTATGCGTCACTGGACCAGCGACCTAAAATCTGGATAGTGCTGTCAGGTATTCCGGCGGACGGTGCCGATGATGCTCCCCCAATCCGAAAGGAATGCGTGTTGGTGTTAAGAACTTCCGGTAAGCACCTAATGTCACCACGTCGTTGCGGACAAGAAATCGTCCGTTGGATAATGTAAATAACGGTAATTGCCGTCTGGATGTAGCTGCATGAAATCCTGCATCGACTGCAAGGGGCAGATGGGCTGCTAGTGGCCCCAATCATAATTGTGCAGCCTACTCGAACGGGATCTGTCTTAGAGGCACGAAGACGAACTGACATGATCGAGGCTTGATCGTCGAATGAAATATCGCTGGCTAATAACGTGTAATCAGGGTCGTATTGTGTCGGTGACGAGCATACCTGTTAGTATAAATGTCTGTTTTGTAAGTAGCCGGAGTCGTTAATTCACTCATAAGATTATTATGAAGATCAATGGAGATAACTGCAATCTTTCACAAAATTTATGTATAAAATATGAGTTTCCATGGATTATTGCAATTCATCGAACTTGGAACTGAACGAGTGTTTAAGTAACTTTTAGGTAGGTCGTAGCGAAACGATCCCATACATTTTTTGATCAGTTTATTCGAGCTCTGCAGCATAATTATACTTTCCTTGTACCATTCTGAGATTTTATTTTTCGTCATTTTTGGAGTCACCAATTTTGAAGTTAAACAAAGTCAAATTGATACTATGTTACAAAATCTGATAGTGATATACTTAAGCCTGATGTTTCTTCTGATCACTGATTTTAAATATAAGAGTTTAGTATGTCTACTTTTACTTGTGAGTGGCGACATTGAAAGCTGTCCTGGACCGAAGAATGGAATACACGATTTTATGGCAATAAAAGGTGTGAAGAAACTACATCAAATCTGTAGGTATTACACAAGGCAAAAGTTCGACCGTGTAAATTACGCTTTACTGGTTTCTCGATGTAACTACAAAGCGTATCATGTAACTTCAACTTCGAGTTGCTTTTGTAATATTTCATTTATTTATTTATTGGTCAGCGCGTTAAGCAGCTGATCTTTCATTATCGTTTTTCCTTCCATCCTATGTCCACAGTACTAGCGTAGATTCCTCATTGAAGGCTGATACCACTTAAAAATAAGCGTAGAATAGAGGCTATTTGTTAATCGTGGCATAATTCAGATAATTTATAATTACAGCTCTTTTATCAGGGTGAGTGCTGCCTCAAATTAAAACATGAGTTTTACAGTTTGCCTATCACACAGATATCGTTTTGAAAATAAAAGCTAATGGAAAGGGTTATTTTTCACCAGAGAAGTAAAGAAATTCGTAATTTTATCAACGTATATTATAATTGAACCTGTTATTATATACTGTTTAGTTAGCTAGGGCTGATTTTGTGTTTTGTGCTATATATTGGTCAGATGGAGATAGAGAGAGCTCTGCTGCCTCCAAAAGGACCTATATTACATCGGATATGTATTTGTTATTTTTTATGTATTTTTTATATATTTTATTTGTATGAATACAAATGTGTCCATCAATATAGGCAAGTTTTCAATGTCACTTTACCCTGTCTAAAATAAAAATATATGCAAACAAAAATAAAATGTGCAGAAATCTATCTAGTCGTCATCCATAAAAATAATTAAAGTGAAAGTGGGTGGTGCACTAATCCAAAATTACTCTAACAATGATATTCTGTATTTGTTGTAATGTAATGTAGTAATTATCAAAAGAAAAAGAACAAAATATAATATATATTAGTCCAGGAGCCAGTGACAGACTTCGTGAGTACAATACAAGTCTTCAACTTCTGACTTTACCATTGTGTTGTTAATTGATTTAAAAACGTAGCACTTATCTTCTGAATTAACAAACAACTCTTTAGATCCTAAGAACGGCAAAACCTCGTCTTTTTCCCAGTATGATATCAAAAATCCAACCAGTGCAACTTTCAAGCTATCATTTCGTAAAGCATTCAACCAATTGGCGGGCCTTTTTTGACCAGGACCAGTAATTTGATAAATTCATCTAGGACATCTGATCTGCTATCTCTTTCACAGTCCTTGATGGAAGGTGATACAGGGTGGCCACGCCTCCTCTAAAGTCCTCTCAAGTCCTATTTTTTTAAAAAATGTCCTCTAAAGTCCTCTATAGTCCTCTAGCGATGTTTAACAATTGGTTCTTCTCTATTTCTAAGTATTTCCATATGTGAGCAGCAATGATGCAGAGAGTGAAGACAGTAGTGATGGTTCTGGTTCAATTGCGGCTGACCACCTGTTAGAAGATAAGTGCTACGTTTTTAAATCAATTAACAACACAATGGTAAAGTCAGAAGTTGAAGACTTGTATTGTACTCACGAAGGAGCAGACTCAAGATTATCCACGCAAAAACAATCGCTCCACCAGCCTGTTATAGAAATAGAAATATATGATGTATTTCGATATGTGAGCAGTAGTGATGCAGAGAATGAAGACAGCGGTGATGAATTCGTTGGATGATGTAGTAACAGTAGGTGCATGTTACTTTGAATACCAATAAAATACTCTCTTGTTACAGTCTTCTGATAATGTGATCCAATTATTATGATTTATGATTTTCTTATCCTGACATGAATTTGAATGAAATTTGAATTTATTTTCAGGTATAAACAAAGAAAGATGATGACCAAAAGATGTTGCTCATGAAATACAGATTAAAACTTTTTAAAATATTGCATTTTTGTGTTGTTATTCGTCATTACTAAGTAATAAAAATGTGTGATGACAAGGGAGCTTTTTTTGAGCAGCTGACCACCTGTTAGAACCAAATATTTCAGTCAGTTGCGATTCAGTCTTCACAATTAGCCTTGCACCTATCATTTAACAAAAATTAAGCTTTGATGATTATGGTGTGGACTCAAGGCCTAATTTAGGGGATAATGGGGGCGGCTGACTACCTGTTAGAACCCAATTGTTTGGTCAGTTTTATCATTTTTGGATTATTCAGATATATATGTACTTCTATACCAAGTTTCAACTTTGATATTAATGAGGTGAATTTAAGGTCCCAAATCGGGGTATTTTTGCCCCCCTGTACCCCAAAAGATCCGGTGACGGACCAGCTGAACTTTCAAAATTCAATTCCAGCAACCCAATGATTTGTTTCAAGGGGTCAAACCTTTTGATGAAAATGGGGTGAAAAAGTCTGTCACTGGCTCCTGGACTATATGTTTGTAAACACTCTATCACATCATCACTTTCGACATGAATGTTGTCTTTTCAATCAACATCTTAATTTAACAAATTATATACCTATGTGGAGTCATTATGAGTCTTGTCTTGTCATTTTTTTTTAATTTCGTCACTTATATATTTTTTGCATCTTGATTTGTTTTTTACTCTGTCTGTCTCTGCATGGACCAGCAGTCTCTTTTGTTTTCTTAATTCTTAAATAATTGGCAACTCTTTTGCATGCCTTTTTTATTTTCAGTGAAGAAGGCAAAAATGTATGAATGGTGCATTACTACTCATACAAGCTCGTGGTGGTTTTTAACATTATCAGTTATTTGTGTCATTCCTTTGCAGAATTCATCTTTGTAATGTGTGTGGGAAGTTTGCTTTTGAACTCATTGTAATCATTAGGGTAAAGATCTGCATGAAATTTTGTGAAGTACCTTAAGGGGATTTTTTTTGAATGGACTAACTTGTGCGAGCCAAGGTTTGAGAGCGTTTTGTGTGCATTAATTTTTCCGAGTCGGAGCTTCTCAAGGAAAATGTTTGGATTTGTTTTTGCAAATGTGCACAAAGTGCAATGCGTGTATTTTATAATATATATATATATATAGCTTAGAAGTAGCAGCGAAAATCACTTCCATGCCTGCCACATTGCAAAACTAATGAGTACTTGATAAGTACAAGGAAATAGTTAATATACGAAAGGTACACAGAGCCAAAAAATGAGCAAATAAAATCATCAAATTTTGTGTGGATTGTTTTTTGCGAATTGTTCATGTCTTGATGTTTTGCGTAGATTTATTTTTGCAAATTTGGCCAAAAGTCGCAAAAATTAATCCACAAAAATAATCCCCTTATGGCATACTCTCAGCTTTTTTAAGGAATTAGTAACTTCTTTTGATTTTAATGCAAACCTGTATTTATTCGCAATCCGATTTTATTCTATTCACTACAAAGACAATCGTATTTGTTTCATTTGTTAAAATGTCCTTAAATAGCATAGATGAAACATTGATAAATGTTTGATATCTTATTGTATCTTAAACATTTTATTGAATTAAGTTTTGTTGCACAATTTGGACACAATTTTGAGACCAAACCTGTTTGGTTCTATCATTGAATGTCTTATTCCCACTATTACATCACTATTACTTCAGTTATTGCTCATGAATTTCTATTTTGACCTTCCTGAAACAAAAACGTGATTTTTCCATTTTCCTTCACAGTCAAAAATTTTTCAACCTTAGCGAACGCGCTGAACTTCAGACCTCCTGGCCTCTTGTTTTGTATTCATTTATGGCGTGTAATTAACAAGATACAATCAAGCTATCGTGATTGTGTGTCTAACATGTGTCTCATATGGGCGGGGAAATTTCTCACTTGAAGGACGCTTCAATAGACCATTTCGGATATTGCGTCTAGGTTAATCTCTCCACATTTCTAATATTTCAAATTACTAATGTAACGATCAGTGATATTGGGTATCGTTTCTTTTCAAAAACGACGCAACTGTCATTGTACGGTTTGTAAGCGAGGTGAGAACTACTGTGACGTAATTTCGGAAATGGTTTATGGGAGATTAAGAAAAGGAAACGAAGATGAATTTGTCACGGGCGGAAAACAGCATCTTAAGATTATACATGATTGAACAAATTTTACATATCACTTTTCTACATAGATTTGACAGAATGATAATTCGCGAATGCTTCATTTTATTTTGGATACATGGAAATGGATACATGTATGTTTTATCTGGAAGATGTGATATACATTCGATTTCTATGTTCTCATCCATTCATGTATTACGTTTCGAACTGAGGTTTCTTTACAGTGACAAATATTAAAAGATTTAATGACTGAATGATATAAAGGAAATTCAAGATTGCTGTCATCGAAATATTTTTGTCATTGATTTGCGAGCCGTGAGTATCTATTGCAAGGTGGAAAATCGAGGTCAGGAAGGATTATGATGGTGGCAAGCTTCAGCATAATGGTAGGAATTATGTCATTGTGTGTCTAAGGACTAAACAATATCATGTCTTCTATTTGTAACAATGTTTGGCGACTATTGACGGTATTTATTTACAAGAATACTCTCCACCAGAATATCGAGTCAGAAACAACTTCTTAAGCTTGGTCCCCACTACGGCGATGAATGTTCATCGCTTGAACGACGACGAATTTTCGAAAGTTCTTAGCATTATTTTCATTGCTTTCCCTGATCGCTTTTCATCCCCACCTGTCATCGCTTTTTTAAATAAAAATATTTTTATGCACAATTTTTACGATTTTTATATACGTATGTTGAAGTGATACATCTTGTCGGAAAGAAGAAAAAATTTATTGATTCTTTGTATGATATTACTTCTAAGAAAAATTCGAAGACGAACGAATGATTTTTGGTTCGTAAGACGTTTTTAACAATGAGAAAAACACATTCATCCAAAGTATCCAAGAGTTACGCTTAAACGACACAGATAGAGAAAATCTCAAGAATTACGACCCATCGTGTTAATTATAATTTTTTTATTATTATTATTACAGTTATCCTTACTACTGAAGTATACTTCAGAGTGTTTGTATTGCTTAAAACCAAAATGTTAAGCTTCAGGTAGCCACGTACTCAAAAACAATACTTTTACATTTAAATTTTCATATAATTATTAATCTCCATTGAATTTATAGGCGGTATTTCTTTTAGATCGAAAAACAATGAAAATGAGGCGATAGAAAAAGCGATAAAATATGAAAAAGTTTTGATATCCATCGCTTTTGCTATGGCTTCATTTTTTGCGCGAAGATGTTTAAAATCCTATCGCTTTTCATCCCCACCAATGGCATAAAAAACCATCGCTGCGAAATATGAAAGCGACGAAGATTCATCGCCGTAGTGGGGACCAAGCTTTAGTTCACGGAATTCTAAGAACATACCTAGGAGGATAGAAGCAAAGAAAAGGAGATCAAATTCTAGTTGTTCAATTGCAATAAGCGCGATGCGCTAGCGTGTGGCTCTATTCAAATCTAAATTTTGAAATTAGCGGTTAAATGCATAATCTGTCTTTAAACAAAGAAATAATTAAACATAATTTAGGCAGTAGCAATGGTTTTTCAAAAAACAATCCTGGCGAAATATTACTGGCTTACACCAATGCATGATGTAATAGTTTTTTATCATAAGCCGTTCTCCTAACAGTCAGATTTGATTAGGAAAAGAAGATAGCGTTTCCACAAGAACAGCAAGACCTTAAAAAATCTTTATGAAACAATTTCTTGCCATCAAAATATCTGCTGTTTTGATGTGAAATGATGTATTAGGAGGCACAAAACAAATATCACACGAATCATTGTGTATTGAAAATTCAGCTGCACCCCCAACATACTTAGGTTGTTGTAATTCAAGCTTTTGAACTCTTCTTGCACGGCTACTATAGAGGTACTGAGGGTACACATTTGTTTCTTCATATTCAACTACTACACCAAGACAATCCTTCATGGTTCTAGAATATGCAACACATGATTTTGGGTGATAGTAGCCTATTGTCAACACAATCCTATTTCTACAAAGCCGACAAATATTTTTCAAAATGTTCACATGTACATCCATGGCGGAGTTGAGAATATGTAGCTAATAAAATAGCTGGGTTTTTTTTCTTTTTAAATAATATTTTAACAATATCAATTCTAGGTTATTTGCTCTAGAAAAGGAAAAAAATATGCATTTACAACGTACCAAGTTGCCAGCGGCTAGCAACAACACATTATGTTCAAAGTCAAAGAATCTAACCACGCAAGAGAAAGTGAAGCACCCCTAAAAGTGACTAATCTATGAGCAGACAACTTTTTATTTTTTTTTTTTTACATACACCAAATATTTCTCGAAAGAATTCCCAGACAACAGAAATAGTATTAACCAAAGTAATAGCAGAAAGGCATTACATATTACTGCAAGTAAAAACATATGCTGACTGCCATTATTATTAGTAAAATTTTTGAAAGTTATTTTATGCAAAGTATATTAAGGAAACGACAGTCGAAACAAATCCTTATAACTTACGGAATCCCCAATCAAAACTGTTCAAATGAAAAGAAACTGACAGATAAATTCGTAAGAAAGATTATATAGATCACGCAAAGCACACGCACAAGTATTTCTTCAAAAAAATATGATCAGTGAGAGCACATGCACCTTGTTGTCGAGGCTCAAAATGGCAATTTTTATACATTTTCTTTCGCGTTTTTGACGCCGAATGTCTTGAAACCCACATTCAGTGACATATCGGTCTATTTTCAATAGATAAAAGCTTAATAGTGGTCCCTCATGGGATAAATTAGTATATTTTTGATAAAGGCTTCAGTTAGGAGAACATAGAACTTCATTACTTTTGCGTGGAAAAAAACTGGGGCAAGCACATCGCGCTTACGTTTCTATTCAACTTAAAAACAAATCAAAATTTGAATAGATTTGGATAGATTTAAATTTAAGTTTTTTTCTCCTTCTCTTTTTCTATCCTCCTAGAATATACTAAGGCTTTATTTACACTATCGTTTTTCAAACCTTCAAATTGTGTTGTAGAAAGTATGGTTTTGCGTATTGTTGTTGTTATTATTATTATGCCCATATTTACAGAGGCTAAACATTTCAGTACTTTTACATAATAAATAAATAAAGACTGTTATCAACATGTGGCCTCATACTAGTGCGTGTGCATGGCAGAAAAAAACAACCTATAAGACAAATCTAAAAACTTTAAGGAATCGAGTGAGTGGCCTAAACATTTTTAAAGATCTCAGAAAGCAAAACGTAAACCTAAAGAACATGACGTTAGATGAAAAACTGTTAGACTAAAACCAATTCGGAAGTTAAAATTTAGAAAAGAATCTGTCACAGTATAGTTACACAACGTGAATGTTAAAAAATTTATAAAAAGTTCTAAAAAATCATTTAAAATAATATTTATTCAATAAACAGCAAAACTTAGCATAATCATTTTCTTCCCTTATTAAAATGGGAAGCTCCTTAAAATATTTTGCTCCCATAAAATAGAATGAGCCCACAAACAACCACCCACCCCAGCCTCCACCGATAATTACCCCAGGACAATTGCCCCCAACATATGTAACCCTAAGCCTAACCCTACATTAGGGTAATGGGCAATCATCCGGGGGCAATTTTCCAGGGACAATGGGGAGAGAATTGTTCTGACACCGGCCCGTTACAGTTGACCATTTGATAAGAAGTTGGATGTTATGGATATATTTGATTATTATGCAATTATCGGTTAGAATTTTCTTCTGCCATTGGAAAGTTGGTCTTCACAGACGTTCCTAACGGAGATTGCAAAGGGACTTGTGTAAGTATGCAGGAATAAAAACAGATAGGATGTTTTCAAAAATTAAATCAATCTTCTTCTTAAAATCATATTATATCCATAGTAACAAAATTCAGCTTGCTTTTATTCTGAATGATGATGGTGTTTGTATCATTAGCAAAAACGTTAGCTAATTAATGAGGTTGTTCGTGTTAGCTAACAGGATTAGAAATTAGTTAACGTCTGCAACGACGGGTAATTGATAGATTTATAGATAGAACACTGTTTATTATTATTGTTATTATTATTATTATTATTATTATTATTTGGTAAAGGTCAGTAAAAAGCAGTTACAAACTGATGTGGGTCTACAATAAACTAAAACTGAAAAACTAGAAATTGTATATATAAACCAAAACAATATCAATAACAAAAATCGACTGTAGTGTAGCACTCTCAATTTTACATCAGATTCGTGCAAACATACGTCACGAATCCAAATACCATCGTTACCAAACTGGAATTGATGGAGACACCACTGTTGCAATAATCTGTCTTGCAGCAACTCGCCTGAAAAATCATTAATGTTTAAAACGCAGCTATGAATATAGTAACCATGTCAACGTCTCATATCATATCGTTGAAATCATCTTATTCGCTTCTTTTAAAACGTCAGGAGTTAATTAAAACTGATTCTATTATATATTTTTTTTATTTTCCATTTTTCGCATGGTTTGAACATTTTCAAAAAAAATTTAAATAAAAATGTCAGATTTAAAAACCTAGAGGTTCTAGCCGAAAGGATTATCAGGTTATAAATGAAATGTTCTCGTTGAATTGACTTTCGTGAACGCTTAGCGAATTTTCTTGTATGTGATTACCAAATGTTAACTAAAGAGCATTCATAAGTAAAGCTTATATTATAAGCTCATTTTAAAGGAGAACTAATTGCTTTTATGCACCACATTATCACCGAGGCATTACTAGGCTGAAAAGACATACTATAACTTTGAATTCCTGCATATTTTGGCTCAATACCGGCATAAACCCCATCATTATCACGTTTTTACCTTGCAGTCACTAAACACCATATTCTTCAAGAGGGGTTGCTTTCTCAATGCTGATTCATACTCATCACAAGCTGACTTTGTGCAATCTGCTCCTTGCTTTATACATCCCCAAGATGTTTGTTCAAGGTGTTCGCCGCCGGCCGTCACTTCGTAACTGGCTTTCACGCACGTGTCCATACCGTATGCGCAAGTATATTTTTGATTTGATATTGTTATTTGGTTGTTCTTACTGCCAAAATAACATTCAATGGAGTATGCTGAAAACGGAAGTATAAACAAGATAAGTAAAGGAGGTTTTTGTTTGCATACACAGTTATCTGAGGGGATTTAGTCACTAAACACCTGATGACATGCTGTTAAGTCGATACATGCTCTTCCAAGATCAATGATTTCACACGACTGCAACATATTTAAAACTGCTGACAAATAGAAAGGTGTTGAAAACATGCAAACCACTGAAAAGAAATCTTATATTTGGGAGTTTAAACAACCGAAAAAAGAAATGCTGAGAACATTCAACTCTTGATGTGATTTGTTCTTTAAGCTAATTCTTAAATGTGCCGTCTGATTTCATGTTTATTTGATAGCTTTCAGCAATTTGATTATCTTCGTATGAAAGAGATGGCGTCCGGGAACTTAACTAAGATAACATGGAATTTCGTAAAGTTTCAAATAACCAGTTAGCATAATATGGACAAAGGCGAAGCTAGAAATCAATGTTTTGAGGATAGTTTAATTATTAAAAGTGTATAAAAACATACAGGTAACCTAAACGAAACTTAAGACTGAAACAGAATAGAAAATACACAGAGAATATTTAAATACATTAAAAGATAGTAGGGATAGCCTTTATTATATTGCTATTCTTTTTAGTACATTATTTCTTAATACGTAATAAATGGATTTAAAAAAATTCTGTCTGTTCGTCACCGATTTTCAAATCCATTTAAAACAGATTTAACAACATCAATGCGCTTTAAATCTGTTTTTAATTTTCAAAATTAGGCATCTCTTCAGAAATGCAATCACTGGAAGTGCTAAGAGACGCATTGGTTTTAAAGTGTAGTTATAGCTACAGTTGGTTTCAAAATAGATGGAGCCAAGAATTTTAAATGCGTTTATTCGAAAGATTCTTTGTCAACCATTAATAACATTAATATCGGTATAGAATTCATTTCTTCATATTTATCAATATATATGTGTACTAGTATCCCGGGTAAAAACTTTTTACCGAACTTAACTTCGAAAAAGATGGGTCAAAATCGCCTTTCCCGTGAACGATCCCCGTGATGAAAATTTCAATTTAGGAATTGGAAACGGAAAATGTAATCCACTTTTTTCACTTTTACATAAATTGTGTAAATTGAAGATGCAATGCAATGGTTCCCCATGATTAAAATATCTAACGTCAATACAGAAAAAAACACTCTTCGCTCTTTTAATTAAAAGTCTCTAGGTATTCCGGCTAAAGCAACACTGGAGTTATGAACAGTAAAACTTTTTAATCAGAAAATCTGAAACACATCAAAATATTCGTAATAAATCTTTCACGATACGATATATGCAGTAGTAAAAATAAATTGTGCGTACAGGTAAATAACAAAAAGATTAAAATCGCTGTAACTGTTCATGGATTCCATACCCCATGTAAATAGAAGCCAAACGCGAAAATCGTAAAAGTGTCGAAATGTGAATTAAAAACAATTGCGATTTTCTTTACGAACCCAGACCATGTATTCATTTCTTCAATCGCGTATTATTTAAAAAGTAACCTTATTAACACTATAAGAAAAAACAAAACAAACAAACAAAAAAGTTCTAAAGCGTACTTACCCTAAAAACATTAATAAATCTTCGCGCAATACTTTCGTTGTTGTCTATTGTTTCTTGATCTCGCGAATAATCAAAACATTTGAAACGATTAAATGCAATGCAATGTTTTCCCCTATACAAATCGTAGAAAAATATTAACCGCCGTGGTCTGACACTCCATTATGAATAAGTGACCGCAAAAACGACCCGAAATCTTAGAGAGTGAAAGCGTAAAAAAAAGCGGATGCACAGCGCGTATTAGGATATAGATAGACTAGTAACCCGGGTAAAAATTTTTATCGAGTTTAACTTCGAAAACGATGTGTCAAATGCCGCATTTCACCCGTGACGAAACCTTTAACTACGGATTCGCGACTCAAAAGTGTGCCCATGTTGTAGAGCTCGAAAAACTGATCAAAAAAATGTATGGGATCGTTTCGCTACGACCAACCGTTAGAGAGATATCGCTGATCAAAGATTTCGATGACGCCATATCCGCAGTACCAAATAAAATTTAGGCCCAAATGATGCGTCACCACATCACCCGTATCGCTGACCCCAGAAAACGTCATTTATCCCTATTGGTTCTTGAGATATTTCCCAAAAAACGTCGCGTTCGTTTAGGGATGCAATGCAATGATTCTCCGTGATCATAAAAAACTGACGTCAAATGATGCCACGTGCTTTTGGAATGGTCGTGAAAAAAGTGTCTCTCGCATCTACGTGGTTTAACGCGCACATAAGAGGACGATGACCGTAAATTTAAACTAAATATATCACTCTCTAAAATAAAAGTGATATGCACAATTGCGAATTAGTATAATAAGACTAGTAACTGGCGCAAAAGTTTTTTACGGCTATAATTTCGAAAAATTCCAAAAATCATCGCTGACGAGTTGACATAAGATCAACGAAAATATTATGATGAAAATATATTATTGTATACTTACAAGCAAATAAAATAAAATGACAAAAATGAAACTAGGAAGAATAAAAATTTCGAAAAGGATGTGTGGAAAATAGGTGACGAAAACTTGAATCACAAAATCGTGACTCGAAAGTGTTTCCATGTTGTAGAGCTCGAAAAGCTGATCAAAATAGTGTATGGGATCGTTTCGCTACGATCAACCGTTGCAGAGATATCGTCGATCAAAGATTTTAATGACGTCATATCCACAGTACCAAATAAAATTTAGGCCCAAATGTTGCGTCAATCCGTCACCCGTATCGCGGACCCCAAAGAACGTCAGTTATCCCTATTGGTTCTCGAAATATTTCCCCAAAAACGTCGCGTTCCATTGGGGATGCAATGCAATGGTTCCCCCGTGATAAGATAAAAATAACTGACGCCACGCCGCGTGCTATTATACTAATCGTCAATTATGAATGGTCTAACGAAAAAATGACCACGATTAAGAAGATTTTGACCGTAAATTTTAAAAAAACACAACACTCTCTAAAATAAAAGTGGTATGCACGATTGCGAATTAGTATATGTAGACTAGTATCTTGCGTAAAAGTTTTTTACGGCTTTAATTTCGAAACGGATGTGCAAGAATCCCCCGTTCCCGTGTGAGAACTCCGTGACGAAAATTTCAATTACGGAATCGGGACTGGAAAGTGTACTGTTGTTGTAGAGCTTGAAAAACTGAGCAAAAAATGTATGGGATCGTTTCGCTACGACCATCCGTTGCGGAGATATGGTCGATCATAGGTTTTGATGACGTCATAGCCGCAGTACCAAATTAAATCTAGGTCCAAATTTTGCGTCACCCCATCACCCGCATCGCGAACCCTAAAAAACGTCAATTATCGCCATTGTTTCTCGAGATATTTTCCCAAAAAAGTCGCGTTCGATTGGGGATGCAATGCAATGATTCCCCGTGATAATAAAAAACTGACGTCACGCCCCGTGCTATTATACTAATCGTTAATTATCAATGGTCTAACGAAAAAATGACCACGATTAAGAAGATTTTGACCGTAAATTTTAAGAAAACACAACACTCTCTAAGTTAAATGTGTTGCACACGATTGCGAATTAGTATAAGTAGACTAGCCCTCATACGTTGTGCATTCTCATTTCGCCTGACTAATCTTTCAACCGGCTCTTCATCTTGACGGTATTCAACACGCCTTTGAGCATTATTGATTCTAAGTCTCTCATTTTCAGATAATGGATGGATGTTATTTGCCTGAAGCTGTCCACGCCTTGCTTCAGCTACATCCTCATTTGCATGCATACGCTGAACAACAGAGCGAATTTGCTGCTGATCAGGTGGCTGCAAAACAAACTGACCATTCCTAAAAACTGCCTGGAAGCCAGGAATAATATTAGTGCCTCTTATATTAAACATCACAATACAGAAACACAAACAATAGAAGAAAGAAATATAACCACCCCCAGTCAGTGAAGAAAAACAGCACCACAACAAAACCTGGTGGAAGCGAAAACAAACCTTTCTTTCTACAAATTAACAATGTAGGGTCTACAGCAGCAACAGAGAGCTAAACAACCTAGGGGAAAGCGAAAATAAAAACTGAACTTGATAAACTGATTAACTGACACTCTGGAAACTGATTATTGATGTGATGCACGAACAACACAAACAAACAATGTGTAGGTTACAAACCTATCTATCTTTCTTTCTTCCCAAAACTATCTTTCTTTCTACTACACAGGACAGGAATGAACAGCAATAACCTGATGTGAATAATAAAAGAGACAGAAAAATTAATAATAGACAATAAGTAGTCTCTTAGGTTAGCTTGGAAAAATCTTCGTGGAGTTTGCCATCTTTGAAATAATAAACACAATTATCACCTCGTTACGTAATTCT
Source organism: Turritopsis dohrnii (assembly GCA_027922465.2). Taxonomy (NCBI): domain Eukaryota; kingdom Metazoa; phylum Cnidaria; class Hydrozoa; order Anthoathecata; family Oceaniidae; genus Turritopsis; species Turritopsis dohrnii. The sequence goes on from BQMF02000433.1 coordinate 268,647, forward strand.
TTCGCTTTCGATAAACTGATAAACTTTATAATGAACTGGTGAACTTGATTTTACTTTGATTGATAACTATATACAGACAATTGCGATTGTCTATTCGTATTGTTTTTTTTCTCAAGCGTAACCGCACTGAATAAAAAACTTAATTTGTTTACTTTCTCCAACGAATTGGTTGCTTTGCTTTTTCCGATTTCGGCAACCAATAAAAACTGCGAAACGGCGATCACGTGTCAAAACAAATGTTAAAAAATAGGCATTTTGAGGGTTTCTTCACTGGTCGAACTGCCGCTATATGACCACGATTAAGAAGATTTTGACCATTAAAAAAACAAAAACACAACACTCTCTAAAATAAAAGTGGTATGCACGATTGCGAATTAGTATAAGTAGATTATCTTCTATTCCTAAAAGACGTACATCAGGCTCTATACTGAAATAAAATTTACTACCAGTTGATAAAAATTCATTGAAGTAAAGCGGTTACTATTAAATAACTTTTTACCTATTCTCACTTAACACGAAATTCAACAATATATTTTATAAATACTATATCATTTTAATCATGTTTTAGTTATTCAAATCTACTTTGTTAAATTGAAAAAATAGTTATTTAACTGTTTACTTTCCGCTCCAGAATTAAATTCAAATTTCTGTGTATTTCTGAGTAAAGGTTTGTATGTATAGTGAAATCAAAGTTTAAATAAGTTTTGAGTACTTCTGACATACGTTACGATTACATTTAAAACATATTTATGATGTGTTTTAAATATGGATTCAATATGTTGCAAATGCACTTTAAATATATTTATGCTTTTACTCCTTCAAGAAATGAATGCACCTAAAAATTGTTTCAAATATATTTGAAAGTCTAAATAAAAAACTAAATAAGTTTTCAATGTATTGAGATTCTGTAACTCTAATATATCTTCGTTGACTGTTTTATATTTAGAATAAACCTTTCAAAAATCTGAATCAATCCCTTCCAAATTGTTCTTAAAAAGTAGGAGTAACAAGATTTTGTTATTGACGACACTTGCAACTGCAATAACTCGTATGCTGGGATGCAGAGATTAAATTTAGTAACAAATAGTAAGAAAAATGATTTTGGATACCGTTGAAAATGAATAAATATAGGATTCAATTACCTTCGTAAATGACTGTTGCTAACAAAGTTGACCATAAAAAGAACTTCATTTTAAACTTCTTGTCAGACCTCCCGGTCACATTCAAGTTGCTTCAAAGATTAAACTGAAATGAAGTGTTAATACATTATTTAGTACGCTTATAGCAGGATAATTATGCAAAATCATCAAAAAGCCACAGTTCCATTAGGAACTTGATCGTAAAATTTAACTTAATATATCACTCTCTAAAATAATAGTGGGATGCACAACGACAAATTCATCCAAAATGCTGCGAACGAAGATTCAAATTAAGAACTGAATCTACTGAAGCTTCTTTTTTAACTGTAGGTGATCTTAGCAATAAGAAACAATTTTTTAAAATGGTGAAATTCGTTAGGAAGCTCTTTGTAACAACAATTACATCTTCATAATTAAAATTAGCTTAAACTAATCCACGACGTTCTTCTTCAGTTGTTTGCAAGTTCTACAAAGTCACGTACCTGTGTCAGAGGATATCCACTTCCTTTTAATCTTGATAAATTTCTGTACAAAATAAAGTCATGAACAACCCGCTTTTGACCGACGTTTAAATTACAACTAAAGAAAACAGAGAACTCAACAAAATTAAAAGCTTGTACAACTCCCTTTTTTAAACAATAGATAATTAATGCATCACATTTTCATTGGTTTCTAGTTTGTTAATAAAGGAGTTTTCCTTTGTTATCGAAATGAGGTTGTTTTGAGCAATATGAAAAATCCTAGCATAATGGCATCAAACCTGAAATAAATCCAATTAGTTTGTCTTACTTATCTATAGGCACTGATTAAAAGGTTATTTTTTTAATGCAAAATAACATCGGATTAACCCTCAACCTTAAAATTACCATTTCACAATGCACATAATAACTATTTTCAACTTCGGATTATACTTGAATATTTTCCCACGTTTTGTTTAGCCTTATTAAAAACGTTCTAATCAGAAGTGTTTTCTTCTGCATAGAGTATCTGTCTTGTTGGCTAGCGGATATACTAGCCTTTAATTAGCATTCAAGACGTGTCTCTCTCAGGGCTTATCCTGCGTTCCTCACCACCCGCATTTCAGACTAACTTACCGGCGATAGTGGTCACATTTCTTAAAGATTAACAGCGACATAAGAATCACTAAATTCTTATGGGTCATTGCTTTCTAGCTCAAGAGGAGAACATTTCAAAAGATTTTTTTCAGACTTCAATTTGTTTGTTGTTGTGCAGCTGTAGTTTTTTTGCAACCTGGAAACAACACACAGTTCCTAAGTTGTCATTGGTATTTGCGACTTTGTCAAGTTTACTGCACACACCAACAAAACAAGGTAAGATTCTGACATTTTAATTTTGTCCATTGAAATGCATACACATATGGTTTAATATATTAAATAAGCTAAAATCAAGCAAACAAAATCAATCCTGGCTTAACTTAGTCCTTATCAGTGACTTTTATCACTGCCATTTCCAGTTGCACTAGTAACTCGTGTAAAAGTTTTCTACGGCTTTAATTTCGAAAAGGATGTTTCGAAAATAGGTGACGAAAAATTAAACCACGGAATCGTAAATAGAAAGTGTATCCATGTTGTAGAGCTCGAAAAACTGATCAAAAAAATGTATGGGATCGTTTCGCTACTATCAACCGTTGCAGAGATATTGTCGTTCAAAGATTTTAATGACGTCATATCCGCAGTACAAAATAAAATTTTGACCCAAATGTTGCGTCACCCCATCACCCGTATCGCGGACCCTAAAAAACGTATCTCGAGATATTTCCCCAAAATCGTCGCGTTCGATTGGGGATGCAATGCAATGATTCCCCGTGATCATAAAACATCTGACGTCAAATGCCACGTGCTATTATACTAATCGTGAATGTGTCTTGCGTGGTCGAACTGCTGCTATATGACCACGATTAAGAAGATTTTGACCATTAAAAAAACAAAAACAAAACACTGTCTAAGTTAAATGTGTTGCACACAACGCGAATTAGTATAATAAGACTAGTATCTCGCGTAAAAGTTTTTTACGGTTTTTATTTCGAAAACATTGTGACGAAAACAGGTGACGAAAAATTAAATCACCGAATCTTGAAAACAGATGGAGCCCATATTGTAGAGCTTGAAAAACTGAGCAAAAGAATGTATGGGATCGTTTCGCTACGATCAACCGTTGCAGAGATATCGTCGATCAAAGATTTTAATGACGTCATATCCGCAGTACCAAATTAAATTTAGGCCTAAATGATGCGTCACCCTATCACCCGTATCGCAGACCCTAAAAAACGTCAGTTATTCCTATTGGTTCTCGAGATATTTCCCCAAAAACGTCGTTTTCGATTGGGGATGCAATGCAATGGTTCCCCGTGATCATAAAAACATCTGACGTCAAATGCCAAGTGCTATTATACTAATCGTGAATGTGTCTTGCGTGGGCGAACTGCCGCTATATGACCACGATTAAGAAGATTTTAACCATTAAAAAAGCAAAAACACAACACTCTCTAAGTTAAATGTGTTGCACACGCACGCGGATTAGTATAATAAGACTAGCCGCCAGGGCGGCGTCGCTCGCCACCCATGTTCAGCATGCGTCTAGTTCACGAAAAATAAAATGAAGAATTGGCAATGATAAGCTTGCCCATGTTGTAGAGCTCGAAAAACTGATCAAAAAAATGTATGGGATGGTTTCGCTACGATCAACCGTTGCAGAGATATCGCAGTTCAAAGATTTTGATGACGTCATAGCCGCAGTACCAAATAAAATTTAGGCCCAAATATTGCGTCACCCCGTCATCCGTATCGCAGACCCTAAAAAACGTCAGTTATCCCTATTGGTTCTTGAGATATTTCCCCAAAAACGTCGCGTTCGATTGGGGATGCAATGCAATGATTTTTCCAGTGATCATAAAATAACTGACGTCACGCCAACAATAACTGTAATAGATTGTTGTGTGATCTTACGTGACGAATCCTTATTCAAAATCACTGTCGCCTCATTTTAATGCAGAAGCAAAAAGTTTAGTTTTACCTTTTTTAATTGGGTATGTAAGCCCATTGACGTGTACTTTTCATGAATATACTCTTTAACCCAGGTAAACAATTTTTAATGGTTTTAATCAAATGTGAGCTGAATCGCAGAAAAGCTTAATAAAATAGCAATAACAGAATATATATATTTATACGCAAAAGAGAAGTTGCAATATTTAAAACAGATCTGTTTACCCAGACATTGAATGAAATAATAAAATAATAAATAAAAACAAATTGATACCTTCCAACTGTTTTGCTTGTGCTTATTACTGGCCTGCATTCATTAATGAATTTTTGAAATGATAATATAAGGCTGGTTCTCACTTATCGTCGTAAGCCTTACGACAGTTTTAAGCCTTACGCTAGTGAGAACTACTAAAACGGGAATTTCTGTCGTAAGCCTTAAGACTGTGTTTTAAGGCTTACGACGAATATCAAAAAATATATAAAAAAAAACAAAGATGCCAACACATTGCAAGCTCAAATCAAAGAGGTGAAGTTGAAGTTAAAAATGGCGACTTTATCTCTTAGAAAAAAGAAAGCTTGTGCAATGATTATACTGACATTGCTGTTAGAAGAAGAAGATAAAGAGCATACGTCTAAGTCACGAAGGTTTTGGACCCGCAAGATGTTCCAAGACAGAAAAAAATATGGGGACTACCACATTTTAACGCAAGAACTGCGTCTGTTCGATACAGAATATTTCTTTAGATTTATTCGTATGTCACCACAACGCTTGGAACATTTACTTTCATTGGTTGGACCATCTCTCCAGCGATCAACAACTAGAATGCGAGAGCCAATTTCTCCCACTGAAAGACTAGTTTTGACATTGAGGTTTCTTGCATCTGGAGACTCGCAACAATCGCTATGTTTTTCCTTCAGAATAAGCCGATCGGCAATTTGCACTATTTTAAGCGAAACGTGTGACAAAATATTTGAGATTTTATCGCCCTGTTATGTACGACCACCAAGTACAGTCTCGCAGTGGAAGAAGATCAGTAAAGAATTCTTCGATATCTGGGATATGGTACATTGTATTGGCGCAATTGATGGAAAGCACATTGCCATTGAATGCCCTGCAAATAGTGGGTCTCTGTACTATAATTACAAAGGCTTTTTCAGTCTGGTATTATTGGCAGTTTGCGACGCCAAGTATACATTCACTCTGGTTGATATTGGGAGTTATGGTAGCAACAACGATTGCGGAGTTTTGGCCAATTCGTTAATTGGAAATAGATTTGATAGATTTGATCAAATGTATCTACCAACTGCTGAACCTTTAGTAGGGTGTCCGAACAACCCAGTAAATTATTTTCTGGTTGGGGACGAGATTTTCCCACTAAAGTCATGGCTTGTTAGATCGTATCCTGGCAACCTCACTGAATCACAGAAAGTTTTTAATTATCGATTGTCCAGAGCACGGCGCACGATCGAAAATACATTTGGCATACTTGCATCTCGTTGGAGAATATTCCGTCGGCCAATAAAAGCAAAGGTGGAAAATGCACAAAGGTACAGCCTTGCAGCTATTACTTTACATAATTACTTGCAACAAACACATAATGCGTATTATTGTCCGACTGGCTTTATTGATTCCGAAAATTCCGATGGTTCTTTTAAGGCAGGTACATGGAGAGATATCATTCGAAGTGAAGGTGTAGGGGGCTTGACAGAAATTAATAATGTTAGAGGTTCTCGATACCAGCAATGTGCGTTGGCACAACGAGAGGGACTGAAAGAATACTTCATGAACGAAAACGTACTTTCGTGGCAATTGGAGCATGTGCGCAGCTGTGGGCCAGTTTTATAAAATTAAGATTTAGAACACGAACTTTTATATTCTTAGGAACACGTACCATATTCTGAAAGTTCAACAGAGATTTCATTGATAGTTGTCAAACAACGAAATTTCAATGTCTAATTGTTCCAAGGCAAGACGATTGAGCAGGCTTGCGATCTCACCCTTGGCGACTCGCTTTTGACGCACGTTTAACGCCTTTATTTCACTTGCCACATACTTTCCAAATATGTCATCTTCATCATCTACTTGCTCTTGAGTTGAAAGCACAGTAGTAAGCCTTTCTAAAATTTCTCGGTTTCCCTGGTTAGGATTAGTTCCTTCATTTTTTTTCTGTCGTTTATTTTTTATCCATTTAACTTGTCCAGTAACTTGAGAAGTGCTCGCAAGATTATTGGAGAAGTTATTGGGTGAATTGTTATTTGTCTCCTCGACAACTGTAGGCGAAATTGCCTTATTAACCTCAGGATCATTAATATAGCCCGTGGCTTGTAACGTCGTGTCTGCCGATTGTTCGGAAGCAGCTCCTTCCGAAATGTTTCCAATAAAGTCGCCAACATCCATATCTTCCTCATTAGATAAGTTACATTTTGTGTTGCGTTCATAAACAAAGTTGTCCAACCAACCGAGGAAATTGTACTCTTGCATATCCCTTTCAGCCTTCGCCACCTTCTCAGTTCCGGTACCAGACCGTTTCGTATCTTTCAAAGCCTTTTTCCGTCTCACATACTTGGTGCGTAGACTTGTAAACGCATCTTTTGCAGCCTGGCCTAAAGAAAAATACGGTTTAAAACAAACTTTAGAAAGCATTAAAATTTCTTACATTATGGCCTTGTCAGTCCTGGTCTTTTTTCTTTGAATCATAGTGACTATGTTTGAATAGAATATAGTTAAAAAATCTTACCAGTTTCTAGATTAAGTTCTTTGGCAACTTCATTCCATGCGTTCCGCTTCTCGTTCTTATTATGGAAAGCTGGTATGGCTTTGTCATATAAGCATGGGTACTTTTGTACTGCAATTGACATACGTTCGTCTTCTGCTTTGCCCATGATGTACAATGCGTGCAAACTTTTCCGAAGCAATGATTTAAAAAAATAAAATTCGAGCGCTTTGACAAAATCGAATTTCGTAATCGAATGTTTTTTTTATATTCGAACGTTTTGTCCATTCAAACTCCTTATGTCGTCGTAAGCCTTACGATAAAATATCAAAACTTTTTGATATTCTGCGTAAGGCTTACGACGGTCATCGCCGACGAATTTTGAGTCAAAAAAGTGTTCACACTTATTTTGCATAACGCTTACGATTATAATTTTTTTGATATTCGTCGTAAGGCTTAAAACTGTCGTAAGGCTTACGATCGTCGTAACGTAAGCCTTACGACGATAAGTGAGAACCAGCCTATAGTCTGTTCTTCCCAAAAACCATCAACATCATGATTAAAACCATGAGTTTTATTTCTTTATGATTATTGTATGTTTTATTTTGCTTATCTAAAAGAAAAAATATTTTGAATGCATAATGATTCAGATACCTAATCGTATTATGACAAACAAACAAACAAACAAAAAGGAACTTTGAGAACATACTTAAAAACAATAATTGAAGACACAAACTTAATAATCAACATAGAAAAAAACCTAAACATACTATGATATTGAAAGAAAGCAAAACAAACTAAAAGAAACTTCAAGAACACATTTACCTTATGAATAATAATTAAAAACACAAACGTAATGACAGACTTTATATCTAAAGAGTTTATAAAAAATTGAAAACAACCACATTTTTAATCTGAGTTAATATCTCCTCTGGCTAATTCACAACAGTTAAACAACCTTTATTCTTATTTATCCAGCATACCAACTGTGTTATAACTAAATAGATTTATACTATTTTAACTTTAGCTGAACTTCAAACAAAATAGGATACCTTTCACTGCCAATTCACATGTTAGTAAACAGCATTGATCATCTTCTGTAAACATTTTCAAACACTTCTAAACTCTTTACTTCTATATTCATACCTGTAAAAAAATTACTAATACTTTATTTACTTTCCAGCACAAACATACATAGGTATTTATAAAACACTTTCGCTACCATTTTTTTTATGTGAAATACATAAAATAAAACTGCTCTCTTCGTTTGGAAAAACTGCTAAACTTTCTGTATTTTCCAGTAGATTTTGTACTTTTTGGCAGGCAGACAAAAGCATCAAGCATCGATATAATTAGATACAATAGATACAATTAGACAGCATAACACATTCCCCACTTCCACAGCGTCATGAGAAATAAAAATATTCATAGCTGCAGAACCATTTTTAATGTAATAATAGCCGCGTTACCAAAACAAATTTCTCTCGTCTTCCTTTTCATCCAGCAGCATATACACATACTAAACGACAGAATAACTGAGACATCCACTCAAAGCTAAAGCAATTAATCTTTCAAAACTTAAAACCATTCCTTACTGTGTAAATAAACATCAAACTGCATTTCTTCACTGCACTTTCTTCTGTATAGCGATATTTGATATCTAAAACGTAAACAAACATTTAAATACATACATACATAACTCACCTGTTCTTACAATAAAAGTTTTATGATAATACTACTTTGTATAGACCTGTTCGTTCGTTCTGCACAACCAATTTTTAAAAAACTTCACTGCACTTCTTCTGTATTCTCAATATGCTTTCACATTGTAAACAAACAACTAATCACTTACACTGTTACTGTTCTTTTATTAATCTAAAATAAAATCTAAAAAGTTAAACAATAAACAGTTTAATAAACAGCATGTATACAAACCTGTGTTTCTTCGTCAAAATAGCAAACGATAATGATAATCGGTTATTAACGAACTTATTTTTTTGGAAATCGTCAACCAATCAAATTGGCGAAAAAATAATTTCTTGCGTTTTGATTGGTTTAAAAATTTGAACGTCACACTTAGATTATGTAACATTAAAAAAAGTGTCTGTCGCCTCTGCGTGGTTTTACGACGAAAAGGGAAAAAATAAGAAGGTTTTGACCGTGAAAAAAAAGTAAATATATCACTCTCTAAAATAAAAGTGTGACACACAATCGCGGATTATTATAATAAGATTTATGTATCATTTATTGCCAAATAAGTAAACGAATAAGTCACTGATGCATGGTTAAGCTAAGGGGACACGAGCAACATTTTTCGTGTGATTGCAACAAAAATCTGTTTTGTTGCAATCGCAAGACATTTGTTGCTCATGTCCCCATAGTATATTTGTTTGTTGCTACAACAAATTTCACCCATAAAAATGTTGCAGCAACAAAATAAAATATCAAATCAATTTGATATTTTTTTTTTGTTGCTGCAACAAATTTTTCATGTTGCAATTGCGTTTTGTAAAATGTTGTTGGTGTCCCCACATTCAGTCAGCAAACCCTCACCACAACAAAAAATATTTTGTCGCAATCGCATGAAAAATGTTGCCCGTGTCCCCGAAGCTTTAGAATCACTTCACAAAAGCAAATATTGCACTGTAATTGTGTTACGGTATTGGTTCATTAAATCTATTCCTGTAATTTTAGCCTGAACAGGAATTTTTAGAAAAATGATACAATGCTGTTCTTTTTCATCTTTTATTATAAATAAACTTCTAAAATAACTCTTCAGCATATATAGCACATTAGCAGGATTTCTCTAACAGTGTAAACCACTAGAAGCAAACCCTCACCACTTTCAAAATGACAAAAGCAATTACTTGACTAATCAAACCTATGTACAGTGTGTCCACCAGAAAGTGGGCACCTAACTTTCAATAAGCATATCTTTTGTTTTTCCTGCTTGTTTTTTTTAATTTTTATATTAACAGAAAGAAAATTGTTTGCTCTTTCCAAATATATGACCCTTTTCACAGAAAAACCAATTTTTCGGGAAATATAATCGATTTTACCATGAAACCATGACGTTAAATCAATAACGATCAATTGACTAGATTTGAATAGATGTTAACGACTCGAGTAGCATGGGAAATCATAAAAAGCTAAAATATTGTAATAAAGCTGTGTTTATACAAGGAAAACTTTACGTTTTTACAAGCTTGAAACATGAAAGTTTCATTTCTAAAACTCTTTTACAAACTTTTGAAAACTTTGAGTCGTACTTTTTGGTGGGAGAATTTCTACCCAGAAACTGCTGTTTAAAAGCCTGACTAACAGCTACAAAACTTTTCGTCTCATGAAACTTTTCTTACAACGAAAGTTCACTGCTGGACTGTTAACTGCATGATTGAATAAATTTCATAAAAGTTTGTTTTCTCGCTTATAAAGATTTTGGAAATGCTTGAGAATATGAAATTATTAAATAATAATAAAAAATTTAAGGTAACTTTACACAATGAAAAAGCGTTTGTGTCTTTTCAAAAAATTTCGTGACAAAATTAGCACAACACCGTCAACAGCGGTTGTTTCAACGAAACAAAAGGTTAATTGCTCGTTAAAAGTCTGTTTTATTGATCATTACAAAATTAACAACCGTATCGAAACAAAAAATACTTAATATTCTTTAAAATAAAAATTTTTATAAATAACAACTTATATTTTTGGAAAGCTCAAAAAATCCTCTTTCCAACGGTATAAAAACCGCATTATATTAGTTAAAAACTCAAAAAGTTACTTGCGTTTTAAACAAGGTGCCCACTTTCTGGTGGACACACTGTACTCTGTCCGATAGATATTGTCCCAGAGGAACAACCACATAGTAATTGAAAGAAAAACAGTTAATATTAGTTAATATCCTTAATACATGGTTAACTTCAATAAAAATTATATATGAGAAAATCTTATTAAAATCTGCACAGATTGACTTTTCGATTCTTTTGCTCTTTTTTCTTTGTTTTCCAATATTGCAAATTATGATTTTTATTCAATATTCAGAATTCATGTAATGGAAAATTTCTTCGTTTAGTGTACAGTAATAGATGGTATATATTGGTATAAATAAAAGAATCTTGCTAACGATTGCAACGCTCATAAAAATGGTTGTTCTCAGATGTATTTGATAAAGTTTTGTCATTGTCCACTGACTATGCAAAATCGATTGAGCAGGTTAAATTTGATTGAACAAAATTTTGGTATAAGCTTTAATTGTGTGTGTCCCTCAAGACTCCATTTATAGTGAAGTTATAAAAGTTTGATATTTTTATCATTTTTTCATTCCTTAGTATAAATATTTTCTTTCTGTATAAGAAAAACCTTGTCCACAAATCGTTTTTCTCAGATAATTTTTTTCCTGTGACCATTTCCTTCTAGTGGTCTACACTACCCTTAATGCGTAATGTAAAATGCTGGAGTGTAATATCATAGGCAAGAAAATTTGAGAAGCATTCAGATTTTAATCATGGTTTTTTCTAACCTACCTTTTACAATAACCTGCATCCTCCAAAACTTTTGGTGTTGGTTTAGTTACGTTTTTAATTTCGCTAGTACAGCGAAGTATTGGTATTTGTCCAAAATTGGGCAATTCGGGCCAAATTTAGGCACACTGGCCTTCGGGCAAGTTAGAGCAATGCTATACGTATCTCTGGCGGTAAGTCAACACTAGTTGCAAGTCGGCGGACGGAAGAACCAACCATTACGGATGGAAGTCCAAAGACTAAAAACTCCCGGTTACTTACTTACTTACTTACTAATTATGAAAGTTCTCCAATTTTCATAAAAATTTGCACAGATCACAATTGAAAGGTCCTGCTTTCAAATTTGACAGTCATTTTCTCAATTTCGACCAAAATTGGGCAATTTGTGCCAAATTTGGACCAAATTATGAAAGTTATCCAATTTCCATAAACATTTGTACACGGATCACAATTGAAAGGTGCTGATTTCGAATTTGACAGTCATTTTGTCGGATTTGACCAAAATTAGGAAATTCGGGCCAAATTTGGACCAAATTATGAAAGTTTTCCAATTTTCAGAAAAATTTGCACAGTTGAAAGGTGCAGATTTCAAATTTGACAGTCATTTTGTCAGTTTTGACCAAATTTGGGCAATTCGGCAATGTTGTATTTTGAGAATGTTTTATTGTTGTTGAGAGTAGATTTGTGTAATTGTGACATGTCCTGAAGTCTTCAAGCCAAATTTTAGACGAATAAGATCTATTCGTTTTGTATATTGTGAGTTAAAATGCTACTACCGTTTATCAACTATTGCATTTCACAGTTCCGTAAAAAGTATATCTTTGTTAGAACTGTGAGAATGCCCTGCAGCGAAATTTTCTACTTCCCAGTCGTTTTGTTTTAGATTTTTTTGTTTCTTTTTTTTTTTTTTTTTTCTTTGAGTTTGAACAAGATTTTTTGTTATTTTTTTCAGGTTGATTATTGCTGGAACCTTATTTATATCTGCTGTCCATCTATCATAACTGCTTTTCCTGTCTTTATCCACTATATCAGCTTTCGATCGGCTATAAAAGCTTTCTATCTTTTAAACCAGAGTTTTCTGCTTACCAAGGTTGTTGGCTTATTAGAATTATTGGAGTTATCGCCTTGCCAGAGTTATCGGTTTACCAGATTTATAGGCTTCTATACCAGATTTATAGGCTTACCAGTTTTAACGCCTTACCAGATTTATTGACTTGCTTACTATATTTATTGATTTCAAATTTGTAAATGGAACATATTAGTTTGGATTTCCTTAGTAAAACAAATTGAAACAAATCCAGTTTTCTTGATACAACTTCTATTTGTCTATTGTAAAGTGTTATTAAAATTTCCGTCCTATGGTAACATGCGTAACCTCGCTAATGATAATGAAAACACAATGTGTACTATTTTTCACGTCTAATATGAACCAACGGTCTAACGACCCACTACCGTTCAGAACATGGTCCTCTTGTTTTCATTATGTTCTGTATTAAGACCTACTGGCTCAATCAACAAATATCTCAGAGAGCATCTTTAAACAAACAGTAATATATGTTTGTAACGATCATTTAATTTTGGTTCAAGTTTATAGATCCCACTTTGCAGATCAATTTTTGCACTCAAGACAAAATCATGCGAAATACACAAGCGAGTGTCTACTTTTGAATATGCAAAAAACTGTATTCATGTCGCTGATGTCATTATTCAGTTATCTCCCTAATATAAACTACAACTAGGCCTTTTTGTTCATTTTTTATTTGTCTGAATTACTTTCTAAAACCATTTTCATTGCATTCTACAGACTTCCAGCTTTCCAACGAGAGATCAACCAAGATTTTAGCCTTCCTAGAACATGAAATGTTTAAAGCATGTAATTAACGGTCAAAAAATTAACGAGATCAGAGGTGCAATATAAAAATGCGTCACTTCAAGTGATAGTGTTCTTTGGTGGAAATGATATTTTGAGACCTAACCAAATTCTGCAAGATTTTAAAACAGTTTTTGTGAAGAACAAGAACAAATTATTTAAAGAAAATCAGTTTTTTCAAGCTACAGTAAGTCCTTCGAAATTGAAAGTTGGAGGTAAAATTTAATTAACGATTGGTGCAATTGAGTCAATTAAATGTCCAGGAAATACCTCAAAGCATTTTGATATTTTCTACTAGATTTTGACAAGTGTTCAAATGGCAGTCTTTACTTTTTGGTTTCTTAAAGATTCAGTGAGGTCATGAAATTTAAAACCTAATTTTCTCATTTTAAAAAAAATTCTCACCTAACGATATGTCAAATTAAAATCCGAAAAACTACTATTTTTCATTTATACATAGACACCTAACCTATTGCAGCATAGTATGGGCAAATACTTACCAAACAAAGCTTCAAAAATTTACCCTAAACAAAAACACGCTTGCAGGATTACTTTCGGTGTAGATCGATTTACACACACTCCGAACCTTTCATTAAACTTGGGATTCTTAGTATAAACATATACCAAGTATTTACCTACATGTTTAAAAGTAAACTTGAGCTTACCCCAATAATTTTCCGTAACCAATTTTCAACTGTCGAAAATAAATATATTAGATATTCAAGAATAACTATAAAATCCCTCAAAAGCCCCTTAAAGTAACGACCTTCTCCAACGTCTATCGTGACCCAGACCTATGGAACAATATTTTGGAAAATGCAAAAAAGAACTCTGAGTCTATTTACCATTTCAAAAACAAAGTTGCTTGACTTTTCTCAGTTTTTATAGGCTGTAATTTTTAATTTTTATCCTTTCTAGTTTTGTTGATATCTTTCGTTTGTTTTTCATTTTCATTTTTATATTTGTTTTTTTCCTTTTCATTTCATATTGTACATACGTTTTCCTTTTGCTTATAAATATTTCTGCACAGATAGGTATTTTGTTTTCATGTTTTTGTATATTATTATATCACTACAGTAAATTATTAAAGTGAACAGGTTGTTTATTACACGAGGCTTGATAATAAGGTACTTCTGTCTTCTGTGCTCCAGTCATTATATGCGATTATAGTGAATGTTTGTTACACTGTTATATTATACTAGCCGCCAAGGCGGCGTCGCTCGCCGCCCATGTCCACCTGCTCTGTATCACTGTATCAATAAACGTCAAATTTCCTTATAAACGGCTCGTACAACTTGTGTTCAACCAGAAGCAGATTCGAAGTCACAACCTCTGGTAAAACCAATCTTTTATCAGTGTAACAATACACTCAAAACGTAGAGAGAGAAAACTTCAACTTTTTATTAGCTTTTGTTTTAAAAAAGTTACGCACTCTAACATGGGTGCTATCAAACAGGGGGAAAATGGTTTCTCTTCTTAAAAAGTTCACACGGAGGAGAGAAAAAAGGCACGTGCTAAATGAATAAATAGAATAAAAAAACGTTCGATCAGAACGCTTAACAATTAAAAGAAGAAATTAATTTATTAAAAGAAAGGAAAAAAAAAAAAAAATGTGCTACGCGTAGAATTTTTTGGCCTACGCATAGAATATTTTGGCCTACGCATAGATTTTTTTGTGTTACGCATAGCTTTTTTGGGTTACGCATAAATCTTTTCTCTACGCAGATGTTTTTGTGCTGCACAGTTCTTTTTTACACTGTGGCACAAATACTTTTTTCATGTTTGTGTTTTTTGTTTGTTACCACAAAAAAATCAACAACCTATATCTGGTCCTTAATTTATGCTATTTAGTGTGTAATGTTACATGGTACAAAAAGCAAAAATGCGCGCTAAAAAATGGCAAGAATTGATGAGGAACGACGTACAGCGTTAAATTACTTGCTCGTTCTTCAATCTACATCATCTTCAATAACACTAGAGTCGTTAGTAACTTTGTATTTTGGCCAAGGTTATACAAACGTAGAAATCATCTCCTTTCTAGCTGTCCAACACAACCATGTTATCAGCTTGTCAAAATTAAAAAGGCTTTTAACTAGGCTTGGTCTTAGGAGGAGATTTCAAAAAGATGAAGAAAATAGAGAAGAGATAACTAACATAATTAAAAAAGAAGTTTTTGAAGAAAGTGGTAGTTCACTTGATAAGCATGTGATCCACCATCATTATGCAAATGGATGAGAATGCACGAAATTGTCAACAATAATTGTCAACAATATATTGTCAACAATATGCAGACCAGAATGGAAATGAGGTCGAAATAAATGAGGAGCACTTTACACAGAAAATAAATGCGCGTAACACAAAAATTTATGCGTAGCACAAATATTTATGCGTAACACAAAAACTTCTATGCGTAGCACAAAAAAGTATATGCGTAGCACAAAAATTTAGGCGTAACACAAAAAGTTTTATGCGTAGCACAAAAAAGTATATGCGTAGCACATTTTTTTGTGCTCACAAATGAACCTTCAGGGCCATCGTAGATACTCTTTTTTTACCTATCGGTTTTTAAACATTTTGATTGCTCAAAAAAAAAGTTCACCCGTCTCAGACAGTCAGGCAAGAGTTAAGTGGCAAACCGAACATATGCTGCCACGTTCTGCCACTACTGCTTTTTGTCCAAAATGTTTAATCAGTTAGTGTCTTTGCATTTAGTTGATGTACTGTTTTCAAAGCCAAGTCAACGTCGAATATAAAATTAACAATAATAATAAAAACAAAACGTTATTCCTATTAGTTCATCAGCCAAAAAAAGTCACGTTCGATTGGGGTTGCAATGTATTTGCTTCGAGCTCACGTCGCACACAAAAAAAGAAATAATTTCGCTCACAACTCAATCTACCGTTTTGCGTGACTTACAAACAAACAAACAAACAGACAGAGAATCGGCTATTAATATATAGATTGGCGAAATAAATAAGCTTAAAGTAATTTCGCAGACTGTAAAGCGAAGGTGTGGTGTCAGGGGCCGGTAACATATTATAAGGAGATGAGCTCACGTGAAACACTCTCTTAGAAGACATACAGTTAGTTCACAAAGAGGTATTTATTTACTGACTTGGAACCCATCTCTCAAGGTTACTGCCGTTTCGGCCGTAGGTGGAGGAGGAGTGCCAAGGATATTTTAGAACGGTCATCATTTTCGCTGCTACCGTAAATACTGTGTTTAGTCCAAGTAAAAATAGTCTAACAAATTTCAACAGGCTAAAGTTTCACATAGTGTCTAGTGAAACTATATGAAATCATACGACAAAGTCCACTGGTGTATCTTCTGTATATCTCTCTTTTGTAGAAAAAATGATATGGATAAAATGGAATTCGTTGGAGATATAACGTTTGATATAAATATCGTTAATTTCGTTATAACCAACACCAGGTCCAGTTCATTGAGAACTTCTTATATCTTATAACCAAGACTAATGTATTATACGAAAAACAACATAATTACAATCAGGAAAACTCTAATGTGTTCGCCTTATAAGACACGATTAAGCTACCTTTTCAGAAGTACCACAAAAACGAGGCAATGTAGAACAATTTGTTCGCTTGAAGCGGACATAAAAAACAAAGTTCTGACCGGTTGGCTAGTAATGATCGAATCTTGTTAGACAAACCCAAGATGAATTTTTTAATTATGCAATTAAAACAACATTATTAAAAGATGCGATACCATTCTCTCATAGGAAAGCTGAAACGATTACCGTAATACTTTTTTTGGAGGCGTTTATTCGCCGGGGGCGTTTAAAAGAGAGAGACGTTCTTTAAATATTAGAAAAATCGACAAAAAAGAATGCTCTAAGATTCTATGATCGTGTTAAAACGTACGATAAGAAATGTTCTGAAATCCTGGAAAAAGAGCTCAACAAGCGAAAAAATTTAAGAGAAAAGGGGTGTAAGGAACATTTCCAGTTTTTATAAAAGAAAAGAAAGAAAAATAAATACACTGTTATTTTGATTTCTTTGTATAGAGGCGTTCATTCGAAGGGGGTGTTTATTAAATAGTTTGACTTTTTCAGCAAACGCTTATTCCAGGGGGCGTTTAAAAGAAGAGAGGCATTTGTTCGAAGCATTACAGTATATGAGAGTTCTTTGGTGGTTTAGCTGGGCTGAAAAATCCCAAAGGAGCGCAAAATCTGCTCGATTCTCAGACTTAACATTATCTCATATATTAAATTTAATGAACAAATTTTCCCCAATCATATTTGAACCCGAAGAATTATATCAATCCAATTTCTTTCCACCCATCCTAACGTATACGATTTAAGAACGTCTGTGATGTCTGGTTCACAGGACATAACCCGTCTATCAAATTAAACAATTCCGATATCGTATACAATGTTCCGTTTAAAATTCGACAGGGGATGTTAATGTGGAGATAAAAAGAGATAGGATTCTGTTAACAAACATCAAACTGTATAAGGTCTCAACCAGTCCAGGTTTAACATCGATCCTAAAATGAAGCAAAAATACAAAATATAATGTCAGTTAAGTGCTTGAAGATGTATCACAATTATTTCAAGACTTTATTGGACGTTTGTTCCTCAGTTTATCCACACAGCCGGCATAAGTTGTTGAAAAATCTCTGCGACGGAGTGCATTTCTATAGAAATACTCATCAATGAAAATGCTCTTCATCGCAGTGAACCTACACAGTTGGCCAATTTGTTTAGAGATCAATGCGAAGGAGTGCGATTCTATAGAAATACAAACACTATTCAATAAAAATGCTCTTCATCGCAGTTATTTTTGAAGATTTTGCAAATGGGAACTGTAACAAATGTTTTAGTTTCGTAACAATGCTTATTTTCACCGTGAGTTCTTTTTGTTGTTAAAGAACATCCGAATTCCTTGCCTTTTCCTTGCTAAGAATATCCCCCTGAATCATAGAAAATTTTTCATAAAAAATAGTCCAAAACAAGAAGATCCTAGTTGACAAACATTTTTTTCTTTTTGCATGATAAATATCGCCATTTCTTTTATAACAACATTTCCAAACAAATCATCTCAACATAATAAAAGCTACCCAGGGTCGATTCGAATTTATTTAAAGACAAAGCTCGAAGTTTTGAAAGAGCTCTTAAAATACAAATCCAAAACTTACCAGCACTGGGAATATATTCACAGCCAATCCATCCCTGATAAGTTAACTTCTGAAGGTGTTGAAAGATAAACTTGTAATTTATTTCGCCATTTTGGTCCGGTTCATGGCGGCCAGGTACTTGACTGATTTGGATGTGTCCTGCAAGAAAGAATAACAAATGAAAGTACAGTTTTCATGACACCGCATAATTAGATGTTAAAAGTATTCTGTTATCTCTAATATTCTTATGTTCTGTTGTTCGCTTTATCGATTTATGATGGAGATCATTATAAATCAAATGAGGAGAAATTTCAGCAAAGCCGTTCATTACGCAATTTGTGATTTTCACATTCGCTACGCGAGCCAACTGAGGATACCAGCTATAATACTGTATCCCACAGAATTCAAAACGCTGCCATGAGACTTTCATTAATATTCTTTTATCTTATAAATAAATAAAATAAATAAAATAAATAGGCAGTTTCGCTCTGTCTGATTATCTCCTTAATGCATCATACAACTGCAAGAACTCAACGAGATATGAAAATTAAAAATATGTTAGTGAGTTTATAATCTCTCCACTGACCTTTATCATCAACAATTTTATTTTGTCCGAAACATTCCCACAATATTGGAAAGTCGCAAGGATCAGTCCTGTTCTAAAAGTTAACATCCCCTCCTCACCGAATGACTATCGGCCTATATTAGTTTTACCAGTGTTATCAAAAGTTTATGAGAAGGTAGTTCTTCAGCAACTGGTGTTTCATATCGACAATTTAATGTTATACAAGTCAACGCAACATGGGTTTCGAAGATCACACTCAACTAGTTGTCTGATGAAACTGAAAGATGACATCACAAACGCCATGAACAAAGGCGAAATAACAATTTCAGTTTTTGCTGATTACTCCAAAGCGTTCGATACGATAGACTTTAAGAGTCTTTTAATGAGCTTTCAAACCTCAATCTTGACAAATCCTTTCTACACTGGATGGCAAATTATTTATCAGACCGCCAGCACTATGTTCAAATTGACAACAGAAAGTCTTCGATGTTGACTGTTGGTTTTGGAGTACCGCAAGGATCCATTCTCGGTCCTGTCATCTTTAATTTATATGTATCAGACCTCTCAGAGCAAGTGAAATACACAAAAACATTACAATATGCTGATGACACCAAAATATATATTCACTCAAAACCAGATGAACTTGAAGCTAAAATTATCGAACTCTCACGAGATATAGAAAACATCCGTAATTGGTCACATGATTCCAATCTTGTCTTCAACGAAAAGAAAACAAAAACAATGCTTTTCTACAAAAACCAGCTGTACAGAGATCACAAAAAGGAACTTGATTCAGTTGCTATCAAATGTGGTGGTATTACTCTCGGAAGAACGGAATCAATGAAAGTTATCGGAATTACTTTCAATGAACACCTGGACTAGACAAGCCACATCAATAAAGTGGCAATCGAATGCTTTTCTACATTGCGAACGCTTAAATTATTAAAACGACTTCTTCCATTCAAGATACGGAAAGAACTTGTTCAAACGCTAATATTGTCAAAGCTTGACTATGGAAATATCGTCTTTAATCCGATACTTAAAGCCCTTCAATCACGGTTGCAAAAAGTTATGAACGCTGCCGCCGGATTTGTATGGAACAGATATTCGAAAGTACACGACTGCATAAAACTCTCATGGCTACCTATTGAGGAGCGTCTCGAATATTCTGCTGCTGTTGCGGGCTTCAAAGCTGTTTTTGAAATAGTTCCTGCAAACATGCAACTACAACTTGCAAAGGATACAAGGGCTCTCAGAAGTAATCGTAAAAACATCGGCCCTATGATTCAACGAAGCAATGTCATCAATTCCTACAGTAATACCGTCGCTCAAACTTTTAACAGTTTGCCGAAATCAATTCGTGAATCAGAAAGTTTGCACAGTTTTAAAACGAAAACGTTTACATACCTAATGGACAAAGCAATTGCACGTACTTTATAGATATTTTTTATATATATGTTTAAAAAAAAAAAAAAAAAAAAAAAGTTTGTAAATACATTTAACATACACACCACATACAAATTTCTAGGAGAAGAACCATGTAGCAAAATGGAGCTAGAAATAAATCGGTTATTATTATTATTATTATTATTATTAACAGAGTTTGACGAACAAAATGGATGTTCACAATGCAGCAATAGGGAACACTCACGCCAATCTCACAACAGGTCACAATAGGGAACACTCACGCCAATCTCACAACAGGTCACAATAGGGAACATTCACGCCAATCTCACAACAGGTCACAATAGGGAACACTCACGCCAATCTCACAACAGGTCATAATAGGGAACACTCATGCCAATCTCACAACAGGTCACAATAGGGAACACTCACGCCAATCTCACAACAGGTCACAATAGGGAACACTCACGCCAATCTCACAACAGGTCACAATAGGGAACACTCACGCCAATCTCACAACAGGTCACAATAGGGAACACTCACGCCAATCTCACAACAGGTCACAATAGGGAACACTCACGCCAATCTCACAACAGGTCATAATAGGGAACACTCACGCCAATCTCACAACAGGTCACAATAGGGAACACTCACGCCAATCTCACAACAGGTCACAATAGGGAACACTCACGCCAATCTCACAACAGGTCATAATAGCAATGCATGATGATGGTTGTTGTATGACATATTATGGAGATAATCGAATAAAAGAAACTGCAACCTGGGCGGAAATAATAATTCACAAATTAGGTTTGACAAATTAAAGATAATGAACCATTGTCTGGGAACAAGCAGCTGTTTATTATTAACAAAGCGCTCAAATAAAGTAAAAAAATGATTGGCTCTCTCGGGGAGAAAACTGCTGACACACTTTTTTCTCAATCTAGCCCTCAATTTAGCAATCTCAATTTAGCCCCGAGACATTAAAATACCGGGTTGGCGTCCGGCGGGGTCAGTCTTGCTTAATGGAGGGGAAGGCTTCTTCAGCTTTGGTTGGCAACCTTCCTAGAGATGGTGTCTCGATAAAAACACCTGGTTGGCAAGCCATAATTGTCTTTAGGGGCAGGTAGAGATACCACCCGGTCTAGTACCCCTACTTCGTCTATTAGTGTAGATGTGCTGCTTGCAGTGCTGTATCTACTCTAGGATGATGAACACCGGTCTCCTTGTTGCACCTGACTGTCTGACAAATGCTTGAGTCTATTTTCAATACTGCTTCTTAGTTATCTATGTTGAGGGTGTTAGGATAGTAGTTTTACCTGATTGCTACTTTGCCGACTGGTAGTACATGAGCCCGAACTCTTTGCTAGCTACTTAGAGAGGCTGCTCTATCAACAGTCGAAAAATGGCGTTGCAGTAGTAGTGCAAGTTGCGCTTGGACGGCGCCCTGCAGCTGTAACGGTTTGCATCCTTAGAGGCCACAGCATTGCTTTTGTCACGACAATAGGTTCATATAGCTAACAGCAAACCTATATTGAAATGATCCTCTAGCACGAGTTTTTCAGCCAACACAACTTTGGATTTCTTTCTCCTCATTATGAAAAATATGTCAAATTCTAGTAAATCTAAATCGGCTACTCGTAAATCGCCAACGTCTTTCTCACTTTCCTTCTCTAATATTCGTGGACTTCGTGGGAACTTCTCTCATTTGGAATCTTTTCTAGCCAACTCATCTCCTGACATTCTTGCTATTTGTGAAGCTAATCTTAACCCTTCTATTAGCTCTTCTGACTTCGATGTACTTGGCTATCTTCCTATTAATCGCAAGGACTCATCTATTCTTATGCACGGCCTTGGTATCTATGTTCGTGACTGTCTTCCTGTCAGTCGTCAATTGAATCTTGAATCCCCTGACGAATCTTTTATCTATCTACGTCTTTCTCTCTTGCATTCAACTAGTTATCTTTTCTTTGTGTATCGCTCCCCATCTTCTCAGTCGTGCAGTGCCATCAATTCTATCTCGGAAAATATTGATAAAGCTCTCATATCTCACCCTTCTGCTAATATCTTTGTGTTCGGTGATTTCAATATTCATCATGCTGACTGGTTACCTTTCTCACACACTACCTCCCTATCTGGCATTGACACTTTCAACTTTGCTATCTCTCACTCTCTTACTCAGCTTGTGATCTCTTCCACTCGCGTACCTGATCGAGCTGATCAGGAGCCTTCTTTACTTGACCTATTCCTTTCATCTAACCCGAACATTTGCAAAACATCAACATCTGCTCCTTTAGGTAATTCTGATCATTCTGTTGTCAACGTAGCCATTGACTTTAATTCCGCTTGCCCACACGATCCACCTATTCATCGCAAACTTTATTCATACCATCGTGGTGACTGGGACAGCTTTCGAGATTTGATTCGTGACCTGCCGGTTGATCATATCTTTGCCTGTGATGCAGAGAGGTGTGCAGTGGAGATCTCTTCTTGGCTTCAGGTTGGTATTGATGAATTTGTTCCTTCTCGTAAATATCAGGTTAAACCTCACTCTACACCCTGGTTCTCTCCTGCCATTCCTGCTGCAATTGCCCATCGTTATCATTTTTTCCATCGTTATCAACGTTGCAGTAGTGAAGACAACAGGCGTCTTTTCACCAGAGCTCGCAACGACTGTAAAAAAGTCATCGAGGAGGCTAAACGCACCTATCGAAATCTGGTCCATGATCGGCTTATATCTGAATCTATTGGGTCTCGTGATTTCTGGCGTATCTATCGGAGCTTTTCTAATAAGGGTAAGTCTTTGATTCCACCACTCTTCAACGGTCCTGAGGTGTTGACATCTGCTGTTAGTAAGGCGGAGCTCTTTGCTAAACAGTTCAGCAGGAACTCCACCCTTGATGACACTGGTCATGTTTTGCCCGATATTGACCCCAGAACTGACGTGGTTTTGTCTTCTCTGAACATAACTCCCAAGATGGTTTCGGATGTTATTAGTTCTCTCGACTCTTCTAAGGCTACTGGTCCCGACGAAATCCCTGTAATCGTTCTGCAAAAATGCTCGCCTGAACTCTCTCCCATACTCTGTAGGCTATTCAGGAAGTGCATCGATGAATCTTGTTTTCCTTCTTGTTGGAAGATTGCTTCTGTTGTGCCTGTTTTCAAAAACTCTGGTGAGAGATCGGACCCTTTATGCTATCGTCCTATTAGTCTTCTCTCTATTATAAGTAAGGTCTTCGAATCATTGATCAACTCTTCCATCACCCATCATCTAGAATCTCTTCATCTGTTCTCTGATCACCAGTATGGTTTCCGTTCTGGTCGTTCCACTGCTGATGCTCTGACCGTCATCTCCGAACGTGTATGTCAGTCCCTCAATGCTTGTGGTGAGACACAAGCTATTGCTCTTGACATCTCCAAGGCATTCGACAAAGTTTGGCATCGTGGCCTTCTTCACAAGTTGAAGTCTTATGGCATTTCTGGTTCACTCTTGAATCTTATTAAGTCCTTTCTCAGTGGCAGCAGTATTAAGGTGGTTCTCGATGGTCATTCGTCTTCTTCTTACTCTATTAATTCAGGGGTGCCTCAAGGTTCTGTCCTTGGTCCAACCCTCTTTCTCATTTTCATCAACGACCTTCCCGATTGTATTCTCTGTAAACTTGCTATCTACGCTGACGACACTACTCTTTACTCGTCTCTTGAAAGGACTAAGGACTTGTTTGATAAGGTTGAAATGGCTGCTGAGTTGGAGGACGATCTTAGGACAGTAGTTGAATAGGGTCAGAAATGGTTGGTTTCCTTCAATGCTTCGAAAACTAAGCTTCTCTCTATTAATCGTTTCAGGGACCCTGTAATTCCTTCTGTTCTTATGAATGGAAGTGAGCTTGCAGAGTCATCTCAGGTTCGTCTTTTAGGTTTAACCTTCACAAAGAATTTCACATGGAATTCTTACATCGAGTCCATTGCTAAATCTGCTGCTATGAAGGTTGGCTCACTTTTTCGGGTCCGTCACTTACTTTCGGCTAAATCTATCATTTACATGTTTAAGGCCACTATTCGCCCTTGTCTTGAGTACTGCTGCCACCTTTGGGCTGGAGCCTCTGCTCATTGTCTTCATCTTCTCGATCGTATTCAGAAGCGCTTAGTTAACTTAGTTGGCCCTGATCTTTGTGCTAATCTTCACCCCCTCTCACATCGGAGAAACGTTGCTTCCCTGTCTCTTTTCTATAAATACTTTCATGGGCATTGTTCGGATGACTTGCATCAACTGACTCCTTCTCCTAAGACTTTCTCTCGGATCACTCGCCTCTCTTCGAATTCTCATCCTTTGACTGTTCAGGTCCCAACTTGCCATAAGAACTTTTATTCATCTAGCTTTTTCCCTCGGACTGCTCGCCTCTGGAATTCTCTCCCTCATAGTTGTTTTCCTTCTGAGTATGATCTACAATCTTTTAAATCCAAGGTTAACCACCACCTTGCTCTGTCTTTATAACTCTTCTTCCTTTTCTCATCCCTCTCATCTGTCTTTATAACTCTTCTTCCTTTTCTCATCTTGTAGCTTTCTGCCTAGTAGTGGCTTAGGCCTTGCAGGGAGCAACTCATTTAAAAAAAAAAAAAAAAAAAAAATCTTATAAGATAGTTCATTATCTTTATGCCTGGCCTCCTTTTCAGATCACTGAACATATCCTCATCAATAAGTGACTTTCCTGGGTAAACACTAATAAATTATTAAGAATTGAAAGATTCCTGTGGTAAGAGGAATTGTATTTTTTTAACAATTTTTTTTTACTTACCTTTTATTAATAAAAAAAATTCCTTTGGTTAAAACCCAAAAAATTACAATTTCCCTTAATAAATAAATACATACCAATGCTATCAAAATGCTTCGTCAATGTTTCCACAATGTTACCATGACATGTTTGGTGATGATATAAGTCCTGAAAGTAAAGCATTCAAAAAATCCTCAAGAAACCTGATGGAAACTATTTTGGTTATAAATCAACCTCGGGAGAATTGCCCCTGGATGATTACCCCCAGTAATTGCCACACCTCAAGGACTTCCCCCAGATTGCCCCTCTCCCCTCCCCTCCCCTGTGGGTGGGGGCGGGTGTAATTACCTGTTTATTACCGGATGGCAATCATCCAGACCCTAACTCTAATCCAATAAACTAATGGCAACTATCCAGAGGTTTGGGGGAATTTTCCAGGGGATAGATTGTCCTAGAACCAATTGTAAAGTAATGTACCGACAAAGAAATATAGATCATACCAACTGCAGTTTCACATTGTCGCAATTTAATTCATTCACAATTTCCACAGCTTAAAAAACAATGAGGACTATTAATGAACGACACTTATGTGGCTCTTATCCATGAAGTATAACTAATTGATGGAATTTCCCAACATTCCTGATGACAAGAACAAAGCAACTTGTAACTCGAGACCGCCTGAATACTTTTAAAATCTTACTGTAATGGTGAGTGTAAATGCCAGTTTCATACAAATAAGTTATATTATATATTGTAAAGTAAAGTTGTATCAGAGAAAGTGACGAGTCATCATTTCTTCTTTATTTCTTTCTTAAAAAACCTTTGATATCTTGTTGTGACTATTAAACAATCTATTTACTTTACTTATATTTACTTTTCGTGAGTTTCTAATTTTCGTTCCAAAAACAAATGTTCTAAAAATAAATTCACTGCAATCCCAAACATTTTGACCAAGGTACTTCCCATGTATATGTTTCCCTCACAATATGTCACAATAGAAACTTGTAACTTGGCAACAAATTAATGCTTCAAAGTCACCTTGGTTGGTGCTGGTCAGAAAATAATTCTGAATCGTTGATATTGGTTCAACCAAAAGTGTGATAGAATCCTATAGAATTAAGAATTCAACAGAATAACTATCAGAAAATAATATATCCACAATCCTGATGTCTCAACACAAATTTCTAAATCCAATATAAATACAAGGAGCGAGCTAACCATTTGCAATCTCTCTGATGCAATTTTCAGGTTGGAGACATAAACTTTTGTATATTCATCTTGTATTTCTGTTGAAAAATCCACATTTTCTGGATATTGGCCAGCCAATATATGCAATCTGGAAAACAAAAATACCGTCATTATGCAGCCGGAAATCAACAGATTATACTGTAGTATAGTGAACATTTGTCACAGGCTAAGTCAAGTTTGTCACAGGCTATGTCACAGGCTAAGAAAATTATTGTGTTTATAAATTTTTACAAATTTGCTAAATTATCGAAAGATGAATGCCAACGTCTAAAATAATGTTTTGGGTACCATTTTTTAATTAGTGGAAGTGGAAATCCACACTACTTATCCACGAACTTGTGTCAAAATCTTATTAATCATGGTCCTACAGTGTTTGTTAGACCATTCGTCAATGGGCTTATAGCCAAATAAAAATCTGAAACGAAATTTTCTGCTTTTGCATCAAAATTAGGGAATGATGGCTTTGAATGGCTTGAATGGCTTTGAATGGCTTTGAGTATCTTATGTATGAGGATGACCCTGCGCTGCTCGTTTTGATGGGCCAATAAAGGAATAGTCTTTAAATGTGCTGTTTCGGTTAGTTGATGAATTCCAAAAACTTTGTTCGTTAATAATGGTTCTTCATTACTTCTGTTGTTTTGAAGAACATTGTTATACATTGTATATTTTAGTGCCATCTTTATGTGAACGAAGATGTTTGTTTACAGTGGTAGAGAAACTGGGGAAATGAAGAACAATTAACCAATCAAAGAATAAATATTTGATACATGTACAAGGTACAAAGGCATACTGGAAAGTAAAGAGAACAAGATTCGCAAAATGCAACTATATATTTCCCCTAAGGTACGAAAATTTTGTTAATTATTGTACGCATTGATAACCATAAGAAAAATGTATCATTAAATAATTACAATGATATAACTCATAAGCCTGAATCTCAGATAAAAATGTCCACAGCGTAGAATTGAATCTAATACCAGAAAAGAACTTATTTTGAACTAATTCTGAAATGAAGATGTTCTTACAATTTTTGAGAAGTTAAAAAGTGACTGTGAAATTACTATGGGCACAGGTAAAAACTATGACTGAAATTATATTGTGTAAAGCAATTCTGTCATAATAAATCTTTATTCTTGCTGACTCTTGACAAGTTCCTTATCCTTTATGCCATAAAATCAAAGGAAACAATGTAATTCAATGTAATAACAATTGCTTTTTGTAATTCGGATAAAATATTATGTGTAAAGAAGGAAGAGTATTTTTGAAAAAAGAAGGGCTTAAAATGACAATTTATAAAATTAAATTCAAGTACACCCTTTCTTTATAAGAACCAGTAAAATCGGACCTGAGGCTGGCTGTTCTTATTTTTGAGGCTTTTCCAGCCTGAATATGAAAATAATAAACTTCGAAACTATTTACGACTGCTCGAGAAAAAATTCACATCCTTAACAGTTCTTATTTTACACAAAAATTCAGGCTCAGGCTGTTCTTGATTTTTGGAACAGTGATTTGAGTCTCAGGTTGTTCTTAATGTTGTTCTTATTTTTGGCTAAATCTGAGGCTTGTGTTCTTATAAAACTGTTCTTACAAAACAAAGCATATATATATTCAGAATAAACATGTCTTTTTCAAAAAAAAATGTTCACACATTATTTATTAGGTGATAAAGAGATCTTTATTTTAAATCCCAAATGAAAAAAACAGATTTCGGTTGTGAAAATATAAATTTGTAAATACTACATAGCGGAAAAGTAGAAGTTTGTGTCCTGGCTTGATTTAGTTTACAGACTGTTATTTATTAGAATGTGCTTTGATTTACATTTGTTGTTCATAAGGTGTATATAATATCAAAACAGTATAATACGTGATCATGGAATTCATTCATAGCAAACTTTTTCTGTTGTTAGGTTGAACGACTAGGCATCCAGGAAACACACTTTTTTCTAAAGTATTATATGTAATTGGTTTTCTAAACTTCTTTTGGCATATACAACATCACGTTTCCACATGCAGTTTTTGATTTGGTGTTGTTTTCCACATCAAAGAAGAAAGGGTCTCCTTCTTCATCATGATGATTGTGTGCATGTTTTCATAAAAATAAATCTTCAGCCTGGCTTTTTAATAATGAATTTTCGCCTTTGCACTGAAAGCACAGCTTCAATGCTTTCCAAGCATTTAATTACCAATCATTGTATAGGTATAGAAACATTGTTATCAGCAAAAACCAAACAAAACATCCATGACTTTGATATCACATTTTTTCTCTGTTTTCAGATGTCCATTCAAAATTTTTTTTACAAAATTTAAACAATTTATTTCCATCATTTAACGTTTTGAATCATCTCAAAAAAGCTAGCAGAAAGCAAAAATCTTCCACTGTCTAACTGCACTGACTAAAAAAAGATGGCATACAACATTACTGAAAACTAGCTTCTATTCTTATCTACCTTGGCTAGGCCAGAGTTCAATACTGAACTGCGGCTATAAAAGTGAACGGAGAAGGAGGAGGAGGAGAAGGAAAATGCCGATTCTAACATATATTTCGCCCTATGGGGAAATATATAATAAGTGCTTGAAAACAGCTATACAAAAAAGGATGTCTAAATACATTGTAGGGAATGTCTTGTAAGGATTTAATTCTTTTTAGGTTCAAAAAAGTATGTGGAAGTACATATATGGCAAGAGAATGTAATCTAAACATGAAGTTATGTGCTGGATGTATTTAAAACGAAAAAGAAGACCTATTTGTTATTGTTTTGTTTTGCCAACGTATAAGCTTAGGAGATTCATTTTATTCATTTACAGATGTTAAAAATGGTGCCACAATGATGAATGTTTTCATAGTTGTGGAAATAAGAAAGTTGTTATGACTGGCTGTTTGGGACTGTCTGTCTTTTTATTAAATTTCTCCAGTACAATTAATCTGGTTTCCTAGATTGATGATGGTGGTGCTTTGTCTGCCAGCTATCTACTTGGCTCTTCTGTTTCCTTTGCTTCATCAATATAGTTGTAGTATGATAAGCTTTTCTGTTTTAAGCATTGAAATCTTTTCCTTTTAGGTCAGAATTATAAAAAGTGTATTTACACCATAAAAGAAATGAAGCACATGGTTAAATCATGTTTTGAGGATAAGTAAAGTGAAGAATGGTTTATGTATTTCAGAAATTCATTAATTATTATTGTTCAATGCGACTGTGCTACAACATCAGCATTGCTGGATGGATTAGTCTTCAGCTCACGTTTTGTCATGTTTATGCATTATATTGCGTTATGGTTTTCGTACCATACCTGGATATATATGTTTTGTAT
Source organism: Turritopsis dohrnii (assembly GCA_027922465.2). Taxonomy (NCBI): domain Eukaryota; kingdom Metazoa; phylum Cnidaria; class Hydrozoa; order Anthoathecata; family Oceaniidae; genus Turritopsis; species Turritopsis dohrnii. Next base: position 298,324 of record BQMF02000433.1, read on the forward strand.
TACTTCAGACATAAATAGAAGACAAACCTTTTTGTTAGTACTAATAGCAACTCGTAGCGAAGTGCCGTCACCAGAACAAATTTATGTTAAACAACTTGTGACGTCAAAACCAATCCAAAAAGAAGCCAATACATCGGATGTTTTCGTAACATATTTCAGTTAATTGAGGATTCTGAAAGGATGAAACTATTAGTACTAACAAAAATTTTTGTCTTATGCTCCTTCGGTAGAGCATTTTCTACCTAAGAAGATTTCATAATTCAGTAAGTTTTGTATTATGTATTATTATTGGTGATTTGCTTCGCACAAAGATTACTTTTTATCTTTTGAGTATTAAAATAATGGTTTCAGTCATAAGAAGAGCATATTAAATTGTATTTCATTGTTTCAATTATTTTTATTATTTTGATGTTTAGTTTGTATATACCACATTTTCAGTTAATTTACAAAGCCTTTATTCAGTGTAGCTCCAGTGTTGAGTGAACCCGTATTGACTCGCAGTACAGGTTGATGTTATAGACTTTCCAATCTATAGCTATACAAATTCTGTCATTAAATTTGTGTTTTTAATTATTATTGAATTTTTGTTTTGTTTGTTTTTTGTTTTTTTTTGGTTTTTTCCATATCGTCATATAGTATGATAAGACGTTCTGCATTGTTAATATAGGTAAGATAAATAATGAAAAAAGGATTATTATAAACCATTAAAGGAGTGGTCCACTAATTTTTGAGAAAAAAATAGATGCAATAATTGAAATCTTCATCTCTTTTTTATCTATACTGCACTACGTTCTTCATTAATTTCCATGCCTATTGTGTGTTTAACAAAGAATTTATGAAATGGACATTTCTTTCCGTGAGGTCATTGAAGCTCAAAGCAAAACACAAAACGTCTACAGATAAAGGGAAAATATACATAAGAAACACGCAATTTGTGTTGAACCTGAATGTTTCTTAATATGAATGTTGAGTTCTAGAAATACATTACTCTTTCCAGGAGTTTTTTTATCATTGATTTTTTTGTTTTTATAAACCAAGTTTATTGTTAATTTGATGCCGTTGTTGTTGAAAATATGTTCATCAGAAGTTCAGCCTACCATGTTTCTTTAATGTTTTCTTAATTTTTTCTCTTATAAAAAATGTTTCGTATATAAAAATGTGTAGTCATGTATCACTACATAAACATAAATTACAGTAAAGTTACACAAATACTAAAACATAAATAAACTACTTTACAAAACGTGTCTGATTCCTCTAGGAGGTTTTTCAACAGGAGCGACATTTCTGGGGATTTCAGCATAATGAAGCAGTGGCAAAATTTCTTTTGTTGCAACTAAATCTTGTTGTAATTAAATCTCTTTGAAAACTATCTTCTGTAAAGTAAAACTGATAAATACGTGGATCTTTAGGCAGGTTTTCTTTTCGTATTCTTGAAATCCAAACTTTTCTCTTCTAATCATCTCTCGACAATCGAAAAAAGTTTATATGCTCTGCCTCGCTCTTTTTATCCGTACTTCGATTACTACAACCAACTGCACTACAAGACACCATGAATAATTTTACAAACTTATTATATTTATATCTATTATACTTTTTTATCTTAACTTTCTCCGAAACTATGAGCGAATATTAGCAACAACACAACTATCTCTTTCTATGAATTCTGATATAAAGACATTACAGCAACAGCTGTGGGCTACGATGACGTCACACAAAGGTAAAGAAAAATCGAGCAGTAAAAAGAAAGTGAGTTAAAAGCCATTGTATTAACAATTTTTGTAAAAGAAAAACATTTTTGTATGAAAAAAGTGTTGTTTTATTCAAATAGAGTAAAAACAAAAAGATGATTTTTTAAGTGTTGCAGTAAAAACATTGTGGCTTTAGAAACATATATAAGATTAAATTTATATTTTCGCAATATATTTCGATAATTTTTTATCATCATCAGGCTAAAAGTAAAATCAGTAAAACAGTTATAAACAGTTAAAAAATGGTAGATTAAAATATATACAAGAAGTCAGACACATAACTTAATTTCAACAACTATCACAATTTAATCACTAGAGCTCTCGAACGATATTTTTGTCTTTAGTATTAATTGATGGTTTGAGTTCACTGATCCATAGAGCTTCTAGGGTCATTAAATACGTCAATGATCTATTATGTTGATGCAATTATCTGAACGTTTTCAAAACTAATACTGCTATCACACGTAATAAAATGCAATCCAACAGGGCTACTCCTTCGTCAATGTTCCCGAATCCGGCAAAGTAGATGACGACTTGTTTGGCCGACATAGCATGCATTACAGCACGGACAATTAATTTTATATACAACTTTGCTTTTCAACGATAAATCAACTTTTGGTTTCAGGGATGGCAATACAGTTTTCACCTTTTTCAAAGTAAAAACAAGAGCCAGATGGCGCAAAATGGTAGCAGCAAAAGTACTTGCCACAAGAATACTTTTAAATTTGAAATTTTACTTAAAGTTCTTAAACGTTCTGTAAACGTTATTCCTTGAGATATCTTACTGGTGGAAAACAGGCATAAACGATATTATAATGTTTAAAATTACTAACTCGTGTAAATAGGGTCTAATCGCAACACACCAGCAATTTAATTTATTAGAAGACAAAAGAATTATACATGCATGAGCTGTTTATAACGTACGTTTTTTTATAAGAGCTTATGTAGAAAAAAAACGCGTTTCTTCGAAAAAAAAATGTATGTTTTGAATTATAATTTTTTGAAACCGAAAATGAATTAAAACAGATAACTGCCTTTTTTTAACTCGATTTTTGAAAACCTTGATGTTCAAAGACAGAACAGATAGCTAACAAACGTAGAAAGTAATAAGAAAGTCTGATCTGTGCTTTACTGACACGAAAAACATATCTATTTTCAAGTGCCAAAGTTCATTGATTCAGTACCATAAAAGTAACTAAAAGTCCCAGTTTTATGTAGACCTATTTGATTAATGTCCATTCCTTCATCAATTAAGTGATAAAATATCAAAGAAAACGTATTTTAAATGTATGTGATTGAAAACCTTCGAAAATTGAAAAGGCTGCGTTCGTTCATTAGAATGTATATATATTGAGTTTTTAGTGGGGATTCGCATACTCTAAATCGTAGGCTAAAAACTGCTGTTTCGACCGGAGTAGTAGTAGTAGTAGTAGGAGTAGTAGTAGGAGTCCAAGGGTGTTTTAATACGGTATTCGCTTACGCTGCTACCGTAATAATTTTACATGGTGCATTCATTCTCTTTAATGCGTTTTCAAACTTCTCAGACACTCAACCATGGTATTGAATGAAAACCATTTACTCCTCCTTATCCTCTTCTTTCTCTTCTTCTTCATTCTTATCGTTGTCATTTTGTTTCGTTATTATATTTTCCAGGGTTCGTTTGATAATGTTGAAAAACCTTTGTGGATACTGGTTGTCGAGTAATATTTTCCTTGCACGCACTAAACTTTCATCAAAATTACTCCAATTACTACAAGACCTGAAAATTCGGTGAATAAATCCTAACACAACTGATTTCTTGTATTTTAGTGGAGCTAGAGTGTGGAAATTCATGGTCAGACCAGTGCTTTTTTTAGTGATTTTTTTAGTGGACCACTCCTTTAAAGAAATCAAACTGATGGCTTTAAATCATTATGTTGATAGTTTTGGGGAAGAACAGATTATATATTCATTTTAAAAATTCATTAATGATGGCTGTCCAATACCAATTTAGCACAAAACAAACATAATTGAAGGTATCGATTTGTTTTTTATTCTTGTTTTGTGATGTTTATAATTTTGTTGTATGCTTGCGTGTATGGTTTTGCATTATTTTTGGTACAATTTGTTTTACGTAAAAGTCACTTTCATTTCATGTGTATGAAAATATGTGACGGTTTATGGGAAAAGGATAACAAGCGAAAAAACGATTTGAATCGCTTAATCGATTAAGCGATTATTTGAAGCTAAAAAGCGATTCTTTAAAACCGATTTTTAGCTTCAAATAATCGCTTTTCCGATTCACATGAATCGCTTTTCCGATTCTAACGAATCGCTTTTCCGATTCTAATGAATCGCTTTTCCGATTCTAATGAATCGCTTTTCCAATTCCAATGAATCGCTTTTCCGATTCTAATGAATCGCTTTTTTGATTCTATATCACTCACTCAAGTGTTGATTAAAATTCTGATAAACATTTTCCCCCAAGGAATAAACCAAAATATCGATCGAACAACTCAAAAAAGAATTGTAAGGGACGGTTTCTATTGGTAGTAACTTTAAAACAAACTTTTTTTTTTCTTTTTTTATTAAACTGAATAAGAACCATGTTCTGTTATGTGAACAGCGGTGGAACAACTTAAACATAGAAAGAATTATAGCAGACGGTTTCTATTTGTAGCAACTTGAGAACAAACTGTTGTTTATTTTATGTCCTAGTGAATAAGAACCAGGTAACCAGTTCATTATTTAACACGAACGCGTGCTACCTGTAATTATACATCCGTCACATTGAGTTTTCAAAATAATGCTGAAGTCGCGATAACAACAACATCTTTTGAGAGTGTAGACATCTTTATCAATAAAAAAACTTTTTATTTTTATTTGGCAAAATAGCAATTAGATATAATACTCCCAGTTATGTTCCAACCTCGAAAACTGGCGCATGGGAATATGAAAAATATAAACATACATAGACGTTGAATGAAACGAAACGTAGTAAGTAGGTGAATCCTACTTTTCATATTCTAACAAAATACCGTCACTTTATTTTATTTATATCGTTTGTTATCAAAATCCCTTGGACGGTCACGTATATGGAATCTACTATGTAAACAAACAATCTTATTACGGCGATAGCAACGATTTTTAGTTTTTATTTACATTTCCTTTTCGAAAAAGATTTTTTTTCTCTCTCTTGGCGCACATTTGTCTTTAAAATATATTTTGCAGCTCATGCAAGTTTATTTCTTTTGTTATAAATTCTGGTTATTAATTAAGCTACGTTTACATTAGCGAAAGATCCAATCACATTCTTTCCCCAGTATTCGCCCGTTTCTCTCTGCGTTAGTGTGTTAAAGTGGAAAACAGCCTTTAGTATAAAAATAAAAATCTATTTCCAGATGGATGGTGTTTTTGTATCTATTCATATTATTGCGCCAGTTTTATAATGCCGTTTTTCACCATTTGGTTCTTGTTTATAATTTGAGGTTTAATGCTTCTATTTTATTATGATACATAGAGAATCTACGATCCTTTTCCCATAAACCGTCACATATGGTTTTCAGTCAAAAGTAGGGTATTTTAAGTGCTTTGATGATTCAGTTTCTTTTATCACTTTGATGTTTAGATGTGCTTTATGTCTCCCGGGTAAAAGATTATTTTAGAAAGCTGTTATTCGGTTCAGCTCCAGTACTGATTGAATTCGTTTTACATAACAAAATTATGTACATACCCTTTATAAAGTGTGATGTTACTGGCCTTTGTGTGTCTGGGTATTATAGTTTTGCATTACATTGTTATTTGTTTCATGTAAAAGTTACTTTTCATCTTTTGGGTAAATGAAAACATGGATTCGGTCAAAAGAAGGGAATATTAAGTGTTTTGATAATTCAATTTTTTATTATTTTGATGTTTGGTTCTTTCATGTCTCCAGGGAAAATTTATTTTACTGAACCTTTCTCTGCAGTTAAACTCACATTGATTAAAACTGGTAGAAAAGTTTTTACCTAGGATACTAGTTTAAGGAACTGAACCAACTAAACTACCATATAATGTATAATGGATTGCTTTTGTTGTAATGGATTAAAATTAATTGGTTCAAAGTTATACAATAATAATAAAGAAGTTGATCCTTCCTTTACCTTTTACACTTCAGTGCTTTACAGTATTCTATCGACAATTCCAAACATTGCAAAAATTCACTTTGTCTTGATGGAATAGCAGCAAGACCATAAGATTCACCTGAATAATAATAAAAATAGAATATGTTGGGAGACTAAAATATAGAACCAAATTAATGTGAAGCTGAAAACTTTCAGTTAGCATCTATAACTGACCGACTTTCAACCTACATAATACTGATGCTTACCTGAAAATGAATTTAGCAACACTTGCTCGACTCCTGAACTTTCTTTAGCTTCAATGAGATTTATGATTGGCTCATTATAAACTTCAACACCACATTCCACACCAGTAAAACCTACAGAAAAGAGAATCGGAAAGAAATTTCAAGTTATGATAAAATTTGGCTTTTCTTAATTCTTAATTCTTAGGAAAATCAGTAGTAAACTAGTTATATAATATAGCCAATATAATGCAGTTTAGTTTGTATAAAAGTTGAGATCAGAAGCTGGTTAAATGAACATCACAAGCCTTAGGCTGCAGATGGATAAAAAAGATTCTTATAGGCTATTACAAATATGTGACCGTCCCGGGAATTTTGATAACAATTTATCGTTAACAAGAACAAAAGAAATAAAAATATTCATTGTTCTTCTGCAATGTTATTATACAACACTCAAGTAACATTTTATCGTTCTCACTGAAACGACAATATTATAACGTTAATATTCTTTAACCAGTAACGTTATAATGTTTTAGCGTTATATTGTTATAACAACATCATTGATAGATAGAAACCGTCCACTATAATTCTATTTTAGTAAGTTGTTGGACAGGATTGCTACTGCAATCCTTTGGGGAAAACATTGTATTTTCAAAAAGATTTATTTTCACTCAGCGAAAGTTTTCAACAGAGATTTTCTTTGTGAAACCTTTTGAAGACTGATAACTTCAATAGCATTAATATTTTTGTTATTTAGATCTTGGAGGGCCGCAACACACTCTTTATTGGAAATTGGGTAAATCTATATACTAATACGCGCTGTGCATCCGCTTTTTTCACGCTTTCACTTTTTAAAATTTCGGGTCGTTTTTGTGGTCACTTATTCATAATGGAGGGTCAGACCACGGCAGTTAATATTTTTCTACGATTAGTATAAGGGGAAAACATTGCATTGCATTTGATCGTTTTTTGATTATTCGCGAGATCAAGAAACAATAGACAACAACGAAAGTTTTGCACGAAGATTTATTAATGTTTTTACGGTAAGGGATCGTCTCCAAATTATAAGCGATATAATAAGCGCTTATTAGCGAATTTACGCTAGCGATTTTCGGAAAAAGCGCTTAATGAATTGCTTACTTTAATATTTAAGCGATTTGTACAAACTATCAAACAAATTTTCAATCATTTAAATCGTTTATTTTTCGCTTATAATTCGCTTATCATCGGCAAAAATCGATAAAAATCCACTAAACTTAATCACTTAATTGCTTTTCCACTTCACATGAATCACTTTTCCGCTTTACTCGAATCGCTTGTTTGATTCTATATCGCTCACAAGTGTTGATTAAAATTCTGATAAACATTCCCCCAAGGAATATACCAAAATATCGATTGAACCATAGTCTTGTGACTATGATCGAACAGCTCAAAAAAGAATTGCAAGGGACGGTTCCTATTGGTAGTAGCTTTAAAACAAACTTTTTTTTGTCTTTTTTCTTAAACTGAATGTGAACCAGTTCATTTCACATAACAGGGGTAGAACAACTTAAACAAAAAAGAATTATAGCAGACGGTTTCTATTTGTAGCAACCTGAGAACAAACTGTTGTTTCTTTTATCTCTAACTGAATAAGAACCAGGTAATCAGTTCATTATTAAACACTAACACGTGCTACCTGTAATTATAATCCGTCACATTGAGTTTTCAAAATAATGCTGAAGTCGCGATCACAACATCTTTTCAGAGTGTAGACATCCTTACCAATTTTGTAAACATCTTGCATTTATTGGGAAGGCCTTAATAGAATGGAAAATTGTAGGATTTACTCTATTTTGACTCAACGTTCGCAAGACGGTATTCACATATAAAGCACGGTACTCAAACTTTCTTCACTTCGTCGAGCAAGTCTACTCCGACGAATTTCGCTGACGAGTACAAAATATTGACCAATCAGAAACATATTCACTGGGGAACATCGTGCCTGCAATTATTGAGTGTAGACACCCATCGTTAGTCATTCTTTAAATCAAATCATATTTTATAGGGAGCTGGAAACTAAGATGCTTTTTAATTTCATTGAATAACACGAAAACGAGTCCTACTGGTACCACTTATGTTTTCATTTTCTTTCGTTAGGTGAACAAATGAATTCGTATGACGAAGGAAATTTCAAAATTACCTTAGCAACGGAGGTCGTTCTCCCTAGCAACAGCAAAGAATCACTAAATATGCCTAAGTAATTTGTTGTCAATTTAGCACCAGGCGCCATGAATGCAGACGGATTATAGTCTTCGCAATTTTGAATGCCTAATGTGTGTATGTTTATAAATCAGCGAGTTTAACAACAAAAAAACTTTAGAAACTTTCGTAATATATTTGGCTCGCTAGAAAATAACGATTCGTGACTCTTATTACGGCGATAGCAACGGTTTTTAGTTTTTATTTACATTTTTTTTCGAAAAATATTTTCAGTGAGCGTGAGCATCGCGAGCAAAATCTGAAATGTTTCTTTCGTGTTTGAGTGGTGAAAACATTGGCTTGGGTGATGTCATAATTTAGCTTTCTTGTCCACTGATAGACCCAATCATGATAAGATTTTCAAAAAGCGGAAAAAACCTTGTTTAATACGTCGGTAAAATGAAAACAAAATACTAGGCAAATTCAAAGAAGCTATATCTTTTTGCCGGTTGAATCTGAAACAAGAGATATACATGCATGCATGTAAAACAAAATGTTTCCAAACAAAGTATTTTTCAAACTCATCAATTCGCTTAAAATCGCTTACGCAAATCGATTAACATTCGCTTATAGGAAAATTGGTTAAATTTAATCGCTTATATTCTAACGATTTGATTCACATTATATTCGTTTACAATCGCTAAACAAAAAAATCATAAGCGATAAAATTAAGCGAATTTTAATCGATATTTTGGAGACGATCCCTAAGTACGCTTTAGAACTTTTTGTTTTTGTGTTTTGTTTTTCTTATAGTATGAATAGGGTTTCTGCGTCATTACTTTTCCAATAATACGCGATTGAAGAAATGAATATCATGGTGTTTAATCATGACGTTCTGGGTTCGTAAAGAAAATCGCAATTGTTTACAATTCACATTTTGACACTTTTACGACTTTCGCGTTTGGCTTTTATTTACAGTATGGATTCCATGAACAGTTACAGCGATTTTAATCTTTTTGTTGTTTACCTTTACGCACAATTTATTTTTACTACTGCTATCGTACTATCGTATCGTGAAAGATTTATTATGAATATTTTGATGTGTTTCAGATCCTCTGATTAAAAAGTTTTTCTGTTCATATCTCCAGTGTTGAACTAAAAATGCTTTGGCTGGAATACCTAGAGATTTTTAATTAAAAGAGTGAGAAGTGTTTTTTTCCGTATTATATATTGACGTTAAGTATTTTCATCACGGGAACCATTGCATTGCATCTTCAATAAATTTATTTTACGGAGTGAAAAAAGCGGATGCACAGCGCGTATTTTAATTTTTGATGGGTTTAAGATCTTCCATCCAAGTAAAACGACTGTTCTGCGCTCCTATATTTAAAGTTTAAAGTACTTGCTGTGATTTTATTTTTCGACACCATTTTTGAAATGTCACTTTCAGAAAAACCCGTAAAATGTTTTTACACGGGATACTAGTTATTATTATTATTATTATTATTATTATTATTCACGAATTTTTATACAGGATGACCAGATCAAAATAGAGTAATATATACATTATGTATATACATATTTACAAAATTCTGTTCTACCTTTGGGTCCTGTGGTGAAAAATGTAAGTGAAAAATAAAATAAAATTTAAGGTAAAATTTCCAGTTACAAAGTTTGAAATCTAAAATCAATAAAAGATTATTATTCATAGTAAACACACATAGCGCCTTGACGCTATGTTAGGAAGATCTTCTATTTGTATTGTATTGCATGAACAGTTCAGGAACATTTGAGCACACTTTGACTGTTCATAATGTAAACATTCCATATGAAATCTCTGATGCTTTAGTTGAAATCATGTTTTGGTTTTATATACTTATCTTGTTTTGTTTCATAGCATTGAAAATATTGCAGCATTGTTCATATCAAAGTATCTTGTTTTGTTTGATAGCATTGTAAATAAAAGAATTAAAGATAATACATTGTTCCCTGAAATTCAAAACATAATTGTGTTTTGTTTTCAGCAGTCAGAGAGGGAGAGTTAAAACTGTAAAGGCAATTCCTGAAAACCCAACCCATTGTATATTAAATTCACCAGAGTACAAATTCATTGTTTACTTCGGAAATGGAGAAGCTGCTTTCCTTTGTAAGTTTATATTGAAGCTGTACTGAAAAATCTGAAAGAAATTTCATGGTGATTAGGGATCGTCTCAAAATGTTCATCCATATTCGTCTTTTTTCTTTTCGTCCTTTATTCAATCAAAATCATCCTTTAATACACAGTGGACTCTCTATAACTGGAACACCCAAGGGGAATCGAAAAGTTATAGAGAGATTCGAGTAATAGGGAGTTGGGAAGTTGTTCCAAGATTTTGTATAAATTTTGTAAAAACAGCCAATTAAACGTTTTTTTCTTCCTTATATGGAATGGAGACACAATCTCGACCTGCCTGACCTTTTATGCTAAGAATGGACTGAAAAAAATGCAAAATATTTTATTTCAAGGATTTATAATTCTTTTGAAGAAAAGAAATCTGAAATTACAGTTTGCCTTCTTGTTTGAAGGGCATCTTTTTCAACAGCTCGATTCAATTCTTTCAGTGATCTCATCATTTCCTCCCCGAAATTCGAAAAGAGGCTGTAATCTTCAGGAACACTTATTGCTTTCCGCACTTCTTCGTTTGTTGGTTTCGTTACCTCATCTTCATATTCTTCGTCGCCATTTTCTTCATCCTCAGCGTTTCCTTCTTGAATTCCAGTGACGTCTGCAATTATATCAGCAGTTGTTAGTCTCCCATGCATTGTGGTCAATTTAATGTCGAAATCCATATAATCATCGGTCGAGATATCAGTGTCGATTTTGTCAGCAAACCTTTCTTTCACATGTAGTTTAGAAGCATTCGAATCTGTTAAGACTCCATTTACGTTTAAAGAGTCAACACAAAATGCAAAAAAATGTTTTCATCGTAAAAGTTGCAGATAAATATTGTGATGTTCGAGTCATAGAGAGGAAATACCCGAAGGGACCAAAATAACTTTCCAGTTAAGGAGAGATTCGAGTTATAGGGGTTTGAGTAATAGGGAGTTTTTTATGAGAGTTTATTCGGAAATTCCCACCGTGCCTGAGAAATCGTTCGAGTTAAGGAGAGATTCGAGTAATAGGGGTTCGAGCTATATAGTCCACTGTAGTAATATTTGTCCTACATTTTTACTAAATTCGACCTTTTATCGTTACTTTGAAAATGGATGGTTTTATGAATTCGATCGCAAGTACTGCGAAAAACAGTTTTTATAACCATATAATGTTATATGATTATCTTGTAACGTTTTATCGTTATACTATAACATTTTAATGTTATGTTGTATCACTATATCAATATATACATTGTATCGTTGTTGTAACGTTACAGTTACGTTGCTTTATAGCAAAAATATAATTATATCATTATGCATAACGTTTAATCATTTACAAAGTATATATAAGGCTATTACCAAAAAAGAATATCATTAAATATTATATATAACGTTTTATCGTTATCAAAATCCCCTGGATAGTCACTATTTAGGATACATAAATTGTCAATATGCATTCATATTTTATTTCAAACAGAGGGACTGTTTTTATTATGTTTACAACCATTTTCTCATGGAAGAGCCAGGCCTCAAATTTCACAGTAACGATTGTTCAGTTATCACATCGTTACCGTGATAGCATCATCTAGAGAAACAAATTCCTGTTTCTGTAAAGTAACCATTTCTGCTTAAGATAAAACAGTTGAATCACTGAAATGAAGTGATCATAGAAAAAACTGTTTTCAAGTGAAAAAATACAGTCGGCTACGTCAGCAAGTCAGCAGCATTTTTGTTTTTTATCTTATGACTTGCATTTAAATAATACTGACCAGATGTAATCGAAAGGGTCATAAATGACAACGACGACGCGAAACTCTATTTCAACAGTTATTCAGCTGTTCGAAGCCGCTGACTAATAAATGTTTTATTGAATTGCTATCGAAGAATTGGCATCATTATTAAACAATCTTGTTTTACTTATTTCTTGTTCCTGTTACAATTTCTTAAAAAGAAAAAGGAAATTGTTTTTTGAATATATATACATTGAAAATCAATAATTTAAAGAATTTTTTCTTGCACATTTTTTCAAAGAAAAACGAAAAGTGCTTTGTGTAAAATTTATATATAAAATAAATCAAAACTTGATTTGATGTTTTTCAACATTATTTCCTGCCCCTTGAAGTCAAATATGAAAATGACACTAAATCTAGAGCCTACTTGACCATAAGTTTTCTTAATTTAAACAATCAAATGCTGGCTGGTAGCTCTGCTGACCATCTCCCACAATCCAAACAACACAAAAAAAATTCAAAGAATTTACCAGCATTCTTTGCAGCTTGATATCTGTCTGAAATATTTTCAATAGATGAAAACAGGAAGGGGAGATTCGCCGCAAAACACAAGCGTTGTGGTAACACTGAACTAAGGATGGAGTCGGAGGACATCCTTGATAGTTGCAACCCCTGTTTCGCTGGGTGCTGCCTTCTCTCTTCACCACGAGAAATTCAATGCTAACATGGCGGATGAAAGTGAAAATGAAACTGTTGTTCTGGTGTGCCTGAGCTTACAGCCAACGCCATAAAGGCGTAATTCGTGTCAAAAAACGAACCTAATTATTATGGAGTGCGGATAAGTCTAAAAAAACATGAAATTCGTCGCCTAAAGCACTCGTATGGAAAATCGCACCGTGAAGCCATCAATTTTTCTATTGCAATACAGCAAAATCAAGTGAAAATTTTTGCTGCACATCTGCAGCAAAATAGGTTTGATTCTATTTTGTTGCAGAGTTGTGCAACATGATTCTATAGTGCAATGGAGATTTTTAATAAATTGCAATGTGAAGACACCCTTTGCAGCATTTTTTTCTTAGGTCGTTTTATCTCGACCAGTCAGAATCGTTTATGGCACCTGTCAGTTTATTTTTGTCTACAAGAGAAAAGCAAAAAAAAAATCAAAATATACAATACACACAGTTTGTTTATATGTAATGTGATGAGATGGCTGAAGGAAAAGCGTCATCTCCTCCGATTGCATCATTCTACCAGGCAATTCTTTAGGTTTTGGAATATTCTGATGGTTTTTATCGAGAGCGGCTTTTAAAGGGCACCTTGCCCATATTCCGCCATCGGAATTTCGGCCATGTATTCCCACATCAACATAGAGAAATTCGTATTCAAATCATAGAAGTACAATACTATCCAGTAGTGTGACCCTGGGTTAGACGGTTGCTCCATGACGATATGTTTCCCATCAATAGCGCCTACTCTATTTGGCAAATTCCATCTTTCTTCAAATTCTTTTGATATGTTCATCCACTTTTTTTGTAGGTGTTTTTAAAAATTCGGGACCTAATAGCTCGCAGTACAAACGACAATAACAATACAGTTTTTCTGCCTAATCGAAATTGAAATTGTAATAATCTGAACGATTCGCCACTGGCTAAATAGCAAGACAAACCATCTCTTCTGGTGGGATAGAAGAGCCCGCATGAGTGGGTCTTCTTTTATGATGTGGTGACAGTGTTTCAACCAAAAATTCAAATTGGCTCAAATCCGTGCCAACAAGTTCCTTAAATGACTGTTCATCTTTTTTCAACTCTTGAAAATAGTGTATAAGCACCGAACTGTAGCCTATTTGCAAGCAAAGGGCGAACCCAATGTTTTCTTTGGCTTTTTTAATTTCTCTTTTTATTATGCTAGTGTTGATAGTGTTGTTCCAGACATATCAACTTTCCATCTGTTTTTTAAAAAACTCATGTTTTGTTTTGAAATATTGCAAGGGTTTTTCATACAGTGGCTACACATAAAAATTTCCATGCGCGTGCAATGCAGCAAATTGCATTGCAACGTGGAGCCCTAGCTTAAGCTTAGGCATCAATATCATTATCACACCGCAACCGAACCCTTTTCTTTCACGCCACCGTCACTATACAATAACGCCTTATAAAAAGAATATGCTAGCTTTAAAAAATGCAATTACCTTATCAGGGGAAAAAAAGTCGGTAAAAAATTGATTGATTGATTGATTGACATATTTTTAGTTAAGAAACATTACAAGTCCGTAACTGTAAAAATTTTCAATTAAATATAGTTTTTATCATATATATGGTAGATATATAAGAATGTTTGCATAAACTATCTGAAAAATAGATTTAATTCGGGGAAAATTTTAGTCACCTAAGGTAATTTTAGTCACTTTTCCCCCGACCAATTTTTGAAATTCGTCACTTTTCCCGGCCTTATTTTGTCTCTGATAAGGCATTAATAATAACAAACGATTTCTATTAAAAATCTTCCGAAAAACCCTAACCGTTAGGCAAATGTTAAAAAATACTTATGATGATTTAGCACCTTAGCGTATCACTCTTCTTGCTCCCGAGCGTACTGCTCAACTTGAAATACATTTTTTAAAATCAATCCTTTTTTTCAATACAGTCTCGTTGAAATACATCTACAACCAGCATGTTGTTCATGACAATGTTTACATTTTACTCAAAAGACGTCCAAATAACCGTTGAATAAAGATTCAATGTACTGAGTCCGTAATAAATTGCAGAATCGAGAAAATCAAACTTCTTGTAGATGGGCAGAAAGTGCGAACGCAAGATCACAAAATACTGGACAGAAAACTGTATACAGTGGAATCTCTGTAAAGAGGACACCATTGCGACCTGAAAGAAGTGTCCGCTTCATGGAAATGTCCGACTTATAGAGATTCCATATAAAAATAAATATTTAGCAAAAATAAATCGAGAATAGGTCTCTAAAGGTTTATAAAAATCTAAAGGTTTGTAAAGTTAACAGGTTTCATAGGGCAAAAAAAGGACACGATTAATGCAATGAAAAACGATTTTATTCTAAAGATAAAAAGTTAAATGTTACTGCCACACTTGAAACCAAAAAGTAGAAGTCAATATCATCGATGCTCCAGTTGATGAAATCACCTGAAACATGATGTTATTGGTGTTTGCTTTGAAGTTGTATAACTTTCAAGCGTTTTCTAACGCTTGCTAACTATACAATAAAATGTACTGTGATTGCAAAACGTGTGAATTATGGTGCTGGCTACGAACTCGAGATTCCTGTGAATTTCAAATTTTTTGCTCCTGCCAAAGCCATTCAGTGGGCATAAATGCTGTGAAAAAAGTTATTCATAGTATCGAAAAGAGAGTGAAACATTGTTAAAAGTAACTATTCCCAGAAAAAATAAGTTATTTTACTTGTTTTTGTATTCGTGTCCGCTTGAGAGAGATTTTTTATAGGCAAAAAGTTCATTTGGGACCTGAAAAAAGTGTCCGCTTTATGGAGTGTCCGCTTTATAATTGTCCGCTTTATAGAGACTTCTTCATAAGAGTTTGACTGTAAATCCATCCGTTCCTAGATAAACTGTCCGTCTTAAAGAAGAACAAAAGAGGATACAAAAAATGTTTAAATACAAACTGATGAAGTTGTGGAGATATATAAGATTTCTTGTGTTTTTGTTATGGACTGAAGAAAGGGATTGAACCTGAATAGGTGCCGTAGTGGCTGCCAGCACCCTGAACCTATATAACATAAACAAGAATAACACATTATCAGAAGCTATTTGGACAGTTTGATATGATGAAGTATTATTTGACAGAAATCTGCATAGGGCCTGTTACAAAAATACTTGTTTTATGTCGGACGGACAAATTGATACTTAGGGCTATATAAAAAAACAGCACGTTTATGATACAATATCAAGCAAACGTTTTTCTACAATAGACAAAAACTCATGATATCTACAAGGATGATAGTCAAAAAGTATTGAAACAAACAGTTATCGTGTCGGATGGACAAAATCCTAATACTTTTGTAACAGACCCCATTCGAGTTCTTTCTACCATGAAAAATTGATGACGTCATTTCCCTGGGTCTGAGTAGGCTTCCCCTTACATGATTCGACTGAGACTTCGGCTTTTACTCACCACTTTATGCATTTCCATACTTTCATGATTGCTCACACAACTTAACCACCAAGCAACATGATTTATTTCAGATATTGTGCCTTTGCTTAATGCAACAAGCAAGAATAAACTTTTGCTTTCAATTTTTTGTTTGCCACCAACGAGTCACGATTTCATTTAAGAACAGAGCTGCATTAACAAAGGAATGTTGCGGTGTACGGAGGATAGACAACTTGTAGTCCTGTGAGTGTTAGTTCTAACTTACTTTCTGTATTGCAATGGTTGTTAGAAAAGATGGAAGGCTGTAGGCTTAAAAAGTTGAATATCCATCAAGTTTTCTCGACCACCATTAAGGTGGTGTTTTAATATACTGTAATGCTCATAACAGCCCGAGACTAAGGGGCAGATCACATGATGAAATTTCATCCCGCCTTGCCGAGCTGAATATCAATTCGGTGGTATATGAAAAACTTTCATCCCATTTAGGCGGGACGGGACAAAACTAACCCTGCCTTTAAAAGAGGTTTTGACAAACTATCCATGCTCAAACCTCAATCTTTTCCCGGTTGACCGGGAAGAAGCGAAGACCTCGGCAAGGCGGGCTGAAATTTCATCCCGGGTAACCGGGATCATGTATGCAGCCCCGTTATTCAGAAGTGTTGTTGTTATATAAAGTTTATAGCATTAAGCTTTGGCAGACACACTTAAGAGATTTATTACTTTGAACGGCTAATTGTGGCTTATGTTGTTTGCCATGAAAACAAAATCAAAACATTATATTAAAACAAAAGACGGTTTTTTCGTTAACTCGCGCTTTAATAAATTTAAATAGCGTTTTTTCCTGTGATACAAACTTTGCAAGAAACGTGAAACCCCTCTCGTCACCTAACTTACATCGTTTTCCAGTAACCTCGACATCGCATTAGGAATACACGTCATTTCTGATGAAAGAAAAAATCGTCTTGGAAAATTTACCAGAGTCTCCTTTTTTCAAGTTACCGACAACTCGATCATCTTTTTCCACGCAAACTGCAAATTTGTCAACAATATTTTCTGGCTATGCAAACGCAAGGGCGACCTGGGTTTCTTTCGAAACGTTTACGTTGCCTCAATCAATGTTTTTACATCAATTAAAACTTGATGTTTAGTTGAGGTAATTTCGTTCAATGAATCAATTAGAAAATACTGTTATTCGCATCTTAAGAATTTTTCGTTTTTGGTCTCAATGGGACTTAGATCGAAAAATAGTATGAAACATATTCATACAAGTCAGTGACATTCAGTTCGACAAGTCACCCAACCTTCATTCTATTCTTTTATGGTACCACATTCTCCATACTGATCTATTCCACTGATTAACAAAGCGACCATTTAGGGCGTGTTTATTTTGTTGTTTATCAAATGGTATGCGCGTGCCATGAAATTAGCCCGCTTAGCCGTGCTAGCCCGGTTGTGGATGTTTATATGGAAAATTTTCATCCCACTGAAGCGAAATCTCGGCAAATTGAACTGAAATCTCGGTTAGGCGGGCTGGCTGGGTTTTCATATCATATAAGATATTTTAATATAATACAAGAAGCCGCTTGGCTTGAAGACTTCAGGACCTAACACAACGATACATATCTAGTCTCAAAAATACAACATTGCCGAATTGTCAAATTATGGTCAAATCTAACAAAATGACTGGCAAATTCAAAATCTACATCTTCCATTTGTGCTTTGTACAAATTTTGATGAATATTGCAAAACTTTCGAGACTTGGTCTAAATTTGGCCCAAATTGTCCAATTTTAGTTAAATCCGAAAAAATGACTGTCAAATTCGAAATCAGCACCTTTCAAATGTGATCCATGCAAAATGTCATGAAAATTTTTGGCTGTAAAATTTTAATAAAAACAATTTATAAGTACAAATAATTAAAAAGTGTAATAGAGGTTAAAAACAGCAATAAATAGGTATGAATATAGGTATAAAGCTGGCTCTGTCGCTTGGGTTCCAGGCCATCGATAATCTTGTTTATCCGGTTAGATGCATTTTGGATTTCTTAGGTTTCCACCCGATGGTTGTTTGCCAATGTTTTCACTTCAAATGGACGGCTTTTCCTTTTTGCAGTGATTCTTCTTTATAGGTGTTTGCTTGAGGTACCAGTTATCATCATTCAGGGGGTGTGTGAGTGTTTTTTCAGCTGGGTCGTCTGGATTTCACCAAGGAAATTGTTTTAACAAATGTGCTAGTCTAGGAGGTTAGACACTAAAACTCAGCAACCAATGCTACGTCAACAAAGAAATTCGGGAACGGTCTGTAAAATTACCTACTGATTACGAAATTCTCGATTGCAATAGAAGATTTTTTGATCATATCAAAAGTGTGTCACCTGAGCATTCATCTCCAATGTTCTTCGGCTTTTCAATAATCTTGATAGTTTTCAAATAATGGGTATGAGATCTCAGTACAACATGCTAGCTTATATTCTTATAAAGAACAATCACCAAAGTGACATGTTAGTGAGAAGTTAACAATATAATAAAATTTGAATTAAGTTTTTTAGGAACGCGATGAGGGGCAGCGGAGGAGAGAAACCTCGTCCGTGTATAGAAACGTTAATTAAAAAAATCAATTTTTGTGAATTTTTAAAACAGATAATTGCATTTTCTGATATAATTTGATTTTCATATCCATTTTCAATTTTGATTTCAATTTTCAAATTCTAAATTTGTTGCGACTTTCCTATATTATTTAATTCTGAAAATTGATTTAATTATGTCTTGTGCTATGTTAAATAAGCAAAGTAGAAGAATGGTTTTACACTGGCCATCAACGTTCTTTCTGATTGGCTTAAAAAAGACGGGGGTTTACGTTCCGTTGTCTGAAAAATTCGAATCACTTGTCTGAAACATTCAAGTCAAGCCACTGTTTCTAGTCTGGTTAGGAAGTTTTTGGTAAGCATTTCTATGTTATTCACATTATTTCCAATGTGCAACAAAATACGTATAATAATTTTCATCTTCTTTCTTAAGATTGAATATACAAGCTTGTACATAGTCGACCAGCGATCCAGATGTACTGAGTTTCCCACCAGTGCTATTTTCGAATTGGAAGATTACGTTTCTGGGACGATATTCATTGTGCATGGTGATAAAGCAGGAGGAACTGTCGCAATCTCTAATCTTTTCAACCGCCATCACAATCCGTTTTGTTGACTCCATCTTCACAAACAACAACCATGTCAACTCCACGCCTATCCACAGGAATAACGCAGAATGCTCTTGTAGTTGTCAAAGTTGTTCTTGCTGATCTCAGTGAAAAGGGCAAACCTGTCATGCACAAGCACATGTACAAGTACAACCTCACAACATTTGTGCCATTGTAAAACCCCTCACTACACGTAGCAATCCAGTCATCATTTTTCTACCATAGGACTCTCCTCCCTATACATAGCCGCAAAAAGCTATATTATGATAACTTTAGTGACAACAGTGAAAACGCAGGACACAAAAGAGAGAGAAAAATCCCTCTGAATACAATCTTATCGACTTCTGATGGGCTGTATAAACTCTGCTTCCCATATCTTGTTAGTTTTACAAAATAAATGGATATTAGCTGCAGAAAGACCACGAGAATCGAAGTATCGAAAGTGCCAAACGTTTTTTAGAAATTTGAAAATCGAAATTAGCTAAACATTTTTGAATTTCAAAATTGGAAAAATTAATTTTCAAAAAAATATTTGAATGTTG
Source organism: Turritopsis dohrnii (assembly GCA_027922465.2). Lineage (NCBI taxonomy): Eukaryota > Metazoa > Cnidaria > Hydrozoa > Anthoathecata > Oceaniidae > Turritopsis > Turritopsis dohrnii. The sequence goes on from BQMF02000433.1 coordinate 318,309, forward strand.
ATTTTTTTTAAATTCAGAAATACCTGGACTCCAATCTTCGTATCAAAAGTGCCAAATGGAGATTCGTAATTCTTAGTGAATTAAATTAAATTAAATTCAAAAAATTCGAAACATCGAATATTGAATTTATGCATTAAAATTAGTTACAGAAACCCAGACAATAGGAATAGCCTTGCCTTTCTTTTATTTTCATTCAATATGTAAGTAACAACACAGCATGTCCCTACACGATGGGTGTATAAATTATCTTATTCTTATATGTCGATAATTTCCATATTATGTCCCACAAAACCTTTTAACTGGTCGTAAGGAGAAACCACGTTCATTAGGAAACTGTTCTTTCAAATAGTCACCTATTTCTTGATAAGTTTTCCCATCATCAAGCAAACTTTTCACATTCTCAATATTTATACTGTTCTTTATGGATATGCTGTATTGTATTGTATTATTACTTACATATGGAATGAAAACAAAAGAAAGGCAAGGCTATTTCTATTGTCTGGGTTTCTGTAGCTAATTATAATGCATAAATTCAATATTCGATGTTTCGAATTTTTTGAATTTAATTTAATTTAATTCACTAAGAATTACGAATCTCCATTTGGCACTTTTGATACGAAGATTGGAGTCCAGGTATTTCTGAATTTAAAAAAAATCAACATTCAAATATTTTTTTGAAAATTAATTTTTCCAATTTTGAAATTCAAAAATGTTTAGCTAATTTCGATTTTCAAATTTCTAAAAAACGTTTGGCACTTTCGATACTTTGCTTCACGAGGTGATGCAGTTCGCTGTTGCAATAATTTACTGATTTCATTGTAGGTTTTCCCAGCTTGAACTAAGGTTTTAATTTTTTCCAAAGATGACGCATTCAAAGCGACATTTTTTGTAATGAATAGCAAAAAGTGTGATGCGGCAGCTATTATGTTTTTGACACAGTTGTAAAACATAACCCCCGGTACATTATCAACGATATCACGTGACTGTACTAAATGTATGCAAAACATGCGTTAATTAAGCTAGAAATGTTTGTAAATTATACAAGAAATATACAACAAACTCAACTTTATTCATATGCTGTATTTACATTATAGTTCTAAACCTTAGAAAGGTGCTGGTGGTAGATCGAAATTATCTTCTTCGTTTTCGTTTTCACTCGAGAACAAAGTTTCTAAGCCCTCGAAAAAGCTGTCAAACCCCTTCAGTGTAAATGTTGTGCTTAAACCTCTATGCTCTCTACACTTTGGGCAGCCTTTTTCCATGTCTCCATTATACCAGCTGTCAATGCACGTTCGGCAACCAAGCATAGAAGAACAGGCTCTACAGGCAATAAGGGGTAGCTGAGGAGGGCAATATTTGCAAATGCAACAAGAGAAGCATTCTTCGATCTTACTTAGTAACCCGATGTTGAGCTTATGCTTTTCGGCAGTTTTTAAAATCTTTCCCACCGATAAATTGATTTCTTTAACTTGCACTAGTATCTCTTGAACTTGCTTGTCATCCACCTGTCCAGTTCTTTTTCTTTTTTTGGGTCCTGAATGAGAGACAAAATCCTCATTTGCATCCTCCTCGTCGCTACTTCCTTCAGCAAGGATGTTTATGTCGCCTCTTGGTACCGCAAATAACTTTCGTGATCCCACCTTCCAGAAGTTGATTCCTGAATAAAAACATAGCCAAAATCATAAGTGAATCTTCAAATTCTTCTTCAAATACATTCTTTCTAGAAACAGAATTCTTTCAGTAATGTAAAGAAACAAAAAAAGAAACGTACCTGTTGTTCCCTCTTCGTGGTAATATTTCATGCCGTTCCTTCCAACTATCTCAAGATCATCTTGTTGCATTTGATTTCTTACACTTCTAAGGATGTACAGCAAGTTAGCTTGATCCTCTTTGTATATGGGTACGTGAGTTGTCGAGTTGTGACGAAGCATGTTAATTGGTTTACCATCGGGTCCTAAATCTGCCCTTACAACCTTAACAATTGCCAGAGAGTTTCGCCGGGGTGTATTTAGGCTGCTGCTTTGTCTACTCTGTATCGCTGAGGAAACGGGAGGTTCAAACATTGACGATTGAGAGGTTTCTTGAATGTTATCTCTCGAGTTTGGTACTTCTAATTCTATTCTCCAAGATGTCCCAGTTACGTAATCATTTGTCAAATCAAATGTCCCATTTCGAGGAAACTCGCGACAACCAGTAACAACTTTTGTCAAAGATATTCTGTTAGCATCTAATATCTGAAAAGAAGTTCATATCACATTATTTAAGAAACCTCTTTACAAACAAAGTTATTTTATGTACACTCCATCAATTAATCAGCTTACCAGAAAACTTCTTGCCAAATTAGCGGTAGTCACTTGAGATGACCTTAGGGTCAACTCACAATTATTGTAATGAAACTTGTACGTTATCATCGTTACTGAACCTCCCGCTGAATTTCAAACCGAAATATCGTTGTTTGCATCGCAGCACTTTTTAACTGTCTGGTTTGTTGCAACACGATAGAAAATTTTTTTTTCCAGACAAAAATAACGTTCGATTCTCCGCGGTGGAGAGCCTATTCACTTTTTAACTGTCTGGTTTGTTGCAACACGATAGAACGCAAAAGCTACATTTTTTTCCAGACAAAAATAACCTTCCATTCTCCGCGGTGGAGAGCCTATTCAAATGACTCGAGCAAACACGTCTTAGAGTTATTCTTTAGATAAACACCCCCGTCCCGAATTAGTGCCTAGCACCCAGTCTTTTCTAGGGCCAGTTTTTGCATGGGTGTCTGAATTCATTTTATTATTATCATTACCTAATCTTTTGGTCTATTCTATAACTACAGACGAGTTTGTAGACGAGTCACAGACGAGTGTAGACGACTACAGACGAGTCACAGACGAGTGTAGACGACTACAGACGAGTCACAGACGAGTGTAGACGAGCCACAGACGAGTCACAGACGAGTGTAGACGAGTCACAGACGAGCCAAAAATGATTGTAGACGAGTAGCAAATAAGTTTAAACAAGTTAAGAATGACTTTGAGGTTTGATTTACCAAATAATTTTGTTGCAAATTATATAAAGCAGAGGAAATAATTTTTTGGGTTGTAAAGTACATAAAGGAAAGACAACTATTGACTTGGGTAATAATGAAAACGATTGCTTTGTACTATGTTACACAACTTCTATTATGAGAATAAACACAACTTTTCAAGAAAAAGAAAAATTAAAACTTCATTGCTCTTCAAACATTCAACATGTCTATGAACTTTTGCCTGATATAACGGCAACCATGGCCCACCGTAAGAACAATGTATTATGGGTACCTCTGGGTTCTCTCGTTTTGCCGTGTTTGTTTACATTTTTAACCCGGAACTACCCATAATACATTGTGATTAATAATTGCAGCCGTATCGGACAAAAGGTCCATTAAATAAACGTCCCAGATGTTAAAAAGAGGATTTACAGTATGCATAAAAGATATTTGAAGATCTGCTTCTTAACTCTGAATGGTGTGAAATGGTTATAGTACTCATAACATACTATAATAACAATGTCTCCTCAAGCAACCTCGAACCCAGGACTTCTGACAGGAAGACAGCTCATTCTCAACGCTCCCCGCTCATCTAGGCTGTCAGAAAACGAATAGAGGCGCTGAAATTGAGGCTACTCAGCAGGATCAATATTTAAAAGAGAGAGGACGTGATTCGCTTGTCCCCAGTGCCCTGTTTTCGTTACACACTTTTTTCATAAGCAATATTGTTGTAAAGCAACACAGGTGTAAAACTCGAATAAGCACCCTGGGTGCTTATCAAACTTTTGATTTTCACCCTGGGCGCTTATTCGAATCATTATGGTATGCAAAAAAGGCAGTGAATTTACCTCCTGTTATCACACAATCATCGTCGTCGCTACTGATTTCCATCGCTTCTTGCTTCGCTTCATCACTACCAAAACCTAATTAAGTGAGAAGGGGGTGTAGTGGTAGGAATTATAGTTTTTTGTCTCGTCACCAGAAACATGATTCATTTACACGAATCTTTTCCCAAAATGCTCGAAGGCAAAATAAATTTTCCAACAGAAAAAAAATAACAACATATAAATGAATAAAAAATAAGCATACCCTGAAATTAAACTTTTGTGGCAACCCTTTTTTGGGGGCCTTCGTCCATCTTTTTCGGGGTTATATCCTGTCGTTTTTTCTCCATTATTTTATCGTTTATTTTGTTTGCAAGCTACACTTCTTTCACAAATCGTGTTACACCTTACAACATTTTGTTAACACATTCGAAAGTGAAAGATCAGCTAGCTCTCCTTCGCTTTTGAAGAGACAGAGAGTATGGCGACATGAACCAAAAACGGTTTGTCGGTTAAAATCATTTCATTGGTAGGAAAATTTACGAGTAAATATAAAATAAAATAAAATATGTACGTGTGCGTAACATCTTCTTCATGTTTCGGTTAAGAGGGAGCGGTAAAGAAGTTTATTTGAGAAAAAGGATCGTGAAATAAGTTGTGTGGAGGAGTGCAGTGTGTGTCTATATATATATAACAATGGAATATATGGAACAATGAAAACAGCATAAAAGAATAATGCTCAGGCTTTAAAAAGTTATGCTCACATTCGTGTTGAGAAAATCTATATCGTGGGAAATGATTGTTACCTCCAGCGGACCACACATGAAATGCTAGATGTAATGATGTAACAATCGTATTTCATACGACGTCATCCATTCCTTCATTTTTATACGTTTGTATCTGGCCTACATTAATCTCTGACTCGTCTACGATCATTTTTGACTGGCCTACAATCATTTTTTACTCGTCTACACTCGTCTGTGACTCGTCTACACTTGTCTGTGACTCGTCTACACTCGTCTGTGACTCGTCTGTGACTCGTCTGTGGCTCGTCTACACTCGTCTACACTCGTCTGTGACTCGTCTGTAGTCGTCTACACTCGTCTGTGACTCGTCTACACACTCGTCTGTAGTTATAGAATAGATCCTTTTATTTTGCAATAGATTTTATTTTTCAATGTTCAAATTAATTTTCTGCTTGCAATCAATTTCCGGAAATCGATTATTGTCAATGAAATCAATTTTCAAATCAATTTCCAATTTTGATTTGAATTTGAAAATTGATTTTTGCCTTTAAATTCAAAGTTTTTAGAGCATGGAAAATTGATTTTACAAAAATATAAAATGGACGTTTTGATACACGGACGATATGAAACCTGACATAATTATGAATTAATGGATTCATCGTAGCATGCAATAAAAATTATTATTATTTCATTCTCCCAACAATGACGAGGTTCGGAATTCCCGAGTTACAAAACCGAGTTACAAAACCGAGTTACGCATTATGACGTCACAAACCGAGTTACTAACTCGGAGATTTTTAAATTTTAATTTTTCTCGAGTTACTAACTCGGAAATTTTATTCACGTAAAATTTTCCCGAGTTACTAACTCGGAAATTTTTTTTTGATTTATTTTTTCCGAGTTACTAACTCGGGAAATTTTTAAAGTATAATTTTTCTCGAGTTACTAACTCGGAAATTTTATTTTCGTAAAATTTTCCCGAGTTACTAACTCGGAAATTCTTTTTGGTTTTATTTTTTCCGAGTTATAGAATATTTTTCAAATATTGTAAGGAATATTTTCGAAAGTTCACTGGGAATAGTGTGAGTTTTTAAAAAAGGCAAAGTAGCTAGGCCAAGTTTGTGGCAAATTTCGAAAATCGTTCAATTTTAATGAAAATTTAATAGTGGAACAAGTTTGTACTGCTGATTTCAAACATGAAGGGCAACTTGTGGATAAGGTCAAATTAGGCCAAATTTGGACCAAATTTTGAAAATTGTTCAATTCTAATGAAAATTCTAGTGAAATAATTTGAGGCTAAATCCAAACAAGGTACGATGAGCAATGGTACTCGTTAAATGTACTCGTCAAATGGTACTCTTTCGTTTTATGCCATCTGGCGCATGTTGATGTACATTAATAACGGAAACTTTCGGCAGGAGATTTTGACTTGTCCTAAAGTTTTTTAATTTAAATACTATCGGAAATATATTTTTTTGGTTCATTTGAGGCCTGAAGCAGTCGGTGAAGGTTTTCTGCACTTTGGATAACATTGACGAATACATGAGAAAGAAAGTTGTTTATATTTTTTTTGCTGTATGTGCTCACGTGTTTTGGTTTAGTTTTTTTCTTTTCTCCCTAATCATCTTAAGCCGGTGTGTGTTATTGTTACTGTAATTATAATGTTTACACTCTTTCATATTTTACAGCACTTTCTTTAATTAATTTTTAACACATTTAAACTTTTCAAAAGTTTTTCCTCCGGCAATTTTTGTTGTTAATGTAGTTTTCTTATAAAGGACTGTATAAACTAATCTTAATTGACAGATATTGATATATTTACGAACTCAATAACTTTCCAAAAATGCTATACAAAGATAATATATGTTTTCATTAATAAAAAATAACAACAGAAGTATCGCTATGTTTTGTAAAAAAGAACAGAGCTGTTATCAAAATATATAAAGTGTTACTTTAGTAGTTTCAAAAACGCCAATGACATAAACCTAATATTAGCACTCACAAAAATTAATTTGAATTTAAGATCTCTGGTCTTACAGGTTTATTTTAAAGTTGCCAATCGAATACAACAATCTAAAAGATAGTAAACAAAAGGTATTTACGCCTTTGGTGTTGAATCATAGTCGGCTTTGAAAAGTCACATCTAACAGTAATGTCGACACTAATTTATTTGAAATCTTTTTGTATTTAGCACTGTTAAATAATTTCTTTTAGAATTAACATGATACCACCTCAAGATTATGAAATAAAATAAATTCATATAGAAATATAGAATCAATTTTCCCACTTCGGCAACTTTTTATGTTGGAGTTTTCAGCTGTCACAATTCATCAAGGGTAAGAGCAATAGAAAAATATGTCAGCGGTGCCATGGTCAAGCTTTAGTTAAAAATAATATCCAGGACAGCATAATCATCAGGATTAACATATTCATCGACTTGCTCAACTGATTAATTTTGATGCCATTTCTGCATTAATGAAAATCAAAACTTGCGCTGTAAAATTTCTTCGTTTGCAAATTTTCATTATAGTTGAACAATTTGGTCCAAATTTAGCCTTATGCACAAGTTGACCTTCAATTTCGAAAACAGCAGTACAAAGTTATTCCTCTATTAAATCTTCATTAGAATTGAACAATTTTCAAAATTTGGTCCAAATTTGGCCTAATTTGACCTTATCCACAAGTTGCCCTTCATGTTTGAAATCGGCAGTACAAACTTGTTCCACTATTAAATTTTCATTAAAATTGAACGATTTTCGAAATTTGCTACAAACTTGGCCTACTTTGCCTTTTTTAAAAACTCACACTATTCCCAGTGAACTTTCGAAAATATTCCTCACAATATTTGAAAAATATTCTCTAACTCGGAAAAAATAAAACCAAAAAGAATTTCCGAGTTAGTAACTCGGGAAAATTTTACGAAAATAAAATTTCCGAGTTAGTAACTCGAGAAAAATTATACTTTAAAAATTTCCCGAGTTAGTAACTCGGAAAAAATAAATCAAAAAAAAATTTCCGAGTTAGTAACTCGGGAAAATTTTACGTGAATAAAATTTCCGAGTTAGTAACTCGAGAAAAATTAAAATTTAAAAATCTCCGAGTTAGTAACTCGGTTTGTGACGTCATAATGCGTAACTCGGTTTTGTAACTCGGTTTTGTAACTCGGGAATTCCGAACCTCAACAATGACTATACTTTACATTCAAATGTGCGTGAAGGCCTTGTTTTCACTTTACTATCTTTCAAGCATAATCTCGAAAATGCTTTATGGCTTGCAAAAATTGTCTGACATGAATGGAACCAATCAATCAATCGTACAAAACTAGCCTATGTGGAAAACCAACCTTAAGGCACGAGATCTTCTCGTTCGAACTCTTGTTCCATTGTCCCATAAGACCTGTGATGTATTTGATGAAATCTATTGAAATGAACAATGAGGGCGTGCGGCTATAAAAAAGTGAACATGCGCTCGATTCTTTCTCCACCATCACGATACTGTAAGTAACGTATTTCATTTCATTTTTTTGTGAAATATACACTTGTTGTTGATCCCGAAAAAAAATGCCACACATAAGGAAACAGACACGTGTAGATATCCAAATTATAATTCTACTGATTATAACAAACTTTACTATGCTCTACTGTCGCTCTGTTGAAGGCGCATAAGGAAATAAAAATAGAAGAAGGAATTTTACATTGCGAAGATTTATCCATCAAAAAATCCTTTCTGTGATTTTTCTGTCATTTAATTTAATGCAAATTTTCAAAATTTACGAATGCAGCACAGAAGTTCTTTATCTCGGTCTTCTGTGTGTTACTATTATTATTTCTTTCTTATCGTTTATATCACGTGTGGTTGTACTAAATCAAAAGAAAAAACGCGTTTTTTTCTTTTGATTGACTATGCGAACAACTTTGACCAAGTGTTTGTTCTGCGAAGTACACGCTTTTCTTCAGAATCAAAATAATATGTCTTCCGTGATGCATGTGCACGTGTTTATGTCGTCGGTGTTTATTTTTCAAATGAACAAAAGTGGTCCCTTCAAATTTCAAAAAATCAGTTTTTTTGGGATTAAATGGTCATTTTAAGGAATTTTTGCCAGAAAAATTGCCAGAAAAATTGAGAAAAAAAGTATGTTATCATCCTTTATGTTTTAAGGAGCAAACTGGGAAAGGTTCTTCCAGAATCAAAGGAAGCTATCATTATTTGCATAGAGAAGGCAATAAAAAGATTTCGTGAGTCTAAGTAAGCTAATGTTACCCACAGTTTATAGAATTTCTCAAATCAGTTTGGAAGAGTACTTCAGGAATGACTATTCATTGTATTTTTACGTGAGTTTTTATTAGAAAGTTCTTTTAACTTGGTGAAAGGAACTTTTTAAAATGGCTCTGCATCGTAATTTTGTGGTACGAATTTACTTCATAAAATTATTCCAAGAAAAGGAGAACCATAGGATTAAGAATTCCATTTTTATGTTTACGTAATACCGATATGGAAAGAATGAATACTAAGCATGTTACAATAGAAACTCAATGGAACATAATTCTAGTAAAAATAAATAATTTGTCGCAGCAAACGCCGATGTAATTGCCGTAATAATTTGAGAAAAGCCCATTTCACGTCAGCAAAATAGTGCCGTCGCTGGAATTTTGATATTTTCAGAATTAACCACCTGTTAAACAAAACAAAGGAACAAAATGCAATGTTCTTTTCTTTTACAAACTCATTCATTTATATATATTTTTTTCTTTCAGTATTCAGTTTTTTCTTTCATCGCGTTCATTTTTTTCTTCATTTGTTTAAATTGCTATAGCATAAAAGGAAAAAGTTTTAATTCCCTTTCGTTGTTTGCTACAGTTGTAACAGTGTCTTTTCAAATTATTTTGCAATCAAGGAAGGAATGAAATCTCTTGTACATTGTCCGGTGTATTTGTATTTGGCAATGACCAAATACACCTTCCCCTACATTCATCATGTTTTTCGATAAAATGTCATATTTAATAAAAACAATTTTACCGACGTGAAAAACATATTTGACGATGTGTCCAACAAAATCATATCAAAATTCTAATTAAGAGGGTTGCATTAGGAAGGTAAATTCCATACAATCAAACTAGAATTTTTTAGTTTTTTCTCAAATCAACTGTTTTGATTATGAAAGAAAAACACTAGATTCACGATTGAAAATAGGCACTCTGCTTAAAACCTTACTGAAAAGGAGCAACAAAGGATGGAATATTTCATAGGAGCTATCAAACGTTAGCAAATACAATAATGTGATAATTAGCTAAAATGTAAGTTTTTCAAAAATCTAAGATGCAAAAGATAAATGCTCATTTTGTCATTTTCTTTGTTTCTTGGAATAAGTAAATACTCTAGTAACAAAAAAGACCAAAAGAGCACCCAAAGATTACATTTTATAAACGAAAAAGGCTGGTATTAAAAAATCTAATAAAACAGCCACTTTTTCAGTACTTTGAGTAATGAGTTTTTGCTGATGGAATTTTTTGTTCTGTAATGACTCTGCATAGCAATGAAAAAAAATGATTTTAAAAAACACAGCTTTAATATGAAGCAGAATAAATAAGATCAACTTGCAGTAGAATGTGATGTATCACTCAAAACTCAGACATTTTCTTATAATGTGGAATATCTCATCTTTGGTAGCTCAGTTTTCACCCAATTTTGTTTTGCAGGAAGAAAAAGATATTCAAAATGATATTTCATATGATTTCCTTCTCTATTACCAAAATTTAGAAAGTCAGAAGGTGAAATTCTACATTGGAATTCTAGAATCCACAAGTGCCTCAAACCATTGGGTTATCAGGGTCTGGCGGACGAAAAAAGGGCACATTATGAACATCCAAAGGGCACTTTTTTCTGGGAAAAGGGCAGCCTGAGCTTTATTTTGGTGGGTTAAACTTGTGAACCCCTATACAAGAGTGATTTTTGCAGTTTTTAAACTGAACTAAATTTGTTTATTTCTATAAATATAAACTATTATTGTTATTATAAACAAAAACACTGAGGGCAGCGTCCAATCAACGGACACTCTTTTGGCCTAGATTAGAGCCTGGTTATTATACTCAAACTTGCAAAGTCGAATGTGTGATAACATCAATAGTAAAGTGACAGTGGAGTGATTAAAAGCATGTTTTATTTAGCTTCTCCATTGGAATATGCCATTCCAAAGCACTCTTTATGTTTTATATTAAGCTAGTTTGATGAACTGTATAGTCTCCTTTAACCATACTTAATTTCAGATGAAGAGCATTTTCAGATGTGAATGTATGTTGGTTGAAGATTTTTTCTGATTGCCTGGTTGAGTATTTCCATGAACTAGTGTTCCTATAAATTTGGAAGCCAATAGCTATTAATCTTGAAATGTTCTTCATTTTTAAAGTAACATACTATAAGTTTCAATATGTCATCTATCTATATCGATAGGATGTTTAACTAAGTTTCTATGTGCAATACACCAAATTAGCTTTAGATAAGGGAACCCAAAAAAACACTTTCCGTCATTTGAAAAATAAACACCGACTTATTACGTTCATGGTATTTTTATCGGTGAATTTTTATCTATCGACATTATTGAATGGAAATGATGTTGCTGCTGAATATAAATTAAATATGGAAGCATTATTTGATTTAAGGTATAACTTATATACCTATCTTTTTGGAACGTACATTGGCCCACCACAAAGTTCTTTAAAGGGGAACTAAAAATCATTTTTCGATCCCGAGATATTGCCATTTAAAGTTTCTGCTCAAAATTTCATCTCCATGGCAATGTGACATCACAGAGTTCAAAAAGAAATTGCTGACATACAAATATGTAAATAACTCAAGAAATATTAGTGATACACTGCTAGAAATTTGTATGTGTAGTGGCAAACACTTAACAAATTAGTCGTTTTACCAAATCCATAACAACTTCTACTCTTTTGCCAACCCTTAGTTCTAACTTCCATCAACACAGCCTGTGCCTGGGTCTTGTCTTGGATTAGAAGGCCAGTCCCTAGTGTCACTAGGTGCCTAGTTATGCCTAGTCTGTTTTTGAACTTCTTTTTCTTTTTCACTATCTTAAGTTTAATATATATTCTTCGTACTATTTTTAGTATTTTATATTTTATACTAGTTATATTTCTAAATCAGTTTTTTTTTTTTTTTTTTTTTTTTTTTTTTTTTTTCAGCTCAATAACCCATTTTCATTTTGGATTCATTTGTGGCTTCTTTTGAGTCTATCATGCTAGCTTTTGCACTCATATCTAGTCTCATTAACTCTACTTCCAGCTTCTAACTCATCGTCATCATCATAAGCCATCCTACGTTAGCCATACACAATTCAGCCATTTCAATTTTAATCATGCAGATACTACAGTATATACTAGACATTTTATTCTTTAATAACAAATTATATGTATATATACATTTTTATATTTTTTATATTTTAATATTTTTAAATTATTTTTTATGTAGGTCCACATCAGCTCACGCTGCCTTTGTCTGTAACCTGCTTTACTAAATAAAAGAATAATAATAATAAAAATAATAAAATACAGGTATCGAATTACTAAAAATAATTGCTGCCATAGTTACCCTTGGCTGGTTTCCAGGTTTCTTCTGTTTCTTGCTGACCAACCTAATGGAGATCTGCTCAGGTAAGGGAAAAGAAAATAACGTAAGTTAAAGTGAAATACACTATAGTAACAGTGATGCTGATATATAAATGCAAATGCAAAAATTGTAATTAATATGTTTTAGCTTTTAACCTTCATATTTTCTTTTATTCCTTATTTGTTTTTTTGTTTTTTTTGTTTTTTTGTTTTGTTTTGTTTATATATTATATTTGTTTATATATTTTGTTATATATTTCTTCTATCGTTTTTATATAGTTTGTTGCATGTTGGACTTGATTAGTATTGTATACTATAGTTTATATCCAACTGAAAATGAAGAATAAATAAATAAATAAATATAGCTTTGTCAGCAAAAAGTAATAGAGACCTGGAACCGAGCCGGAGTAGCAATGGCAATAAATTTCTCTGCTATTTTTACAACTGCAGTTATTTGCCACTATACATGCAATGTTTTAACAATATATCATTAAAAATTTCTGAGTTATTCACATATTTGTATGTCAGCAATATCTTCTTGAATATTGTGATGTCACGTTGCCATGGAGATCATGTTTCGAAAAAAACCTTTAAACATCAATATCTCAGAAAAGAAAAATGATTTTTTGAAAATTCAAAAACTGACACAAGTTGCGTCATCATTAATGTATTTTGCGCATTTTATTGAAGGTGAAAAAAAACCAATAAACTTCTATGGCATTTACCAGTAAGAGGATTCACATCGTGAGTTGTTCTTAATTTACAAGAAAATTCAAGTTTAGGCTGTTCTTAATTTTTAAAACATTGATTTGAACCTTGGGGTTGTTCTTATTTTTCAGCCAAATCCGAGGCTTGTGTTCTTATAAAATTGTTCTTAGGTAAAAAAACAAAGAAACTTGTAAGGATATTGATTGTCAGTGTCAGTGTTTAATCTTAAGATTTTATCTGGGTGTCATGCCAGGGCATTGACATCATTGGTTTTAGAATTTTTGGTGGCCTGAAGGAAATTTTAATGGCCTGATGTTCAATAACACTCTACTCTCTAGAAAAAAAGTGCTGAAATTGCAAAGACAAACATTATAAAACTCAAATCTCTTGTTATGAAAATTATTAAATCATATTTACGATTTATATCCTTTTTTCGCTTGTCCAGTTGGTGGTCCGAACCAATTTTTGACAGTCTCAGACAGTCTGGCCACCGTTAAGACCAGACACTGATTGTTTGACCTGTCTATGTGCCTGACAGCCAGTCAGCAAATCTGAAAAATTAGATGATTGAAAAAGATTAATTGACAATGAATGATTGAGTTTCTTAACTCAATTCAAGATTGAGTTTTAACTACTGGTAAACAGTAGTTGGTAGGTGCATATCTAAATTCTTTTTTTATGTAACAGATGTCAATAGTAATTTTGATTGTTGACGCAATTTTATTGTTGTCTAAGATTATTTCTTGGCAGAACTATTCAAGTGCAAGGAAGGCCGAGAAAAACATTAATTAAAAAAAAATTCTGCTGACTTGCTGCCATAATCGGCTGCATTCTTTATTTTAGAAAAAATCACTTAAACTCAATAATATCAACTGCAAAAATTACAGATGTTTTTTATATCAATTTTGTATGGATCCAAATATTTTTGAAAAAAAGATATGTTCATTGAATTTTTATTAGTAGAATGAATGAAAAAATATCATATTTTATTTGTGACTGTCCAGGGGATTTTGATAACAAACCATAAAACGTTTTTCAAAAACGTTAAAAACGATAATTAAACAATGGAAGAAAACGTTAAAAAACGTTAAAAAACGTTTTTATGAAAAAGTAAAAACGTTTTTATGGAAACAATAAAACGTTACAAAATTCGAAAGCAAAAACGTTAAAAACGTTTTTTGTTAAAAACGTTTTTTCGTTAAAAAACGTTTTTTACGTAAAAAAACGTTAAAAAACGTTTTTTAGTTAAAAAAGATTACTTGTTTTGCCTCCGCGATACAGATAAACTTTGAATAATAACTTTTATGCTACCTAGGAAACCTGTTTAAATTTTATTGATACTAACAATAATAATGATAACAAGAATGCCTAAAGTGTGATACGAATTATGTTTCAAAGTATTTATGTTTTTTTATTTTTCTGAGACATGCGACCTTCAATCGGAGCTACTCGGAAAAGAAACGGGTTTAATCAGCAGTTTATGAACCCAGCGATTACCGAAACGGTAAATCTTCTGTTAGTTTTCCGTTCCGCTTCGTTCCACGAGAAGCGTGGTGTTCTGAGAGAGCGTGGTAGTACTGAGAAGATCTTCATATCTGTAGATATCGTTTTTTAAAAACGTTTTTTGAAAACGTTTAAACGTTTTTGATATGTTTTTTTAAAAATGTTTTTATAAAAAACGTTTTTACATTAATCCATTTTTTTACAAACAAAACATTTTCAACTTAAACCGTCCAGCGGATTTTGGTATCGTTGCATTTCTCTGCAAACGTAAACAAGTTTTGTTTGAAGAAGTGTCCAGCGGTTTGTTTATAATCACATTCGTATGTGCCATTTTTGGAAAGTTCGTTATTATTTTAATCTTTACTTAATAATACTTTGATTTTATTTTGATTTTTAATGAACAAGGTGCGTTCTTTTGTTTCGATTTATTTTAATGACGTCAATGTTCTTCAAGTGTGTACTTTTTTAAATATGCATTTGCAGGTAACACATGTTAGTATATTACAATACATTGATTACCTGGTTCTCATTCATTTAAAGATTAAAGAAACAACAGCTGTTTTCAAAGTTTCCACAAATAGAAACCGTCCGCTATAATTCTATTGATTCCATAATAGAACAAATTTGATAGAATTGCTATTTTAGTAAATCCTCGGGGAAAAGTTTTATGTTTATTTTCGTAAAGATGTATTTTCACTCGGTGAAGGTGAAAGTAGTTGAAAACGGCTAATTTTTATAGAAACAGATCTGGATAAACCTTATTTTCTCTGTTTTGAGAAACATTTCACTTTCACAAAATTAAGATGCACTGTTAATCAAATTGCTTGGTAACTTTTTTAGTTATATTTATGGACTTAATTTTGATAACGTTTTCAGGTTCTGGGGCGATTGGCTGTCATATGATTTGATTCGCCCAATCAACGGCAGCTATGACTTGCTGAAGTTAAAACCTCCCGAAAATTTCAACTAAAGGCCAATTTCTACTTTATTCAACTCAACTCAAATCTAAATCAAAAATTAGTTCGCTTATACGTGCGACGACAGTGAACGATGTGAAAACCGGGCTATAGTTCCGTCTTCCTTGCTAAATAGCAGCCGAAGCAAGAGCTCTTTAGCTCTTTATTATGAGGCATTGTTTTTAACAATAAAAACATTTTTAATGATAAAACGTTTAAATGTTATTTTGCGATAGAATGCATGGCTCCAACCTCGATCCCAGGGCTGGGATCGAGGTTGTGCATGGCTCTCCACGTAGTTTGCCCGCGTAGTAGGTCTAAACATTCTGTTTCCAAAATCGTTTTTTTACGTTTTTGAAAAAACGTTTTTAAAAACGTAAAAAACGTTTTTAAAAAACGTTAAAAACGTTTTTCAAAAAACGTTAAAACGTTTTTTCGTTTTTAAAAAAACGAAATTCCAAAAATAAAAAACGTTTTTAACGTTTTCTAACGTTTTATCGTTTGTTATCAAAATCCCCTGGACGGTCACAATTATGTCTTTGAAAACCAATATTTTCTGCACTTATTTTTGCCGGTATAAACCTTTTTGCCAGTGTAATTATGGATTCATTATCTTGCGTTAAGAATGCAGGCACATAAATTCCAAAGTATCTAAATATTTTGTGGTGTACAAGGACGTAGAATTAGGGGGGGCTTGAGCCCCCCCCCCCCCCCCCCAACTTTTTTGTCAATTATGAGAAATTTATTTTTGCCTTTCCTAAAAATTGAAAATCATGTTGAAATTATAGATTTTGAGTGCTTTTATAGGCAATCTAGAGGTAGTATTTTTCAAAAATTTTCTTGGCGCATCGGCCCCAACCATGGCGGGGCCTCTTTCGATAATAGAGATTTATTGAGCCCCCCCAACTCAAAATGTCTTGCTACGTCCCTGGTGTAAAAGCAGTCTCACCACAAAGGCAAGCCTCGAAATAGCACTTGGACATTGTCCGGACCAGATGCAAAATTTTCCGAACGAAATCAGTTCTGGCCTGACTTTTTGTCCGGAATGTTTTCGTGAGATAATTTATGAATGAAAATGAAACTAACAACTCAGTCATACGTGAAACGAAAATTTTGATAAAAAAATGGCAGGTGTGTTGATTACTAAAATGTTTTCTTCTTTTCTATAAAAGCCATTTTTCACTGCATGATTCTTGTATCTTCCGTAGTAAAATTATTAAGGCAAAGTTGAAAGTTCTATTGAAGAAAACAGCCATGGCAACAACAGATTATAAATGAAAAATGAAAAAAAAATTATTCTCTAATCAAAATTACATGTTGTTTGTAGCTATTTTTTTTTTGTTTTTTGTATTGAAAGTAGAAGAAAATCATGATATCGCTAAATAAATTATTAAAAATTATTAAGTATATATTAATCAAGTGAGCTCACAAAGTTAATGTTTTTCACTTTTATTTGATGTATACTTGCATCTCTTCATGAAGAACATGTTGCAGATTTATATGTCAATAATGATTATTGGACATGTCCAACCAGAATTGAAATTTTTTATTTTTTTCTATTTATTTTATTAATTATTTCAAGGTTTGCAGAGGTAAAAATCAGATCATTCATCCACTTGACTACCTTGTTGTTTTAATTGTGAAAACGAAAATCTAAATGGTGGACTGAAATACTACATAAAGCTGAATAAGCGTAATTTTGCAGCACCCAGAAATGCATTTCTACGTTAGTACATTTTGACAATATTTTTGATCTAGCCAAAAAAAGATCCATTCTAATCGACAACAAGTCCAATAAATAGATCCATTAGGATTATGTAGATTTTAATTTTTCTACTTTTGAAGTGATGTCATATACCTGTTATTCTACATGGAATACATTGCAAACATTTAAACGTCCTTGCCATAGCTTGTTTACAGACAATCATTAATCATTATTATCATCATATTTTCTCTGTAGTATTTTGGTGCTTTTAAATGACTATATAAATTGAATTCAATTTGATAAAGGTCTGTCTTTTTTTCAGAAGACCATGGATAACAACATCAACAATGTAAGTTTTCTAAAATTAACCTAAGTCTATTTCTTAAACTTGATTCTCTCAAACATTGACTTTCAGATTGACTCGATACAAATAGTTAATTACATGCAGAATCTTTTTTGGCTTCTACTGTAGTCATAATGTAGTACATTATGATTTCTGATGTTCATCAGAATTATAAATTTTAGTGTTCATGATTGCATTATTCTATGAAAATTCTTTTATTGTGTATGTGAGAATAGTGAACATTTAAATCTTTGTTATAGGATAAACAATTCAAAAGTCGCTTGAAGCGCGGGGGTGGCATTCTAGAGATTACCCCCAGGCGTGTAAGTAAATGTTTACCTCCTATGTTATCTTTGAACAGTAATTTAAATTGATTTCAAATTTTTCTTATTTTAAGTTGTTTATCAACTGAACTCAGATCTGTTTTATTTTTTAGAGTGCCCGGTTAACAAAGTAAGGATACTGCTCGATCAGCACCAACTTTTTATACAAGGATAGAGTAGATGAATTTCATACATTTCATTTTTTGTAGCAACAACCCTCGTCTTGTTGAAATTAATACCCACAGAAAAGCCGGTAGGGCTCTTTTGCATAAGTTACGGTAAGCTGCCATTTTCGTTATCGTTTTCATAATAACCTTTTCTTTCCTGAGAAAAGGCGTGTTAGAAACATTCTTTTGTAACATGGTAGTCTGTTTGTGTGTTAAGATGAAATCTTTTCTAAGATGTTTTCAACACTTGTAGGATAACAGGCCTGGTTGTAAGAAAATTGGCAGAGGTGTGGTCATCGCATGCCTTATTTGATGATATCAGTTATGGTGTGCAATCAAGTTTTTCATCCATTACCTTAAGATCAACAGTCTTTATACTGTTTGATTTTCAAGTAAATTTCAATGGCAATGCTACATATTTTTGTGAATTTGAAATGCATCATGTACAAAAATGAGATTGTCATGGAGAATGAATTTAACAAGAGATAAAACAAAACGATTTAACAAGAAATAGAATAAAATGATGTAGGGCTGTATATAAGTGCAGGACATTGGATTAAAGTACGTTTCAAATGAACTTGCACAGCTTTTATAAATGCTTGGCAAATCTGAAGGTTATGAGATATTTCAAAAATGCTTTTTGGGCTGTATCAAGCTTAAAAAGCACTTTTTCATGATATAAAAAATGTGGAAGAATAATGATAATGGAAGAAGAAAAACGAAGATGAAAAAAACGAGCTTTTTATAGAAAAGAGCTCAATTTTTTGTCAGACAAACTTCAATCTTTGATCGTTCAAAAGGCGAAATAATTTTTCAAAAAAGTAAAATAGATCGCAAGATATAATTCTAATTCTAATTCTATAATTAAAGTCACTTAGGTCCCCTTATTTTAACACATTCACTCCGTTATGATTTCATTATTTTCAATGATCTTACCACTAAACGGCTCTATTCAACAGAATAATTACACAATTAAACTTTGCGTGCAAAAGTCATGAATTTTAATTTTCATCAAATCCTTACAAGTTTAGACTCTTTTTTCCAGCTCCCTCTATAATGTCTTTCATAGACAAGCTCTGAGCATTAGATCCTGAGGCTGACCTAATGTGCCTTGAAGGTGCTTGTATCAATGACTCTTTTAAGACATTTACCACCCATTGCGCTACAGTTGCCTTGCCCACTGCTCTGTGTGGTTTGATGTAACTCAATTGTGTAATTGTATTTGACCTGCTGTTCTCCAGGCCTCACTATGGGTAATATTATCCTTAAGTGTACTTTCCACACACATACAGTTGGATCAGCTGATCATCGAGCATATTCATTAGTTGGTGAAGATTTCATTTATGTTTTATCTCCAGCTCGTAAACAATCTATTAAAATTGAATGTATGCTTTTCTTCTTAAATCTAATATTTAGGATGTTAATTTCGGAACCTCTGGATGCAACAGCCAACCCCAATAGTACAGCAGTTTTTTGAGTTAGTCTCTTGTCAGATAATGTTTCATGTGGAATCAATAAGACCTGATCTACACTCCAAATGAATTTGTATCTTGAGAGGTCTCAAATTGAATACCCCTTTCATCAGTGCAGTGACCCTGAGGTGTGTGAAAAGCTGATAGTGCTGACTTGTGTCCATTAATTATGAAGTAAAACCTTTTGCAAATAGTTCTCCTAGAAAGTTAAGTACACTACTTAGGCTCATCAAAATAGATCAACCTGTCTTTGCACACACCAGCCAGACCACTTTCTCCAAGACTATTTGTAATTACCATTTGAACCAAGTTGTGATGAGATTGGAAGCTTCTTGTGAAATGCTTTCAGAAGATAAAGTTTCCCTGACACAAACCAAGCCAGCAAGCACATTGAATTGCTCTGCACTAATGGATGCGACTCCCCTCCAACACTTAACAACAGATTGTCCAGCTCGGGAAGGAGAAAATGTAGTTTTACCAACATTTCCAGAAGAGTTGGACTACTGCAACTGCCATGCTGAAGTTACTATCTTCAGATTTGTTTTGTCTTTCCACTTTCTTTAAAACACGTCCTATTAGAGAGAAAGGTGGAAAGGCATAGCCGAAAGGTTTGCCCAACTGTGCTGACATGCGTCTGTTCCCTGTGCTTGTGGATCCAGCCTCCATGACATGTATGCAGGGATTTGATAAAACACCCGAGACGCAAACAGATCCATATCCGGAAGTCCGAATTTCTGACATATTCGTCAGAAAACTGTTGGAAGGAGCCCTCACTTGCTTGAGTTGTATATTGCAGGATTCTACATTTTCTTGGCAGGGAATGTATTCTCCCGTAATCATGATCTGATGGTTTGTTAGATACTGCCAAATGTCCTTTCAACAGGTATTTCAATGCAGTTATATTGTCTATCTACAGATGTATACTCAACCCCTTCCGAAAGTCGTTATGGCAAACTTCACTGCTAGTAGTTCTAACACATTGATATGTAACCCCTTCTCTTGTGCAGACCACGGGCCCCCAGTTCGTCGACCATGACAATGTGTCCCCCCCAACCCTTGGTTGAAGCACCGTTTTTTTTTGTTTTTTTTTTTGTTTTGTTTTTTTAAATGAGTTGCTCCCTGCAAGGCCGAAGCCACTACTAGGCAGAAAGCTACAAGATGAGAAAAGGAAGAAGAGTTATAAAGACAGATGAGAGGGATGAGAAAAGGAAGAAGAGTTATAAAGACAGAGCAAGGTGGTGGTTAACCTTGGATTTAAAAGATTGTAGATCATACTCAGCAGGAAAGCAACTATGAGGGAGAGAATTCCAGAGGCGAGCAGTCCGAGGGAAAAAGCTAGATGAATAAAAGTTCTTATGGCAAGTTGGGACCTGAACAGTCAAAGGATGAGAATTCGAAGAGAGGCGAGTGTTCCGAGAGAAAGTCTTAGGAGAAGGAGTCAGTTGATGCAAGTCATCCGAACAATGCCCATGAAAGTATTTATAGAAAAGAGACAGGGAAGCAACGTTTCTCCGATGTGAGAGGGGGTGAAGATTAGCACAAAGATCAGGGCCAACTAAGTTAACTAAGCGCTTCTGAATACGATCGAGAAGATGAAGACAATGAGCAGAGGCTCCAGCCAAAAGGTGGCAGCAGTACTCAAGACAAGGGCGAATAGTGGCCTTAAACATGTAAATGATAGATTTAGCCGAAAGTAAGTGACGGACCCGAAAAAGTGAGCCAACCTTCATAGCAGCAGATTTAGCAATGGACTCGATGTAAGAATTCCATGTGAAATTCTTTGTGAAGGTTAAACCTAAAAGACGAACCTGAGATGACTCTGCAAGCTCACTTCCATTCATAAGAACAGAAGGAATTACAGGGTCCCTGAAGCGATTAATAGAGAGAAGCTTAGTTTTCAAAGCATTGAAGGAAACCAACCATTTCTGACCCCATTCAACTACTGTCCTAAGATCCTCCAACTCAGCAGCCATTTCAACCTTATCAAACAAGTCCTTAGTCCTTTCAAGGGACGAGTAAAGAGTAGTGTCGTCAGCGTAGATAGCAAGTTTACTGAGAATACAATCGGGAAGGTCGTTGATGAAAATGAGAAAGAGGGTTGGACCAAGGACAGAACCTTGAGGCACCCCTGAATTAATAGAGTAAGAAGAAGACGAATGACCATCGAGAACCACCTTAATACTCCTGCCACTGAGAAAGGACTTAATAAGATTCAAGAGTGAACCAGAAATGCCATAAGACTTCAACTTGTGAAGAAGGCCACGATGCCAAACTTTGTCGAATGCCTTGGAGATGTCAAGAGCAATAGCTCGTGTCTCACCACAAGCATTAAGGGACTGACATACACGTTCGGAGATGACGGTCAGAGCATCAGCAGTGGAACGACCAGAACGGAAACCATACTGGTGATCAGAGAACAGATGAAGAGATTCCAGATGATGGGTGATGGAAGAGTTGATCAATGATTCGAAGACCTTACTTATAATAGAGAGAAGACTAGTAGGACGATAGCATAAAGGGTCCGATCTCTCACCAGAGTTTTTAAAAACAGGCACAACAGAAGCAATCTTCCAACAAGAAGGAAAACAAGATTCATCGATGCACTTCCTGATCAGCCTACAGAGTATGGGAGAGAGTTCAGGTGAACATTTTTGCAGAACGATTACAGGGATTTCGTCGGGACCAGTAGCCTTAGAAGAGTCGAGAGAACTAATAACATCTGAAACCATCTTGGGAGTTATGTTCAGAGAAGACAAATCCACGTCAGTTCTGGGGTCAATATCGGGCAAAACTTGACCAGTGTCATCAAGAGTGGAGTTCCTGCTAAACTGTTTAGCAAAGAGCTCCGCCTTACTAACAGAAGATGTCAACACCTCAGGACCATTGAAGAGTGGTGGAATCAAAGACTTACCCTTATTAGAAAAGCTCCGATAGATACGCCAGAAATCACGAGACCCAATAGATTCAGATATAAGCCGATCATGGACCAGATTTCGATAGGTGCGTTTAGCCTCCTCGATGACTTTTTTACAGTCGTTGCGAGCTCTGGTGAAATGACGCCTGTTGTCTTCACTACTACAACGTTGATAACGATGGAAAAAATGATTACGATGGGCAATTGCAGCAGAAATGGCAGGAGAGAACCAGGGTGTAGAGTGAGGTTTAACCTGATATTTACGAGAAGGAACAAATTCATCAATACCAACCTGAAGCCAAGAAGAGATCTCCACTGCACACCTCTCTGCATCACAGGCAAAGATATGATCAACCGGCAGGTCACGAATCAAATCTCGAAAGCTGTCCCATTCACCACGATGGTATGAATAAAGTTTGCGATGAATAGGTGGATCGTGTGGGCAAGCGGAATTAAAGTGAATGGCTACGTTCACTACAGAATGATCAGAATTACCTAAAGGAGCAGATGTTGATGTTTCGCAAATGTTCGGGTTAGAAGAAAGGAATAGGTCAAGTAAAGAAGGCTCCTGATCAGCTCGATCAGGTACGCGAGTGGGAGAGTTCACAAGCTGAGTAAGAGAGTGAGAGATAGCAAAGTTGAAAGTGTCAATGCCAGATAGGGGGTAGTGTGTGAGAAAGGTAACCAGTCAGCATGATGAATATTGAAATCACCGAACACAAAGATATTAGCAGAAGGGTGAGTTATGAGAGCTTTATCAATATTTTCCGAGATAGAATTGATGACGCTGCACGACTGAGAAGATGGGGAGCGATACACAAAGAAAAGATAACTAGTTGAATGCAAGAGAGAAAGACGTAGACAGATGAAAGGTTCGTCAGGAGATTCGAGATTCAATTGACGACTGACAGGAAGACAGTCACGAACATAGGTACCAAGGCCGTGCATAAAAATAGATGAGTCCTTGCGATTAATAGGAAGATAGCCAGGTACATCGAAGTCAGAAGAGCTAATAGAAGGGTTAAGATTAGTTTCACAAATAGCAAGAATGTCAGGAGATGAGTTGGCTAGAAAAGATTCCAAATGAGAGAAGTTACCACGAAGTCCACGAATATTAGAGAAGGAAAGTGAGAAAGACGTTGGCGATTTACGAGTACCCGATTTAGATTTACTAGAATTTGACATTTTTTCATAATGAGGAGAAAGAAATCCAAAGTTGTGTTGGCTGAAGAACTCGTGCTAGAGGATCATTTAAATATAGATTTGCTGTTAGCTATGAACCTATTGTCGTAACAAAAGCAATGTTGTGGCCTCTAAGGACAAACCGTTACAGAAGCAGGGCGCCGTCCAAGCGCAACTTGGCACTACTACTGCAACGCCATTTTTCGACTGTTGATAGAGCAGCCTCTCTAAGTAGCTAGCAAAGAGTTCGGGCTCATGTACTACCAGTCGGCAAAGTAGCAATCAGGTAAAACTACTATCCTAACACCCTCAACATAGATAAACTAAGAAGCAGTATTGAAAATAGACTCAAGCATTTGTCAGACAGTCACGTGCAACAAGGGAGACCGCTGTTCATCATCCTAGAGTAGATATAGCACTGCAAGCAGCACATCTACACTAATAGACGAAGTAGGGGTACTAGACCGGATGGTATCTCTACCTGCCCCTAAAGACAATTATGGCTTGCCAACCAGGTGTTTTTATCGAGACACCATCTCTAGGAAGGTTGCCAACCAAAGCTGAAGAAGCCTTCCCCTCCATTAAGCAAGACTGACCCCGCCGGACGCCAACCCGGTATTTTAATGTCTCGGGGTGAAATCACAATATCTGGAGGTGGCACTAGCAGGGTTCTCCCATTGTGAAGACTCAGAATGTTTATCCACCAATCTAGATCTACTCGTGCATCTTGGCTCAAGTGAGCTATAGTCTCCTGAGTCTTGTCGTTGCGCATTTTGCTGATATGTAGTTCCTGCAAATATCTGTATTGCTATAAACTTTTGTTTTCCCTCGAGATGTTTTGGCATTGGCTTGTGATTTTGGAAACTTAGTCCTGGGGAAGAAAAAGGGACATATCGCCTGAGGTTACTTTCACCCCCAAAAATTCTGTTTCTTGAGTTGGTGTATGTATTATAAAACCCAAATATTATAACAAGAATATTACCCTGTCCCTTATTGTAATACCTCTGCAATAGTCCTCCCAATAAGAAGCATATCGTCCAGGTTAATTATCACTTAGATGTTTCTTGGCCTGAGGAGGGAGATGGGTATTTTGAGCAGTTTGGTAAAAGACAAAGAAATTTGTACAGGTTTCCCCGCCATTGAAACTGAGCCTTTACTCGAGACCTCTTGTTTAGAGGTATGGAAAAATGGGCAAATCCAACTTGCACATATAGTCTCCTGGTTGAAGTATTTCCTTCAATAGGTGAAGACCTTCCATCCAATGTTGACAGGGGAAAAAAGTTTATATTCAAAACATCTTTGGTACAAGAAACATTTGAATTGACCCTCTATTGGGGTAACTTTGTGTATAGCCCCTTTTCGGAGCATGCTCTAGATTATCTGATACAGTCTAGTCTAGTAATAATCCAAAAAACATTTTGTGATGTCATAAGGAGAAGAGAAAAATCAAAATGGAGGACAATTTTTTTATATACATCATTGTATAGCAAATTTAATGCAGAATAAAGTTTCCAGCTAAACATACTGAAAAGACTATTTATGGAACAAAGACGACTATCAGATTTGACCCACCCTTTCAGCAGGAGGTGTGTGGTTCTTTGTCGTTTACCTACTTTTTGCTTTGATATGAACCAGAAACTATGAAAATCGAAGTGAACAGGAGAGCGCAATATAGATAAATCCATTTAATTTAAGTCAATTAAGTCATTAGGCAATTTCTGACGTAGGTTGTCTAATTGCCACTGTAAGCTACTAAGTGAATATTAAATTTAATGCAGAAAGTAAAAGATTAATAGTCGACAAATAAGCACGTATCAAATCATCTTCGTCATAATCATCATCGTAAACCTCAACCCCTATTTTCTTATATTATGCATAACATCATCCGTAACATGACTATGTTGTAAAATGTAGAAATGCCTTTGCCAGGAACATTAATCACAAGCATTAGTGTAAGGTTTTAAATCATGTCCAACTAGATAAGATTTAAGATGTATTTTACGAAATCTATTGATCTCAATAAGTTGTTCCTGGAGAAATTCCTGTTCATTCAGACAAAAAAGGCTTAATCTGTACTGTGCTTTAAGTTGCACAGATATCGTTTCCCCCAATACAAAGTGTGAAATGTTATTAATGGGGTTCTTTCAAAGATCGCTCACTTTTCTTTACTGATTGGAATCCTTCATTTGATGCAGATTCTTCACTACTTCTTTGAATTATTATACCATTGGCCATATGTGTTGAACCTTTAACTGATCTTGTTTCTTCTCTGAAGTCAATTTTACTTCAAACAAAAGTTATGAACACACTACTGTAAAATGCTGTTTTATGGGATCTAACAACAGAATGGGAAACACCATGCCCAAAACCATTCAACAATTGAATTAATGTTTTAGAACCTGCTATCTGCCTTGTTCCCATGCTTAAAGATAGTGTTTTTTTGTCCTTTGATGATGAAAATATCATATATCTTGGGGGTGACAATCAAAACTTTTAGTGTAAACTCCACATATTATCTAATATTGGGTCATCAGATAGATCAAGCAACTCATTTCTGGAATTTCTTTTCAGTCCAGGCATTTAAACCCTTATTGTCTCTAGCTATTCTGTCAAACTCATCATACAGTTCTTTCAGCATGACAGTCTCAATTAGTTTGATTACTCCTTCATCATAATAATAACTCAAATCACTAGATGTATACCCATTTCAATTGTAAACACACATGAAATATATTCTGTACTTGATAACTTCTTACTTGCTCTTTCCATTTTAGAAAAATCTGTGAATTTTCTGTAGCAACTGCATTAATAGTGTAAACTGACTATTCTGGCTAATGACTAACAAGGAAAACAATAACAATAATGCAACCTTAAACTAGGATATGTATAATAGAGATAAGTAGATTATAGAGCAATATCTAGCAATAGAGACTAAAATTCACAGGCTGATTATAGCATTTTATAGGATTTTGATACAGAAAACATAACATTCAGTACAATTTAGATAATGAAGATACAAGATTGTGTAATTATTTATTTTTCATAACCTTTTTTCTAATTATATTGTATTATGACAGCTAGTTACTCCGAGGATTGTTTAACTTTTCTTTGGTTTGTTTCAATTATACTGATTTTTGTGTGCCTAAACCCTCGTTAAGCAGTGCTCTTGTTTAGGCTTCTGTATTTTTCCATAGTTATATTTAAACACTATTCAAACAGCAGCCATCCTCCAGAGAGAGCCGTGAGGAGAGAGATGGATATAAACAACAAACCTGATGACACACTGAACCAGTTCCTCCGGTGATGCTAACCACTGTTATCTCCGGTGATGCTAACCAATGTGCATTTAAAAAAGTATCAAAGGTCTTCTACGATATTTTGATTACTTTTCCTTCATTATTTTTCCCAGGAAAATGAAGAAAGCATTCCATCTTAAAGCTATCCCATAACAACATGGTGAATAATTATTTATCATAACTAAAGTTATCATCTTTAGTTTTTTACCGATATTTTACAGACAAGAAATGTAAGTGCCACGGAAAGATAACTCTGTAAAATATGCACTAGAACATAACACTTAGAATCGTTCGCATATGAAACAAAACGCTAGGCCCGATAAACTGGAACTTTAGTGCTAATTTACAAAGAAAGGGATAAGGCTATGAGTGGGAACTTTTTCGTTCTGTTATCAGTAATATTTAACGCGAGGATTTCTGCATAGAAACTGTGATCTGCGAGTTGTACAGCGGGCATAAAAGGTTTTTGTGGCACAGATGCCGGCCTATTGATCTTGTGTTAGTTTTTTCCAATTACAGTATCAGTGTCTTATTCGACCTCCTAAGGGAACCTCTGGAATCTTTGTAGGAAAAATATTTTTTACCAAGGGATGAACATTTGGAAATTCCTCCTCTGATAAGAGATCTGGAGCTTGCGTCTCCCAACCATGGCATATCTTGAGGCATCTGAGTCTTGAGCCCGATTGGGCTTCATGTTGGACTTCTGCGATAAGCTTTTGAACAGGTCTTTGGACTTTTGTTTCGTTCTTAAGGACTTTAAAAATCATCTTTCTGATCAAATTTCTGCCCAAACAAATGGATCAGCCTGCTCCTTCAGGTTTTATTTATGCTTTCCTGGGATTGTCAGTAATAGCAGCAAGAACAGCATGTCTCTGCTGATAGGCTACACCATGTACTGCCTGTCGGACCAATGTCCAAGTTTTCTACACGTCGGAAATCAGTGATGTCAGCCCTTCATTTTCAGGCTCTTTCAAAGAAGTTTCTTCCAAATTTAACCATACGAAGGTCAATGGACCAAAAATAGCCGAAATTTTCGACTGTAGTTTTTCAAAAACATTGTCCAGTGCCAAGTCCCGATTCTTGTTGTTTTTTTCCAATAACTCTCTCAATAATTCATCCAGTTGGAACGACTGTCTCACATTGGCAGACACTGGGAATGAGTCCAGGATAGACTCCTTGATACTCTTGTCAGGGACATGTTTGTTGATCATGTCATTTACCTATGTGGCCATCTCTGGAAGTAGTTCCCACTTGTTATTTGTTCCAAGAAAATTGGGGTCAAAACGCCTCCTTTTTGGTGGAAGTTCCTCAAAACTTTCTTCAAGATATGTTTTGTCACCCTCACTTGAATAACCACCTGCCTCTGATGATGAATTTCCATCACATTCCTCAGGCATATGATCAAGAGGAGCTACAAAACATTTTCGTTTGTTTGACTTTGACCGGTGGACTGAATCATCAGAATATCCCACTTGCATGTTTAAGTCAGTGGGAGCTGGTGTTTTACCAGAGTGTCACTGTTATTCGGTTCTGTCCTCAGAAATGTCTTGAGGTGAACTGTGTTGTGAGATTTGTGTCTGTTTTTCACTTGGGATAGCCATTTTACGAAGCTAAACAAACAAAATTGAGCCTCTTAAAGCCAGTTTTCTGTTCAATCGCTGCAGTTGCGCGACTGAGCAAACAGCTTTTCCATTCACTCCGTAGTTGAAATTATTTCAACTACCAGGCAAATGAGATTGAGTCAGCCAATCAAAAAAAGATCGCTCATTCGTGAAATCACAGCGAATGAACTGAAAATCGGAAATTGATCTTATTGTTAAATATCTTAATTGATTGTGAAGAAATAAATTAGTTTTTCCAAACTTATTTTTCGATTTTCTCTTCTGCAGAACTTGTTGCAGTGTTATTGAAACACTGAAATTAACATCTCGTCACAAAATTAAAAATTGTGAGACGGGGGCTTCCACAAAATTTTTACATCCTATGAGCAATCTTTAGTTGCTACTTAAAACAAAAAGTTTTCTCCACTGAGACCCAGAGTCTATCAGTGTTGATAAGTAAAATTGTTGACGCAGCAAATAATCTTAGACAAAATCAAAATTTTATTTGTCGCTCTTCATTCAGACAGAAAGAGCAAATCACTGTGTTCAGAGAAACATGTTGAGACGGTACCGTTGAGACAGCTTAAAATTTTGATTTTAATGACACTTGTGTTTTACAGCCACTTGATTTGTTATTGTTTTTTATAATAACCTATGATAGTTGTTATTGGAAAATGTGTTAACTAACCATTAAGAAGATAATTGGATTTTTTCATGGTAAAATCCTTAATTGTTTCCAAAATAAAATGTTTTGGAGAACAAAACATAGTACAACAAAAAGTAATTTCAAGCACATCTGTTTGTTTTGCAAGTAAAAGTTAGAAGAGAGGAACATGAAGGTCTGGGTCTGGGTAGTGTTCTGCAAAATAGAGCTAGCGGAATTCATTATTAAACCGAAGCCTAAATATCTCTGTGTACCAGGACATGCTAGGGATGTTTGTAACAAGTTGTGACAGCGATAATGGTATTGTTCAAACTAAGAATTGAATACAGAAAAGAAAAAAGACTAATGTCAAAATGACAAGCAAAACTACTAGAAAATGACTAAAAATATAAATTTGACTGAAAATTGCATATGAAAAATTTGTTAAATAATACTAGTAACCCAGGTAAAAGGTTCTACAGAGCTTAACTTTGAAAAGGATGAGTCAAATTTGCTTTTCCTATGTGCGAACCCAGTGGCAAAAATTTCAATTTGGAAATTCGCAACAGAAAATGCACCCATGTTGTAGAGCTGAAAAACTGTATGGGATCCTTTCTCTATGATTAACCATTAGAGAGATGTCGCCGATCAAAGATGACGTCATAATCCACCACCCAAAAATATTTAGGCCCAAAATTTGTCACCCCTACGCCAGTATCACGGACCCCAGAATATGTCAGTTATCACCATTGGTTCTCGATATATTTCTCCGAAAATGTCGTATTCGATTGGGGATCTTATCATCTTTTTTTATGTAAAATCGTTTAAACGTTTTTTCGAAAACAAAAAAAACTTTTTTTATGAAAATGAAAAAACGTTTAAGAAAACGTTTACAAAGTTGGGCATATGACAAGAAAATGTTTTTTCGTTACTGAAAAAACATTTTTCGTTACTGAAAAAACATTTTTCAACAAAATGTAAAACATTTAAACGTTATAACATGTTTTATCATTTATTATCAAAATCCCCTGGAACGTCACAAAAAAAAATGTGACACACCCTCGTTATTATATAATAGATGAAAAAAGGCTATGAATGCGGAAATAAAAAAGGGACCTGAGCACGAACATGTAGATCAGAATATTCAGATTTGTAGCATATTGAATATATCAAGTAAATTGAAAATATCTTACCAAGTTGCCCAAGTATAGGTCCCAAAATTAGACTTGAAGAAGTCTGAAATGCAGATGAAAAAAAAGAAGACAAATTCATTTAATTGACTACGCTCACAAGACCTTACTGTGTGAAATAAATCTGCGACTAAGAAAATGACAAGCTAATAAAACGCGCAAGAATGGGTGAGAAATCTCCAAAAGCCGTGACGTATGTAAACGTGTAATAAAGAAAATGCAAAATTATCGTAATAAATTCCCAGATGACTTTTAGAAGTCATAAAATCTTTTTACACTCTGGGTGCGTGTGAAGACCTGCGTTTGTAATCGCATGCCTCTTACGACCAGGACTGGATAAATAGTCTGCTATATGGACAAAGTGGGTTACATTTAAAGTGGTGTCTTGTAGGAGAAACCACTGAATAAAAGTAAAACATCAGATACAAAATAAAACAAATGACTTTTGTATGAATTATGCTTAAGTATAATTGCAATACTTACTGTGGAAAATGCCATTACATATATATACAGGGTCTAATCTAGAATAGAAGAGCAGCGCCCGGTGGAAGGGAAAATGGCACATTATGACATTCCAAAAGTCACCTTTCTTTTAGGAAAATGGCAACCTGAGCTTCATTTCGGTGCGTTAAACCTGTGACCCCCCTATACAAGAGTGATTTTTGAAGTTTTTAAAGCGAAAATAAACATAGAGGATGCTCTTTCGGCCTAGATTAGATCCTGATATATATTAAGTTATATTTGTTTGCTCCTTGCTGGCAGTTATTTCTAATGATAAACCTGTTTTTGTCATGCAATTTGAATGTCAAACATTTCAAATATCTGTTATTGCAAAAAGAATGTAAATCGACTTCCAAATAAACTACCCCTTTATCCCAGTTCACACTGGGGAAATAGTTCTGTTAATCACATTGATGTCCTAATGTTATATTTATTTCTGTTATAGACGGGGCATTTTTGGTGAGGTAAGTCACTGGTTATTATTACTTTCGTCTTTATCACTTTTTTCTATCTGATATATTAATTCAATTTCCGCGTATTTAAGCATAGGAAATTGTTTGGTTTACACATTTTACCTTTCTATGTATCTGTGTCACAGTTTTTTGCCGTTTTCGGAAAGTTCGTTCAGATTTTGGATTGTTTGTTTATTCAGAATAGTTAATGACCGACCCAAAACTCTATGCTGATATTATACAAAGGGCCACTTTCAATATTAATTCAAAAAAATTTTAACTTTTTTATGCCTTTGAAATACTTTTAGAGGTTATTTTAGTCGTTGAAAACTTCCTGATTCAATCTTTAAAAATTTTATTACCACGTCTGTAAAATATTCACACAGATCACGTGAAACACTTTCAACTGATTTTGTTTATGTTTTGAGAAAGTTGTAGAAGTAGCATCGTAGAAGCTTGGAAGAAGAATGATAATAAACAAAACTGTAATGTGAAAAAACAGCAGAAATGTATGTAGTATCAACATTATTGGTGAATAATATATCAATAAATGCATGACACTTGCTCATTTCATTAATGAATATTACACTGAAAGTTGAAGGTATTGAAAAAAGTAAACAAATGAAATTTTGTTAAACCACAAATTACTTCACTTGTCAGTGAATTGACCCATCTGTCTACACAACACTGATACAAAAGTACAAATATCATGTGCAAGATTTTTCTTGAACGATATGTCTAATAAAACTGTTTTTTGAAACATCATAGTGAAATGCAAGGTGGTTGAGATTAAGTCAAATAAATTAAAGAAGAGAGTAATTATTTGGTGAATTCCAGACTGTATCAAATTATTAGTCACTGTACAATGCTCAATCAAGTTATCCCTGTGTGGGACTGATTCGTGTTCACATTGGAAAAGATGACATTGTTCATAATCAAGATTTTTTTCCACTGAAATCCACTCGATGGAGGCACAATGATTTAGTATGAGATACATAAATGTCAGGAAAACAAACTTTGGATGACGATTACAATCCAACCAATATTATATCCATTCAACGAGATCACTAAAGCCTTGTGAAAATTTGAATTGTAATATATTGTAGGACACAATTATATCATCTTTCAAGAGAGCATTGTAATACAGATTCTAACAAAGTTTTATTGTGTCATTTGTCTCTTCGTGCACATTTGTGCTATTCACAAACTCCATGAAAAGATCCAAGAAGTAATATGCAGATAGTGACGGATCTAGAGGGTAGTTGTAACTTGTGGAGAAGCACATTAACATTTGTAAATTCGAATTATATTATCAATGGGATTATTTTTTTATTTTTGAATTGCTGACACTCTCTTCTTGTAACATCCTATTAACTGTCATGGATTTAAATCTTTGAAATTCTCAAGTATGAGTTGCAGAAGTTTCTCCTGTTTCTCATCTATTATCTCAATACTCCAAGTTATGAAGAATTTCATGTAATGTTTACTTAAATATGCTGTCAAATTCACATTTCTGGAAAATTTGGAAGGTTTGCACAAAGAATAAGGTCCTGATATTAAATTTGGTAGTCACTTTTGCAGATTTGATCATAAATAGACGAGGTCTTCAGTTTTTTAACTAGTTCAACCTATTTCAAATCATTTGGCTGTAATACATTTAATAGTGTTGAGGGCAATACTATTGTGAAAGTCTTCAATCCATACATCTTCTTTCTCCAAATGATTTTGGTTCACTACTATGAAATATCAATTTATTAACCATAAGTCATATCTTGGGAATTGTGATAGACCTGTTCTCATATAAGCAACAAGAAAAGAATAGATAGTTATTCAAATATCTTGAAAATTAGCTTAAAGCAATTTCCTCTAGGCCTGATGCGGAAATTGTTTCAAACACAAATGTGACGTTCCAGGGGATTTTGATAACAAACGATATTAACGTTAATATCGTTAATATCGTTATTATCGTTAATATCGTTAATGGAACTACAGAGTAACGTTATTATCGTTAATATCGCTAATATCATTAATATCGTTAATATGGTAAGAGCACAGATTACCGTTACTATCGTCAAAAAGTTTTGTTCAGGACGTTTGTTTATACATTTCAAATATGTGTGTCGTTTTATGAAGTTCTAAAATAACCGTGATTTAATTATTATTTCGCCAAATAGCAATCAATTCAAAACAAACTCGCTTGTTCATGACATGATAAACTCTGATTCATTCAATTATGACACGCGGAAATATATTTTTCTAGAAATAACAAAGCACTTTTTTTTCATTTGTTATTCCTGTAACTTCAGCACAAATTTGAAAAGCCACTTTAAAATACCGTGTCATTCGATTTGGCAATGTATTATTTTGAAATGTACATTTGCAGGTAGCACGCGTCTGTGTATTAAATTGAACTCAATTAGCTGGTTCTTATATTCATTTGGAGATGAAAGATACAGAAGTAAGTTCGAAAGCAAGCACGAGTAGAAACCGTCTGCTATAATTCTTTTTTCTGAATTGTTCGATGGGTTGCCATTCTATAAGCTCTTGGGAAAAAAACTTTACATTATTAAAGACACGCTACATTAAAGTTTTTTTCGATAGCAAAACTTTTATTATTATTCTTTCGAAAGACATTTCACTTGCACTGGGTGAAGATGTACCCTTAATTAAATTGATCGCAACGTTTTCAGTGATCATTATTGATTTTTGTCATTTCGTCGATAATGTTTTCAGGTTCAACATTGGGTTGAGGGACGAATGAAAACATTTTAACGTTGGCTTGACAAGTTGCAAAAGTTCTCTTTTGAAATACTCACCTTCGTTTAAATATAATATTACCTGTTTCCTTCAGTTTGTTATGAAGTTTATGTGAAAGTTTGTCTGAAAGTTGTGTTTACACAGGGCTCTAAAACTTTACTTGAGGGTAATTCTAAAATTGAATTTCTTACGCCGTAATCAAGCGAAAGAAAGATTAATATACACGAAATGTTTTCCTTGTCACAAATAAAATGATCACATGTTTAATATTAATGTTATTATCGTTAATATCAAAAATATAGTTATTTTCTTACTATAATTTCGTAATTAAAGGAAACATAATATATATAAGGATAATAGCGATAATAACGATATTAACGATAATAGCGCTATTAACTATAATAACGCAACGATAATTATTAGCGATAATATCGCTAATTCTATTGTTTTATTAACGATATTATCGTTAATAATTATCGTTAATATCGTTTGTTATCAAAATCCCCTGGAACGTCACAAATGCTCTTACAATTATTGGGAATTTCCAGGAACAGTAATTAACTAATTAAGCGTAGGGTTCAGTTGGGAATGATAGGTTATACAAGTTACCCATGTGTTTATTTTGAAAACAATGTGTGCCAATCTTATGTGAAAAAGTTTAAAATCATTGCAACTATTCAGGGAAACCATACATCCAGGTAAAAAAGACAAAATTTGTAAATGTGTTATGTAAATGTCATATAGGAATATTTTGGGTTACCGAAGACTGAAAAGTAATACAAGCTTACAAAAGTCAGTAGGATCCTGTCCTGTGAAGCCTTAAAGCCTTAAGCTGTGAAAACCTTAAAATACTAAAATGGAAGTGAAAACATAAAACAACAAAAGAAAGTTTGAGAGTTCGTTGACATTAAAAATTATAATTAAAAACAATCACTTGTATAGCCGTAGGATCTAGCATCTCCACTGTGTGTTACAAATTGGCAAAGTATCAAATCTCCTTTTTTTTTAAAAAAAAAATGGGTTGCTCCCTGCAAGGCCGAAGCCACTACTAGGCAGAGAGCTACAAGATGAGAAAAGGAAGAAGAGTTATAAAGACAGAGCAAGGTGGCGATTAGCCTTGAATTTAAAAGATTGCAGATCATACTCAGCAGGAAAACAACTATGAGGGAGAGAATTCCAGAGGCGAGCAGTCCGAGGGAAAAGGCTAGATGAATAAAAGTTTTTATGGCATGTTGGAACATGAACAGTCAAAGGATGAGAATTCAAAGAGAGACAAATGAGACAGTTGATGCAAGTCATCTGAACAATTCCGATGAAAGTATTTATAGAAAAGAGACAGGGAAGCAACGTTTCTCCGTTGTGAGGGGGGTGTAGATTAGCACAAAGATCATGGCCAACTAAGTTAACTAAGCGCTTCCGAATACGATCGAGAAGATGAAGACAATGAGCAGCAATACTCAAGACAAGTAAGGCGAATAGTGGCCTTAAACATGTAAATGATAGATTCAGCAGAAAGTAAGTGACGGAACAGGAAAAGTGAGCCAACCTTCATAGCAGCAGATTTAGCAATGGACTCGATGTAAGAATTCCATGTGAAATTCTTTGTGTAGGTTAAACCTAGAAGACGAACATGAGATGACTCTGCAAGCTCACTTTCGTTCATAAGAACAGAAGGAGTTACAGGGTCCCTGAAGCGATTAATAGAGAGAAGCTTAGAAACTTAGAGTGATTGATCTACTCCGTTCATTCGATGAAAACATGTAGATGACGCTGCGTCATGGAATGCATAATGTGTTTCCAAAGCGCTGAAAAGCTTTTCGTAAGTCTCTTGTGCTGCGGTCTTAACAATCTAGAGAAAAATAACACATTTTTAGTGAATACCGAGATCTTATTTGTGACCACAGTGCGGATTGCATATTTCGTGAAGTTCTCTCTATTTACCTCTACAAGTGCAATCTTATATTATCTTACCAATCAAAAAATTCATACCTTCTTTTTACGGTCGTCATTTTGGCATATGATGCATTTGGAATCATCAAATGGTATTTGTTTCCGTTTAAGCATTCCAAATTTGAATTTTAAATTTATTCACTTTTTTTTATTTATGTTAACCTTAAATAAAACAAAAATTATAATCATATAAAACTGGCTATGAAAAGTTTCGTCATTACCGTCTCAAACTACAATATAGTTATCACCACACCTTTTTGTTGTTGTTTTGAAAAATATTTGAAAAGTTACATGAAGACATTGTAATGTCAATAGCATTCGATTTTCTAAAAGAAAAACAAACCAGAAACCTCAAAAGGAAGCGCGAAAATGTTATTAATTCGGAAATTTAAAAAAAACGGGGGTTTGCATCACCTCGTCATATCTGTTTAGTGTAAATCAAATCTGAAAAAAGTAGAATTTAAACTCTTCTATGGGTTTCAAGGGTTGTTCTAAACATAAATTCAGCAGACTTTTGAATGGTTTACGATAAAAAAGTCAATAAATTAAGTTTTTTGCGATTTTTTAACATATTTTACCCTCGGTTTCGAGAAAAAAGATAAAAGCTTGTATCTTTTTACAAGATAATTTTCGAGGTATGTTTGTTATACGTATTTTTGAGCATTTTGAAAGAGCTTTTGATTGGTATAAAAAATTTTGATTTTTAGTCGATTTTTTTTTGGTTGCTATGGAAACCTCTGACGTCATATTACAAGGCAACGGGGGGTCCTCCAAAGCTACACCTCTCAGATTTTGAACCTTTTTGGGTAAGTAGCAAGAATCAATCAATACTTCCCTTTGAACAAGCTTAATCTAACGGGAGAGTTTTTTGTGACATAGTGGCTTCTACTATTAGGAGCATTGAAGGAATCCAACCGTTTCTGACCCCATTCAACTACTGTCCTAAGATCGACCTCCAACTCAGCAGCCATTTCAACCTTATCAAACAAGTCCTTAGTCCTTTCAAGAGATGAGTAAAGAGTAGTGTCATCAGCGTAAATAGCAAGTTTACTGAGAATACAATCGGGAAGGACGTTGATGAAAATGAGAAAGAGGGTTGGACCAAGAACAGAATCTTGAGGCACCCCTGAATTAATAGAGTAAGAAGAAGACGAATGACCAACGGGAACTACCTTAATACTCCTGCCACTAAGAAAGGACTTAATAAGATTCAAGAGTGAACCAGAAATGCCAACTTGTGAAGAAGGTCAAGATGCCAAACCTTGTCGAATGTCTAAGAGATGTCAAGAGCATTTACAGAACGGAAACCATACTGGTGATCAGAGAGCAGATGAAGAGATTCCAGATGATGGAAGAGTTGATCAATGATTTGAAGATCTTACTTATAGCAGATAGAAGACTTATAGAACGATAACATAAAGGGTCTGATCTCTCACCAGAGTTTTTGTAAACAGGCACAACAGAAGCAATCTTCCAACAAAAAGGAAAACAGAGAGTTCAGGCGAGCATTTTTGCAGAACGATTTCAGGGATTTCGTCGAGACCAGTAGCATTAGAAGAGTCGAGAGAACTAATAACATCCGCAACCATCTTGGGAGTTATATTCAGAGAAGACAAATCCACGTCAGTTCTGGGGTTAATACCGGGGAAAACATGACCAGTGTCATCGAGAGTGGAGTTTCTGCTGAACTGTTTAGCAAAAAGCTCTGCCTTACTCAACAGCAGATACCAACACCTCAGGGCCATTGAAGAGTGGTGGAATCAAAGACTTATCCTTATTAGAAAAGCTCCGATAGATACACCAGAAATCACGAGACCCAATAGATTCAGATATAAGCCGATCATGGACCAGATTTGGATAGGTGCGTTTAGCCTCCTCAATGACTTTTTTACAGTCGTTGCGAGCTCTGGTGAAAAGACGCCTGTTGTCCTCACTACTCCAAGGTTGATAACGATGGAAAAAATAGTGAAGTAGTAGTAGTCCAAGGGTTTTAATTTGGTATCGCTTTACAGTAATGCACACATTATATAATATGGTAGCAGTTTTAAATTAAAAACAAATATTCAAAGTTTAATGCTTTGAATAACTAAGAACTAAAATCTCAACTTGTTGTGGATTTGGATTTTGTTTGGTACAAGTTAGTCAAAACCATTTGTAGTAAGGCGAAAACCAATCTTGAATATGACAATAAAATTCCTTTTCTTAATTCCTTAGTTTTTCTGCATACCCTTAGGTGTGTTCAGGGTCAGTCAAAAAGGTGGAGGAATCCTAATTATTATATAGTCCAAAGTTACAATATTATTTTTCAGGTCTTATATGGTGATTAGTTTACTTGCATTTTTTTTCTTTTCTACTTTAAATGACTAAGCTCTTCTCCACAAATTTGACTAAGCTCTAGCTACGCATCTGATACCTGTTCATTATTTTTAATAAAAGTTCAAATTATTATTTGCGTAACCAGTTAGGCTCTCAGTACTGGTGCTGCTTAATTTACTTACCAAAAGGAGTACCGTTGCTTATAGAGAGAGTTCCTTATAAAAAATATAGTGAAGTGGTAGTTGTCCAAGAGTTTTAATGTGGTATCGCTTTACAGTAATAGGCCGGCGTCTGTGTAGCAAAAAGATGCTCAGAAAAAATATTCCGCTGTACAACTTGCAGACCACACTTTTATACTGGAATAATGTTAAGGGGCGTATAGTGGTTCTGAAACAAAAAAGTTCCCACAAATTCGCTGGTCCGTTATGACGTAATAACCCAAAAACACATTTTGTGACGTCATAAGAAGAAGAAAAAATTCAAAATGGCGGAAAAAAACTTTTTTATATATCATTGTATAGGAAATTTAATGCAGAAAAAAGTTTCCTACCAAACATATATCTGAAAATGTATTGTAGAGTATTTATGGAACAAAGACGACTATCAGATTTTACCCATCCTTTCAGCAGGAGGTGTGTGGTTCTTTGTTGTTCACCTAATTTTTCCTTTCATATGAACCAGAAACTATGAAAATCAAAGTGAACAGGAGAGGGCAATAAAGATTAATCCATTTAATTCAAGTAATTAGGGAATTTCTGACGTAGGTTACCAAATTTTCATGGCAATTCGCAGCGGGTATTTGCAAACACATGAAAGAAAACGTTTGAGACATAATCTTTTCAATCACTGTAAACTACTAAGTGAAACGCAGAAAGTAGAAGATTAATAGTCCACAAATAAGCACGTATCAAATCGTCTTCGTCATAATCACCATCGTAATCCTCAACGCCTATTTCTTCGTTTCTTTATCCGTAACATCATCCGTAACATGAGTATTTTGTAAAATGTAGAGATGCCTGTGGCAGGAATATTAATCACAGGCGTTAATGTAAGGTTTTAAATCCTGTCCAACTAGGTAAGATGTAAGATGTATTTTACGAAATCTGTCGATCTTAGAATAAGTTGTTCCAGGAGAAATTCCTGTTCATTCAGACAACCAAGGCTTAATCTGTACTGTTATTAAGTTACACATATTCTTTTTTCCCCAGTGAAATATTATTAGTGGTTCTTTCAAAGATCGCTCACTTTTCTTTACTGGTTGGAAGCTTCTTTGAATTATTGTACCATTGGCCATATCTATGTGTTGTTCAAAGATTGATGATTTCACTTTGATGAAGATGTATATCCATTTCAATTGTGCACACACATAAACTCAATTTATGAGAAAAATATATATTCTTTAAAACCTTTGGAGAAAATGTTATAAACCGACATCTAATAAATTGAAAGCAATTCTGACTTAACATAGGACTTCCCTTTCCGCAAATGATGCAAACCTCTTCCAAAATGCCAGATCTAGTTTTATTCTATGTGATCACTGATGACCGTCTTAATG
The DNA here is from genome assembly GCA_027922465.2 of Turritopsis dohrnii. Classification (NCBI taxonomy): domain Eukaryota; kingdom Metazoa; phylum Cnidaria; class Hydrozoa; order Anthoathecata; family Oceaniidae; genus Turritopsis; species Turritopsis dohrnii. The sequence goes on from BQMF02000433.1 coordinate 358,051, forward strand.
TACCAAGAAATTTGGGTAAAGCTTTTGCTTAGAACAGCTAGGTTTAACTACTGTACTTGATAACTTCTTACTACTTGCAACCCTTCCTTGCTCTTTCCATTTTAGACACATATGTAAATTTTCTGTAGCAACTGCTATGATAGTGTAAACTGCGAACTAACTGACTATTCTGGGTAATGACTAACAAGGTAAACAATGCAACCTTAAACATAGGATATAGAGATAAGTAGATTATAAAGTAGCATCTAAATAGAGAATAAAACATAGGCTGATTATAATATTTTATAGGATTTCGATACAGAAAACATATTTACATTCAGTAAAATTTAGTCTTAGCCTTTAATGAAGTTACAAGATTGTTTAATTAATTATTTATCGTAAACTTTTATATGACAGCTATATTATCATTATAGTTACTCTGGAGGATTGCTTTTCCTTTCTTTGGTTTGTGTCAATGACAATGGTTCTTGTGTGCCTAAACCCTAGTTAAGCAGTGCTACTGTTTAGGCTTTTGTATTTTTCGATAGTTATATTTAAACAATATTCGAACAGCAGCCATCCTCCAGAGAGAGGAGAGAATGGATAAACAACAAACCTCACAACACGCTGAACCAGTTCCTCTGGTGATGCTAGCCACTGTTCATGTGCATTTAAAAAAGTATCAAAGGTCTTCTGCAACATTTTGTTTACTGTTTCTGAATTATTTTTCCCAGGAAAATGAAGAAAGCATTCCACTTAAAGCTATCCTCTAACATAACGTGGTGAACAATTATTTATCATAACTAAAGTTAGCATCTTTAGTTTTTTTACCGATATTATTTTACAGACCTGAAATATAAGCACATTTTAATAGCAAGCGCCACGGAAACATAAGTCTGTAAAATATGAACTAGAACATAACACTTGAATCGTTCACATACGAAACAAAACGATAGACCCGATAAACTGGAACTTTAGGCCCAATTTACAAACAAAGTGACCAGGTTATGAGTGGGAACTTTTTGGTTCTGTTATCAGTAATATTTAACTCGAGGATTTCTGCATAGAAACTGTGGTCTGCAAGTTGTACAGCGGGCATGACAAGTTTTTGTGGCACAGACGCCGGCCTATAATGCACACATATGTAATATGGTAGCAGTTTAAAATTAAAAACAAATATTCAAAGTTTAAGGATACAGTATACGTTTTGAGCATAGTTTTTTAAAATTTAATTTTTTGCCAACTATGAATAAATATTTGCTATATTTATATCACTGAAAAGCATTTTTTATAAGCTATCGAATGATATTAATGTTATTTGAAAATTTTGTACTAGTAAAAATGTAGAAGGCTTGGAAATTTTACACCCCGTCTTCACAAAAGCAACTCCATTTACAAAACTACTTAGTTTCCAGTGCTCATTCCACTCTTGCCAGAATCACAAAAGATGTGGGTAAAAACGGGTTTTTTTTTTATTTTTTGAAAAAGCCTCATTTTCAAGTTATTTCATTTTTCCTGAAAAGTGAGTTTTTTCTGTCCAAACTTTAACTTTATTTACTAATAACTTGGGAATGGTTCACTTTTCGGAAAAAAAACAAAAACCGTTTTTAGAAAAATCTATATGCTTGAACATGGTGGCAGTCTCCTTAGCAGAGCTTTTTTAGTTTTGTAAATGGGACTCAAAATGTAGTAGGAACCGTGCTAAAAAACGAACACTGAGAAAAAGCGTTTTAAAAGTTTTGCAAAAGATCACACCTTCAACATGATCATGACATAGATTAACACCTTGGCCGGTGATACTATTATTAACAATATTTTAAACAGATGTCCATTTAAATTATGATGTTCATTCAAACAAAAAATTAAAAAACACATGTTTACAAAAAATATGCGAAAGATCAATAATTGATGAAAATTACGATTAATGAATGAGAAAAACTTTTATTTGGAAATAAACAACTTTTCTGTAAAAAAATCATAAAATCAACTTTACAACTGAAAAATTCAGACTTTTTTAGGTAGATTGCTGAAAAAAATTTTTTTTGGTTTTTTTGATGTATGGAACGTATACTGTATCCTTAATGCTTTGAATAACTGAGAACTACAATCTCAACTTGTTGTGGATTTGGATTTGGATTTTGTTTGATAGAAGTCAAAACCATTTGTAGTAAGGCGAAAACCAATCTTGAATAAGTCAACGAGATGGGTGTTTACTTTCACCATCTGTGTCAAAGTTGACCTTCCTTTGTCATTCAACCTAGTCTCACCATGTCAATTTCTTACTTGAAACCTTCCAGTTATCAAAGCATTCTGCCTCATGAATTAACTTATTAGTTTAACTTATATGGAGCTGGGTGTTTCTGCAAAACCTTGGAAGTTTGATAGTAATGAAATCTAACCTTAACCAATACATTAAATTATTTCTTAAGAATGTGTTATGTGAAGAGCAACAGCAACAGCAACAACTGCAGCCGCAGCAACAGCAACAACAACAACTGCAGCCGCAGCAACAGCAGCCACCACAGCAACAGCAGCCACCACAGCAACAGCAGCCACAACAACTGCAGCCGCAACAACTGCAGCCGCAACAACAGCAGCTGCAACAACCGCAGCCGCAACAACCGCAGCTGCAGCAACTGCAGCCACCACATCCAAGACAGCTGCAGCTTCAGCAACAACAACAACAACACAGAAGACTCCAGCAAAACCATAGGCTGCTGCAGCAACATTTAACACAACTTCAACAGAGGCTGCAGCAGCAACAACAACAACAGCAACAACAGCAGCAGATGATAGAACGGCTGCAACAGCAACAACAACAACAACACCACGAGCATTCGGAAAATTTTAGACGCGTCCAACGACTATTGCACCAACAAAATATAGAACAACAACGACAACTACAGCAGCAGCAACAACGGCTACAACAACAACAGGAAGAACAGCAGCAACAGCAACAACAACTGCAACAACAACAGGAAAAACAGCAGCGGCAGATAGCTCAACAGAATGAACAACAACACCTGCAAAATGAAAAGATAAGACGCCTCCGACAGCACATTCATCAACAACAACAGCAACAACAAGAACAACAGCAACTACAGCAGCAGCAGCAGCAACAGCAGCTGGAGATAATTCAACAGCTGCAACAACAGCAAAAACAACAACAACGACAGCATCAGAATCGACAACAGCTACATCAACAACAACGACAGCAACAACAACAACAGCAGCTGCCCAAACAACAACAGAATTCAGTCTGGATCAGATCTGATATGATCCCCAGATCTCATCAGCAGCAACAACAAAACCAACAACAACAGCAACAACAGACACAGATGCAGGAACTACTGCAACTTGTCCTGCAGCTGCAAGAAGAAAACAGCAAGCGAAAGAAAGAACATTTGCAGTTGCAGGAAAAATTTGATAAGCAGCAGGAGATGAGTACTGTTGTTACACGGTTGGAATGTCAACTGGATGCGTGTCGTCGTGAAGTGCAGGAAATTAAGGGAAGAAATAGTGGACGTCTGGCATCGAATGAAGACATGAATCAACAGATACAGCAGGGCAACCAGGAACGTGCTCGTCACTTGGCACATTTAGTGGAATGTGAGAGACGGGTAACTGATTGTCAAGTGGAACTATGGCAATATGAAAGTATCCAACGAAGGATGCGATCTGATCTGGATCGACTGGATACCTATGGTGAGCTTATGCTCCAAGAACGACAGCATTTTCTCCTTGTGTTACGGGCCTTTGAGCACCGACTTGGGCTGCTCCGAGACCTGCGACACCGTCAAGGAGAAAATCAACAGTAACTGACCAGGTGACTGATGTGACTGACATAACTGACAAACTGATGACTGAGAGACAACTTAAGGATACATTTGAATTGCAGAGGCTGGAGCTGGACAGGTTGTTCAAGCTACAATGTCTTCGAATCATTCTGCAATCTTTTTAACAATAACTGAATACAATTAAGGACTGACAGGCACTAACTGGTAACCTTGAAAGGGAGTTCAGGAAGCTATCTTGTGTTAATCTCATATTACAAGGATATCAAATTTTGGTCATCAGTTTATTGTTGTGGCATAACTAGCGTAGTAATTATTTCTTTATTTCAAGTAAAAGTAGACTTATTTGATGGTTTAGTCAAAGGATCTCTCAGCTGTTGAAATTCAGTGATGTTTGCTACATTTGATGTTTCAAGTAAATTATATCAGCCTAGAATCCAAGAATTATGATAGTTATGGGCAAGAAATATGCTAATGTTGAATATGTTGAAGTATATTGATATAGTTCCACGCCTGCTAAAAGTATCTCCTGTGCCGAATGTGTTTTTTTTGCTGATAATGATATCAGGAACTGGAGGGAAAATTAGAGATATGAATTCGACAAATATTTTGTAGAAGATGTCAGCTTTTTTGTGATCTGGAGTGTTCGAAAACTATTGAAAATTAGTGTAGTTATTTTACTCAGTCTGTTATGTAAGTGAATGAAGGTAGAATAGGAGAATAGGATAGAATGAAGTGAATAGGAAAACAAATGTGTAAAAGTTTTTAAAGCTGTTTGTTCTTTTAATTGGAATTTCTGTACAACCTTCTCTATTTTTGTAAATTGTGCTCAGATTTTGTTCTTTTGTTTTTTTCAACAAATCATTCTGTTAATTAATAATAGTTTAAGTTGAAGGTGGTAGGTAGATAAACTAGAATAGAAGCAATTGTTATATATGTCATAGCAATATCACTTTCATTTGAACAAATTCAACCTCATTTCCTAAATTCCCTTAAATCAGATTCCACCAGAAAAAAAATTTGAAAGTTCATTTCTGTTTAAATTCTGTCATGATTTTGATAAAAGTTAATTGTTAGATGTTATTTTTCTTCCAAAGTTATCCTGACAGTTATTTTTCATATGTGAATATTTTGAATAAAAAGGATTTTTCACTGTAACATAGGGTTTAAACAGAAATGAATTGACAAAATCCATAGCGGTTTAATTTTTTTAGCACTTTTTGCAAATATTTCCAAAAGCAAGTTTCTTTTTCACAAAAATCAATAGCGTATTTATTCATCTTTTTTCTAGCAATTCCAGAAAATATTGCCGAAAACTTAATTTTATGCATACAAAAATTTATAGTGTTTTTTAATTTTTAGCTAGTGATTCCAGAAAATATTCACAAAAAAACTTGATTCATGAAAAAGGGGCCACCCACGCAGAATTTGTTTCAGTTTTTTCATAATTTTTAATTAATCATGCGCTTTTTCCATCTTTTTGAACTTATACAAAACTTTGCAAAAATTGCGGGTGGAATTCTGATTTGACATGACAATAACATGACTGATCAGGGGTAGAAGGTTTTGTTCCAGTTCTTATCGTAATGCCACCAGCTTCTACAGAACAATGATTTTGAAAATCATAGATCAAAGTAGTGACATCTATGTAAGTAATGCTCAAGTTTCATAGATTGTTAAATGTTCGACAACTTTAACCTTCCACTCATCCACATAAAATTGGATATTTCTTAGTATTTGGTAATGGACTGGTGGTCCCATCAATGGGTACTATTCATGTTTCTGCATTTTCAATTGGTGATCACTTTGCCTGTCTTGAATATTCTTCTTAACGTTTCAATTGACTGGTGCGAACCATGTTGTCCTAATGGGCTGTTGAGAATGTCTTCTTCGTGTTATTCTGAAGCTGTTTTTTCCCTTGGCACCTGCTGCTTCCGACTTTGTAAGTAATTATGGTCTTCCGTTCGCATAACGTTTTTTTGGTTTTTGTTTGTATTGAAATTGCTTAAGCATATTTGAAAAACTACTATCAGCAGTAGCCTGGAATAACCATAAAATATATTGCAAAAACATGACACTGGAAACAAAACAATACTTTTCTCTATCTTGGACATGATTTAAAACTGAGCTTTGTTTCCTTAATTTCTAACCAAAATGTAAAAGACGCCGATGCATAGGAGTGAAGAAAAGCAACTACGACTTTACCAAAACAAAACATAAGAAACAAATAAATGCAGACGGACAAACAGAGCAATTGCAATCATGAATCATAATTAAAGTACAGAAGAAAATGATTGAATAAACAGAGCCAGATATGCTTATAATATTTCTTTCCAAATCAGTAATCATAATACTTTTCTTATTTTCGCAACTGTGAGAAAGGAAAGAATTCGGTAATTTTTAAATTTCTGATAAATAAAAAATTGTGATGTTTCAATGTATGATTACAAACCACAGAAAGTTATGTGAATAACATTTATAACGTTAAACGGAAGAAAAGATTGAAAAACAAAGATAACTAAACTTCGTTAACAAAACAATGTTACATCTTATGTATGATAGTGAGTGAGTCACACGTTTATTTTTGAGACTATTTTAAACTTCATACCTTCTTCTTAAGAATACCTTCTTCTTATTGTGTAAAGCCACACAGATGCCAGAAATTGGTACCAACAGAAGTCAGACTTTTGTCACATGGGAACCATTGCTCCCCTTATTGAACGCAACGTTTTTGGGAAAATATCTGGAGAACCCTTACAGATATCATTTTAGAAGTTTTCCATACCAAACTTCCATAATTCATGTTCCTTATAAACTTACTAAATCTTTTCAAAAATGTTTTCCTCCAAACAACATTTTAAGCTTAAGGGAACTAATTTTTGCGGGTATAAATTCCCGCGAAACAAATTTTCGCGGTTGGATCGGTTAAAATGGGCAAGTTTTGCAGAACTTATTTTCGTGGTTGAAGGATTTTTACGAAATTCGTGAAACTTATTTTCGCAGTATGCATGTCATGCGGAGGAGGGTGATCCAGATAAAGGTTATCAACCAACCTTTTTTCAAACAAAATACAAAAAATTACAAAAATAGTTGTTTTCCCAATTATAAGATGTTTATGATTTCGGAAACGGTTTGAATCTCAACATAATTTCGATTTACTGAATTATGAAGCTGCAAACAGCGGATCAGAGTGTCACGTGGTGCGAAAAATGGAACCACTGATTTAACGGTTAAGAATTTTTAAATTTCGGGAAACTAATTTTCTCGGTCAAGCCATTATTTTGTATTTCGCGCAACTTAATTTCATGGAAAGGGCCAAAAAACGTGAAAATAAGTTCCGCGAAAATATCTTCCGCGAAAATATCTTCCGCGAAAATTTGTACCCACGTAAACTAGTTCCCTTAAGGTAAACTTTCCGGCATAGACACTTAACATAACTTAACATAACATTCACACATTTGTTTTCCTTTTTCATTTACCATTTTTCATATTTCGTTTTTCGCATCTGTAAACAAAAAAGTAATCTTAAATGCTCCTGTTGATACAAACAAAACTCAATACTTTCAAAAACTCACTTATATGTACATATTACCAGTAGTACAACTAAAATAAATCTTTATCATTGAATAAAGGTTTTGGCATAATGAACTTGCCTTCCTTTTTCTGTGATCTGCTTCTTCATAAGAACAGAAAAAATGAATAGCCTTTGACATTGAAATAAAAAATCCAAGTGAAAAAGATTCAGTGGCAAAACCTTTTCTCACCTTGGCAAGCTTTAAAAGAAGACAATCACTCACTAAAAGAAAAGTTTGAAACAGAAATGTGTATTAGTATATTGGATGGCAAAATCTTGAACAAAATCTTAAGTTTGTCACCAATATAAGTTCATTATTACACCAGAAAACTTTAGATTTTTATAATTTTGTATATTAATGTTAAGTTATCAATGATTTAACATGTCATTGCTTTTATTTGTGATTTTTTTATGAAGAAATAGGTTATTTTGATTGGAATTATTGCATAAAAATGCCAGTTCTGATTGCCACTAAATACTTTGCAGAAATTTTATTGACCAAGCTTCATAATATTAAATGAATGATTTTCAGAATAAGTCAAGTTTGAGTTGTTGTTTGATAAGGTAACAATATCTGTGAAATAGAATTTCTCATTTATTCTTTTTGCTTTTATATTAGGCATCTTTTGACTTCCTTCTGTATGATACCTTTGATCATCCTGCTGCAGTTAAATTACTATTGCATAAGTGTAAGTTGACTGGTTTTCATTGTTTAAACTGTCATAGTGGAACTTTTATGATGAAATAAATTGCATTGTTATTTAGAGTTCCTGCATGTGTCTTTGGTCACCCAGCAAAATCATTTGGATTGTTAAAAGTGGTAGGGTAAGAATTTTCCTTAATTATTTTCACAGGGGACGTGAGGTAAAAAAAAAAGAGTCCTTATTATCTTTGATATGTACTGAGAATTCTGTAGCTTAATTTTCAATTTTAAATTGACACACCAGCCAGCCATTTAAAGTCCATCTATTTTTGAATAAATTTTAATAGAAGTCTAATTTGATCAAAGAGAATCTGATATATATAATTGCACCCTTGATCTTCTAAAGACATATTCCATTAAGAAGAAAGTCCAAACAGCTTTAATTCATTCAGAGCATCAGTAATCAATCTTTGTCGGAAAAAGGAAAGAGTCAAAACCATTCCTAAAAGAAACACATTTTGGCCTTACTAATAAAATTGTTGATGGAAATCAGTTTGTATCGAAAAACTAGGCAATTTTTAACTAAGCAATTTGACATTCTGATTTTTTAAAGGAAAAGAAATATGTTTACAAGCACTGCACATTAAGATTTTAAACCTCACGTCCCCTTTAAGCTCGGGAAGAAAATGTTAATTCGAAAATTGGAACAACTAAGGAACAAAGCTGAGAAGATAAGGTAAGATAAGATAAGATAAATGAAAATTGAAAGGCTTACAACATTGTTGACAATTGAAGTTTGAATACAATACAGTACAACATTCCATTTCTAATGATGCACATCCAAGGGCTTTGTGTAAGTATATAACTAATACTATCATAGGAAATATGCTGCATTGTTTGGTACTAACAATAGTAATATTAAATATCCTTTCAGAGATCACAATGAGTATACACATAAATTATACATTCTTAACGTTTTGTATTTGTGCTGTCAATCATCAACAGACTAAATCAGAAGCACAAAAAAAGTTTAATTTGATAGACATTCATGACCTACTTTTAAAAAATTCAAAAAAAGATTGATTACTTTTTTGCATTATGACATTACTTTTCTAGTAGCATACTCCCTGAAGTTTGAACGAAACCGGAACGAAAAATTTTACTTTATTTTTAGGTGCACAAAATAATGTTAATGCTATGTTATTCCTTTCAGATTTCAAATTGATTACATACAGGTGTCATGTGCTTCAAACATTACCAATCTTTTAATAAAAATAATAAATTGAAACAATAATCCAACTGTAAAAATTGCACTTGTACTGCACTTGTAACGCACTTATAAAGGTTTCACTTTTTATCTGATGTACACATCACAATCCTTGCAAGGGATTTTATGGACAATGTTGCACTGATCCTCAGGATTTATTTTGTCTTTTGGATTTAACAGTAAACTATGCAGTGTATTTTCTGAGAGGAATATAGGCTATACTTTGTATTCGTCAAGAACTTGATGGAGGATATTGCCTGTCTCTTGGTTTTATTTTCAACATTTTCTTCAGTTGTGTACAATAGCTATTTGCAATCAAAGCATTGACATGTTTGCTATTTTGTTCATTTTTTTCACTAACTATGTGTATCGCTCTATGTAACAATGAGAACACTACACTTTGATGATTTGAAGTGTAGTTAAGATATTGATCAGTGCGAGTTGGTTTCCTATACTGACCCTGACATATTAAACATGGTCATGAAATTAATTTATGTTTATTCTTTTAATTATGTCGAAAAGGCCATCTTCAAATCTTATTGAAACTCTGGGTGTGTGAGCTGCAGTTGTTTGTTGTTGTTGTTGCTGGACACACATATACATATATATATATTTGCCACCACTTAGTCCACAATAGTCCACCCAATGGTCCACCTTAGTATAGCTAAGAAAATAAGTAATGCAGTAAGAAAATATGGGAAGCGATATTGAACAATTGCTATGCATACATTATTTGTTCTAATCATGTTTGAGTTCCTAATTATTAACATTAAACTAATTACTAACATATTAATCGATTCTTCTTCTTCGATACTTCGCCTTGATCTCTATCTTACAATAACTACTGATTATTTAAACTTATGCTTTTCTTCACTTATCAGCTTCAATGCCACAGCTGTTTCATTAGTAAGTTTTAGAGCAGATATAAGTTCTGATTAATGTAGATTATTAGTTTTTTGGCCGTAGACCTGCCTGATTGATAATGACACTAGGGACTTAGAGACAATAGATGATAAAAGTTCATCTTGAGATCCTTAATAAACGTTATGGACATCGGCAAAAAAGATACATAAATAACTGAGAAGAGAAAAAATGGGTCATACAAATGCACTTACAAATGAAAAGCAACAATGTTACAATGAAAGTTATTTAAAAATAAAAAGAACATAAACTGAACAAACTTAAACAAAAGTCAGTTCTGATGGATAATAAATATTACAAATTAAATTAAGTATGTTTAAGTGAGCTATCACAATTTGAATGATGTTATATAATATTTCCTTCACGGTGAAACATTGTTCTAGTACTAATATCACGAATGTCTATTACGTGTTTTCAGCTAATTATTATTTCAATTCTGTCTTTTTTAATGTTACTAATTTCAGTAATTTTGTAAATAATTTTTGTTAATATTTATATTTATTCATTATATTCATATTCATATTTATTTGAATTTATATTCATAGTTGTGTTCTTATAGTTGTGTTATAGTTGTGTTTTTATTTTAACTTGTTATTTCAGTAATAAAAATGTTATATTCGACATGCCTGTGTATTTTTTCTGCATTCATTGAAAAGTAACGTTTCTGCATATAACAAGATCATGGAATTATGAGCCATATGGTGATGAAATAAGAATGAGCTATTTCCAATTTTATTGTAATAGTGATTGCATTTGTTTTAGATTACTAAATAATGTGTTTGTATTGGTTTTATCTAGCAAGATGTTGGTGAATTCTCATGTGTCCTTTGGACATATATAGCAACTACGAACTTCTTGTTGCTTCTCAGCTTGTAATACATTTCTGTTTTGGAAATTCATATATAGACATTGGTGACTTCACATTTTTACAAACTACATATTATTGCAGTGAATTTCTTTACACAAAGCCTTCAGTTATGACCTAATAACAGATTATATTTTATTTGGGACAGTGAAGGTTTTCACATCTTATTGGAAATTACATATGAAGACATTCTGATTATTCAGTATTTTTCCTGACGCCCACAATTGTATGAAGAATATGCTAGTACATGACTACAGATACAGATACCAGATTTTTCACTTGGAGTTCATTTGTTGAGTTTGTTGGAAAAGATTGAAAATTAGACAAAAAAAATATTCAAAATTTTGTAAAAATATTTAAGCAATTATGTGAAAATTTAGAATTTAAATATTTAGATGGAAAAATTTTTAAAAAAATGTTTAGATTTTGTGAATTTATTTTAAAAATTCAGCATTTTACATTTTTTAAAGATTGAAATATTTATATTTGAAAAAAGCATATGAGAACATTATTTAGATTTTGTGGGTTATTCTAAAACTTGAGCATTATACGTTATTTGAAAAGTATTATATTTATACTAACTTATATTCACTATTATAGGGAAAACAATTTTTATATTTCATGACATTTTACTAACTTTTTGCTTAAAGATAGGAATTTTCCGTATGTTATAGGTTATGAATTTATTTGCATTTTACACAAGATGAAATTTATCACAGTATTTCCAAATTCATTTATACGTGCACATTCTATTTTTAAGTACTCTTAGTATATCCTAGCATATCATTACCATTTTATTTTATGTATTGGTGCAATGTTTTGGTAGCTCTGTCAAAATAAGTGATTAATAAATACTTAAACAAAAATCAGATCTGATGGATGATAAATATTACAAATAAAAATTAAATCACATTAAAAACAATCAAAAACATAATGCAATCAAAACTGAAAACAATCAACATAATGCAATCAAAACTGAAAACAAGCAAGATATATGTTTGTGCAAATCAATGTATATGTTAAATGAAAATGAAATATGAATATGAAATATTGGTTGATCTGAAAAAAAACACAGAAAGGGGTAAGATAGAGCCCACATTGTGAAGAGACCTGCCAAGTAGGGAATTGATTAATGTCAGATGACCAGATGTCCCTTCAGACTGAATGAACTTTCTAGTAGTGAAATAGTTGGTTGTTGAGTCCCAACTATGTTGTGTAGGAAGTTAGTGTGTTGATGTGTAGTTAAGAACATGTAGTGGTTACACTCTTTAGCTTTTCCATCTTCATAACTCCTTGTTCAAGACATACTATTTAAATATTTAATAACATATTTGATGCTTTAAATCCTGAGTATCTGAAAAAGATTGAACAAACTAAAGAGATCATCAGATACATACTTGTAAGTTTCATTTTCAGTAATAAATAACCATCTAATCTGACTAGACACCATCTAAACGTTAAAATCAATTTATAACATGAAAAATTAATAATCCCTAATTGCTTGTTATGGAATGTTGGACAACAAAAACTTTCTGTGGTACCATATTAGCCAGGATTGAATATCATAACATTGATATGGGGCAGATGCTTAATGGTTATTTTAATGTTTATTTATGTGGTACCGTATTTTGAATATCAAATTTCATCAATAAAACATGTGACATTTCATCTTATAAAATGTATTTTCAAATCTGACTAATTTCAGGAATTGAGAATATAATTTTCCATAACGACTTTTAGTAAAATAGAAATTGATGTTATTTTGCAAGCTCTTGTATCAATCCCTTTGTTTGAGTGTTTGTCGCACACTATCCATTGATTGTTACAGTCCTATATGTTGTTGAATCCCATTTTTAATAACTTAAGATTAGATGTACGTGAAGATATATTGCTTACTTTGTGTTAACACGTGATAAAAAATAGGAAAGTATTTTGAAACACCTATTGCAAACTGGGTTTTACATTAATTGATAGTTTATTAAACACTTCTAACCGCATTACAATGAATTGTTTGCACATGACACAGGTATGTTCTTCTGAATCAATTCTCCTTTGATGGGAGATTCAGAGATTGTGTCTGCCATTATCTTTTTCAAATTCATACAAATTCTCGTTGTAGCTGAAAATGTTTCTATTATGATAATTAATCACCTTCTTTTAGTTGTTGTTGTTGCTGATAAAGACGCTGTTGGAGGCGTCTTAAACTTTCTATTTGCAGGTGTTGTTGTTCCTTCTGTTGTATTATCTGCTGCTGTTCTTGGAAGGCAAGCATGCCTATGCCTATGTGCAGAGTTCTAAATAATTGTATTATGGTTTTTATGAAAAAGGGGATTAGATGTACATGAAGATATATTGCTTACTTTGTGTTTACACATGGAAAAAATAGGAAGGAAAGCATTTTGAAACACCTATTGCAATTTAGGTTTTACATTAGTTCATAGTTTAATAAACACTTCTAACCGCATTACAATGAATTGTGTGCACATGATACAGGTATGCTCTTCTGAATCAATTCTCCTTTGATGGGAAATTGAGAGATTGTGTCTGCCATTACCTTTGTCAAATTCATGCAAATTCTCGTTGTAGCTGAAAATGTTTCTATTATGATAATTAATCACCTTCTTTTAGTTGTTGTTGTTGCTGATAAAGACGCTGTCGGAGGCGTCTTAAACTTTCTATTTGCAGGTGTTGTTGTTCATTCTGTTGAGCTATCTGCTGCTGCTGTTCTTGGAAGGCAAGCATGCCTATGCCTATGGGCAGAGTTGTAAATAATTGCATTATAGTTTTTATGAAAAAGGGGATTAGATGTACATGAAGATATACTGCTTACTTTGTGTTTACACATGAAAAAAATATGAAGGAAAGCGTTTTCAAACACCTATTGGAATTTAGGTTTTACATTTTAATAGTTTAATAAACACTTCTAACCGCATTACAATGAATTGTGTGCACATGACACCGGTATGTTATTCTGAATTAATTCTTCTTTGATGGGAAATTGACACAGATTGTGTCTGCCATTACCTTTGTAAATTCATGCCAAATTCTCGTTGTAGCTGAAAATGTTTCTATTATGATAATTAATCACCTTCTTTTAGTTGTTGTTGTTGCTGATAAAGACGCTGTTGAGGAGTCTTAAACTTTCTATTTGCAGGTGTTGTTGTTCATTCTGTTGAGCTATCTGCTGCTGCTGTTCTTGGAAGGCAAGCATGCCTATGCCTATGGGCAGAGTTGTAAATAATTGCATTATAGTTTTTATGAAAAAGGGATTAGATGTACATGAAGATATATGCTTACTTTGTGTTTACACATGAAAAAATAGGAAGGAAAGCATTTTGAAACACCTATTGGAATTTAGGTTTTACATTAATTAATAGTTTAGTAAATCCTTCTAACCGCATTACAATGAATTGTGTGCACATGACACCGGTATGTTCTTCTGAATCAATTCTC